>OX463245.1:80442676-80820176 GCA_949820135.1 Sylvilagus floridanus
GGCCCTAGCCCTTGGGCCTCTGCACATGGGAGACCCAGAGGAAGTTCTTGGCTTCTGGCTTTGGATCCGCACAGCTCCATTGTTGTGGCCAACTGGGGAGTGAACTAGTGGATGAAAGACCTCTCTCTCTGACTCTCCCTTCTCTCTGTGTGTAACTCTGACTTTCATATAAATAAATAAATAAATAAATCTTTAAAGAGAGAGAGAGACTGAGGTAAGTCAAGGGACATGGCTGGTTTCACTTTTCCCTCCTTTGTTTCACAGGGGACAGGAAGTGGATGGAGTGGCTTTCTCTGGATGCTACTTCCAGGCCCAGAGGAAAAGCAAAGAGAAATAAATGGTTGCATGAGAAGAACCTTACAAGGTTAAAGCCTTGGTCAGAAATTGTCAACAGGCTGCAGTGGGGGCCCCAGTGGCAGCGAGGAGAGTTGGAATTCTGTTGCCACAAGAGATAGAAGCACTTCCTTGTTTTTTAATCACCTGTTCTCCCTTTGTGCTCCCCAGTCTCAGTAGGGATATTTATAGTTCAGGCTGCCCGCGGGAGGACGCCCCCCTTCTGTGCTGTGCACCCGTCTCCAGCTGACAGAACAGAGCAGAGGCACTGACTGTCCATGGAGCTCGCGTTACACAAGACAGGAAGGCTGCCTGGGGCTTCCTGTCTCCCTTGGAAAAACACGTCCTCCTCCGCCGCAGGGACACTGTCATCACTCTCTTCTCTTCACTTTCAGAGACGTGCCAGAGCCAAGATTGATGCTTTTTGTTTTGGGGTTCCCAAGTTGGACCTCCCCTCAACCCCAGCACTTTGTGATTGTGTGGAGGGGTGGGGGGTGGGGTAGCTGACCGCAACCTGGAAGCCTCCACCCTCCCCACTCCAGGGCCTGGGCTGCCCTGTGCATTGCCACAGTGAGTGACAGCCCACACTTGCATGGCCCCTGCCACAGAAGCACCTGCTCACCCGGCCTGGTCTTGTTCTGTAGAAGTCCTTCTCTCACGTAACTGAACGCCCACTGTGGACGGGACAGTTGCCAGCCCTCGGCGGACGGCAGTCAGAGATGACACTTAGCCATCCCAAGGAACTTGGTTCCAGAGGGCAAGAGGGCAAAGGGCTTCGGGACACACTACCCCCACAATATGGCACCTTAGCGTTTGAGGAAACAGCCGAAGCAGGAAGGTCACTGTCACCTCCCACCACCGTAAGGTGCCCTCCCTCAACCCAGAGGAAAGGAGCAGCCTGCTCTCCAAAGACACAGAGAAGAAGAATCCGTACCGGTGGGCCTGGCCAAGTTCCCCCTGTTCATTCTCCTTTGGATCCTGCCCCTCTGTCCAACCCTGATTCTCCACAACCACCAGCTTCTCCTGGAACCCAGTGTGGAAGTGCACGTGTTCAGCCATCACTGCTGTTCACTTCCTTAGGAAGGCGCTATGTCAGTCCACCTTACAGTCAAGCATAGGTCTATATTTTCCTCTTCTGGTCACTGTCTTTTGAGAGAGGCCTCAGCCATGGACTTAGCACGGGGAGGAACGGGTATTTTTCCTGCCCTGCAGTGACGTGGCGGGATGGGTCACAGCTAGGCACAGAGGGTCCAGCAATGCCCTAGAGTGAAGGAAAGCCAGCAGAGGGGAACACTCCCGTGTAGAGCTCAGAGCCTCGGAAGGGCGCACCCTGGAGGCTGGGGACCCAGGTGCTTGGGGAGGGACAGGAGTTCAGGGAGCAGAGAGAGCAGGGATGAGTCATGGCAGCAAGCAGCACTTACTAAACAGGCCTTGCACTTGACCGTGAAGGCTATAGGATCTGTCCAAGGCTTCTAGCATACGTGAGTTTATTTCTTAAAAATGTATTCTACCGCGGAGGTGTGAAGGGGAGGTCTTAAAAATTCATGGAAAACGCATAGGGGAAAAACTATTTGTGAATTTCAAAATTTTGTACCAAAATAAACTTTATCTTTTGTGCACACTTTCCACAAACTTTTCGAAGTGTGTTTGTACAAAAACACTGAAATCGGGGTGGGTGTTTGGCACAGTAGTTAAGCCAACACGTGGGACCCACACATCCTTTAGGATCCTATATATTGGAGTGCCCAGGCTTGAGGTCCTAGCTCCGTTTTCAATTCCAGCTTCCTGCTAATGTGTACGTGGGGATCCAGCAGGAAATGGCTCAAGTATTGTGTTCTTGCCACCCAGGTGGGAGACCAAGACGAGTTCTGGGCTCCTGGCTTCAGTCTGGCTCAGCCCTAGCTGTTGTGGGCATTTGGGAGGTAAGTCAGCAGATGGAGATATCTGTTTCTCTGCCTTTCGAATAAATAAAAAATAGATAAGATTTTAAAATAGAAAAAACACAAAAACAGAAGCGTAGAATGAACCATCTCACACCTGTTCTCCAGGCTCCTAAGTTATCAATCTGTAGCCAACCTTGTTCATTTGTATTTTTCCACGGCTCCTCTCCCACTGCACTGGTGGATTGGTTTAATTAAATCAACCCCAGGCATCATACCATTTTATTTGTCAGTAGCTCAGGAAGTAAGAGTAAGAGAAAAAGACTCCTTTTGAACATGCTCATTATTATACGTTAAGAATGAACTACAGTAACGCAGTAACATCCACTGATAATCAGCCAATTGTCACATTGCCCCAGTGAGCTCAGAAAAGGCTCCTAGCAGTATTATGCTGGATCATTGGGCTGATCAGCCCCTTAGGTCTTGAGAAATCAGTAGCAGGCCCCCCTACCCCCTCCATCTCCCTTCCCTCACCACTCACACACTTAGCTGTTGATGAGACCAGGTGAGTTGTCCATTAGGGGTTTGGTTGCTGAGGTTTGAGCACAGGTGTGTTGTGGCCCAGGGGTGCAGGCCAGAGCCACTCCCTGGGGAAGCAGAAGGGAGAGAGCCCTGAGTTGGCAAGCTGGCTGGAAAAAGAGGGTGCACAAGGACAATGCAGTAATGATGAGGAGGAGGCCACTGGACAGGTCCCAGAAATGTTTAGGGAGACCTGGAGCTGTGGACGATTGATTGCAGGGAGAAAGTCTAGGAGAGACAAGGTTGGCTGGTGACATCTCGGTTTCTGGCTTCATTGGATTTATTGAGAGGCAAAGGGATAATAGTATTCACACTTGGGGCCGGCGCCGCAGCTCACTAGGCTAATCCTCCACCTGCAGTCCCGGTACTCCAGGTTCTAGTCCCGGTTGGGGCACTGGTTCTGTCCTGGTTGCTCCTCTTCCAGTCCAGCTTTCTGCTGTGGCTCAGGAAGGCAGTGAAGGATGGTCCAAGTGCTTGGGCCTGTACCCACATGGGAGACCAGGAGGAAGCACAGGGCTCCTGGCTTCGGATCAGCACAGTGCCAGCCATAGCGGCCATTTGGGGGTGAACCAAAGGAAGGAAGACCCTTCTCTCTGTCTCTCTCTCTCACTAACTCTGCCTGTCAAAAAAAAAAAAATACACACTTAGGCATGAGTACTGGCAGCCTCACAAGGGACAATTGCCCCCGCCGCAGCTGGGGTTACCCAGTTTAGAGGGTATAGGTGTGCTAGCAGCAGGGCCTGGTTGAAATTCCAAAGGAGGAGGGTTTGGGATGGGGCTGCAGCACACAGAGAGGTGTCCTGGTGTCCTGGTGTCCTGGTGTCTGGTGCATAATGACGAGGGAGGCTTAGCTGCATGAAATGAATGGGTGTGCCAGGTCTTCAGCCACGTAGAATCAGCATACAAGGTGATGGGAGGTGGGCACTGCACATGGCTTGGGTGTTGCCCCCTCATTGAGTCCCTGCCTAGTCCACATCAGATTGGGTTGGGGCCCATTGAGCTTTGGGTGCCATAGTAAAGGCTAACAGAGATCTGTGCAACCCGGAAGAGAGGTTTCTGATGGGAAGTTGGTCTTAGAGGTTGTGGATTTCATTGGAAAGCCTTCAGGGAGGGGCTGGTGCTATGGTGTAGTGGACTAAGCCTCCGCCTTCAGTGCTGGCATCTCATATGAGCACAGGTTCGTGTCCCAGCTGCACCTCTTCCCATCCAGCTCTCTGCTATGGCCTGGGAAAGCAATAGAGGATGCAGCCCAAGGGCTTGGGCCCCTGCATCCACGTGATAGACCTGGAGGAGGCTCCTGGCTCCTGATCAGCCTAGTTCCAGCCAGCGGATGGACGACCTCTCTCCCTGCTCTCCCTCTGTCTGTAACTCTGCACATCGTTTGTGGAATCAGTTGGAGAAGCAAGTCTGAAACCAGATGATTTAAGAGCTGTTATGATCTAGAAGAGTTTGCAGGGGAAATAGCAACTGATTAGATAGGAACAAAGAGAGGAAGGGATGCGTGCAAGGTGACTCAATGTGTTCAGCCTGAGTGTCTGGGAGTGTGAAGTTGCAGGCCGATGCTGTGGTGCAGCAGGTTAAGCCACAGCCTGTGAGGCCAGTACCCCACACTGCGGCACGGGTTCAAGACCTGGCCGCTCTGCTTTCTGAGTTCTAGGATCCCAGCTTCAACCTGGCCCAGCCCAGGCTATTGCAGCCATTTGGGGAGTGAACCAGTGGATCTCTGTCTCTGTAACTCTGACTTGCAATTAAAGAAATAGATCATTTATTTGTTTATTTATTTTTATTTATTTGAGAGAGAGAGAGAGAGAGAGAAAGGTCTTCGTTTTGTTAGTTCACCCCTCACATGGGCACTACAGCCGGAGCTACGCCGATCTGAAGCCAGAACCCAGGTGCTCCCTCCTAGTTTCCCAGGACCATCACTTGGACCATCCTCCACTGTACTCCTGGGCCACAGCAGAGAGCTGGACTGGAAGGGGAGCAACCAGGACTAGAACCTGGCACCCATAGGGGATGCTGGTGCCGCAGGTGGAGGATTAACCAAGTGAGCCACGGCGCTGGCCCCCAAAATAAATAATTTTTTAAAAAAGAAGTTTGTGGAAATGCATATGGAACATGCGTATCCCAGGGGGTTGATAA
Organism: Sylvilagus floridanus; assembly: GCA_949820135.1. Taxonomy (NCBI): domain Eukaryota; kingdom Metazoa; phylum Chordata; class Mammalia; order Lagomorpha; family Leporidae; genus Sylvilagus; species Sylvilagus floridanus. The sequence goes on from OX463245.1 coordinate 80,447,608, forward strand.
TGCAAGGGCACCTCAGACTGCTCATAGAAACAGGAACGCAAAGTACAAGCTGCATTTTCATGAATGTTTTGAAGAGCCTATCTGTGTGCGATTGTATTTTTTGTTACAAGGGACCGTAGAAGCTGTGTCATTGGCAGTAGGAAATACAAGCCATGAGTTCTGTGGAGGAATTAGTGGTAAAGATGTAGGAATCCCTGCAGGGAGCTAAAGTGTGTGAGAACCCCAGAGGGGATGCTGGGAAGTGTGAACACACACTTGGGAACACAGAAATGATGGTGGGGGGGTGGGAGTTGGGCTTGGTGAGGGGAGACCTTCCGCAACCCCACCACCTGCTGGAGGCTAAAGTCTCTGCACACGGATAGCACCTGCCACGAGTCTGCCTAGCCATGTCACTTTCAAGATTATCCTGTTGCAGGGGAGACCCCGGCTCTCGGCTTCTTCCAAGTTCTTGAATTCAAGGAGGAGATGTAGATCGAGGTGAGTAGGAAAGGAAGATTTATTTAAAGACAAAGGGAAAGTACACACTCAGGAGGGCATGTGGGCAACCTCATGGGAGGGGGTGATGCAATTACAAAGTTCAGGGTCATCCTTTTGTATGATGGGGAGTGGTGCCTGGGGCAGGGCTGACTGAATATTCACATATTTGGAATGGAGCTTGCATACTATGATTTCCATGCCCCCTTTTTTTTTGGAAATCCCAGAATGCCATGGTGTCTAGCACACACGCACACACATACAAACACACACACACAGGGCTGCAGCATACCTGTTGAAATCCCAGAAGTCTGGTGCATGGTGGGTAGTGGGTATGCCAAGCCTGCAGCCATGTTGAATATTTATTTTATTTATTTGAAAGAGTTACAGAGAGAGGTAGAGCCAGAAAGAGAGAGGGGGAGAGAGAGAGAGAGAGAGAGGTCTTCCATCCACAAGTTCACTCCCCAGATGGCCGCAACGGCTGGAGCTGCGCTGATCTGAAGCCAGGAGCCAGGAGCTTCTTCCTGGTCTCCCATGTGGTTGCAGGGGCCCAAGGACTTTGGCCATCTTCTACTGCTTTCCCAGGCCATAGCAGAGAGCTAGATCAAAAGTGAAGCAGCCAGGATTTGAACCAGTGCCCATATGGGATGCCAGTGCTACAGGCTGGGGCTTTAACCTGCTGCGCCACAGCACCGGCCCCTAGTGCCAGCTCTTAATCAGTGAGACCCTGCAGGTGCCCTTTGCACAGGAGAGGGTGGAGTTTGAGGCCGCATGTGGTGGCTGCAGCTCAGGTGCTGGCAGACTGCTCCCTCCTTTTCACTCACTGGCTCCCTGCTACATCAATTCACTGAAAACTGATCTGAGTCTCCACAGCGGAGGGCCCCAGACTGGATCCAGCCCCCAAAAGGAGCTCAGTAATTGTTTGTGGTTTGAAGGATTTGCCTGTAGGAGGGAGCTGGGCAGGGTACCTGATGGAGAAGAAAACATTCCATGAGCCTGACAGGACAAGTGAGGGTTAATCCTGGCCTGGCTTCCCCATTTATAGCAGCTGCATTTTACCCTGGGGCTTATTATGCTTTACTGAGAAGGAAGCCTTGAAATGCAATCAGCCAAGCAGATCTGAACACAGAAGCAAGTGAAAAATAAACAGCCCATGTCAGGAATGACTAATCAGAAGCCAAAAATATACAGGCTGGTGGCTTTCCTCGAGGTGTGTAGGTCACCTTCCAGGTGCTTATCCGTGAAGGCTCCTGGGGCTGTCCAAGAACTCCGGGTGCTCATTTATCTGCAAGAGACGGCCAAGTGTTTCACAGATATAATAAACGACTCTCGGTGCAGGGAGCGGATCTCACCTCTTCCAGGAATGAAGAAGGCACAGTTGGTACTTGATGTCCTCCTCCAAATAATCTGTCATTGTGACATGCCTAAGTCCCCGTGTCCGTCTCTACAGCTGTGATTCTGGAAAAGTCTTCAAGCTGATCCCAGAAGGAGAGCACACGGCTTTGAGACTGCAGTGGATGGAAGGTGTTGGACTCATGCTCCCCAGTGTGGTGGGGCTGCCTCCAGATGATGATTATGTAAGCAGAGTGGAGCCCTCGTCAATAGGAATTAGCGCCCTTAGGAAGGGGGCCCCACAGGGCAGCCACCATCTGTGATGTCAGCATCCCATTTCCGCACTGGTTTAAGTCCTGATGCTCTGCTTCTGATCCAGCTCCCTGCTAATGTACCTGGGAAAGCTGCGGAGGCTGGCCCGAGTGCTTGGATCCCTGCACCCACACAAGAGACCCTGAAGAAGCTCCTGGCTCCAGCTTTGGCCTGACCCAGCTCTGGCCATTGCAGCCGGTGAACAAGTTGAATACAAAATCAATCTCCCTCTCCCTTCCTCTCTCTAACTCTGACTTTCAAAAGAAATAAATACATCTTTTAAAAAGGGGGGACCCCAGAGAACTCTCTTTCTGCCACATGCAAGGATCAAAGTCTGGAAGCCAGAAGAGGGCCCTCACCAGAAACCAACCATGCCGGCCCCTGATCTCAGACTCCAGCCTCCAGAGGGGGAGAAAGAAACATCGCTTGTTTCCAAGCCACGGGCCTACGGCACTTTGCAAGAATGGACTGAGACCGAGGGTATCCACACCAACCGCCTGCACTCACCCTGTTGATGGAGAAACAGACTCCAAGGCAACCTGCAGATGGGAGAGGGAGCTTCCCCTGAGTAGCACGGAGCGCCTGGCACTGTGCTGGCCGCTCCTGCACTGAAGCCTGGATCTCCTTGAACCATGAATGCCTCACTCAGGTTGGCGAACCTTCCCAGCGCCGCCCCGCAGCTAGTTACTGGCAGAGATTTGAGCTGGGCCCCTGCTGCACGCTGCTGAGGCTGGAGGGGCAGGTGATGCTGCAGTAACAGCTCCACGGGAGGCAGGCTGGTGGGGGGGGGGCTGTTGGGGACAGAGGGTTCCCTGAGGGTTCCCCAGGGCTCTGCTGTTTCATCACCTGCAGGCAGGCAGGGGTGAGGGCCCAAGGCAGTGGAGGCTGGCTCCAGCTCCAAGGGCCCAGAGAGGAAGAAACAGAGACTGACTCACACCGGCCCCAAGAGTCAGCCCAGAAGCACACACCTCACTCACCACATCCCAGGGAACAAGTACCACCCATACTCTTACCACTGCCCCTGCAGCCCCCCGAGAAGCAGGAGCACCCCTAGATGGCAAAGTCTCCCACCCCCTCCCAGCACACGCTGCCAGGGCTACCTCCTCCCTCTGCCTGACTATAAGGAACACAAGATTTTTTGTTTGTTTGTTTGACGGCAACTGCACACCTACTCGGGCAACACTGACGGACTCGAGGCTTAAAAGCTGATATACAATGACTAAGATTGCAGGCTACAGGGTGTAATAAAACAGTGTTTGAGGTTGCCAAGATTCTTTTTTTTTTTTTTTTTTTTTGACAGGCAGAGTTAGACAGTAAGAGAGAGAAAGACAGAGAGAAAGGTCTTCCATTTTCCTTTGGTTCACCTCCCCCCCCCCCCCCAAGTGACCGCTACAGCCAGCACGTTGAGGCCGGTGCGCTGCGCTGATCCGAAGCCAGGAGCCAGGTGATTCCTCCTGGTCTCCCATGGGGTGCAGGGCCCAAGGATCTGGGCCATCCTCCACTGCACTCCCGGGCCACAGCAGAGAGCTGGACCGGAAGTGGAGCAACCAGGACAGAATCCGGCGCCCCGACCGGGACTAGAACCCGGTGTGCCAGCACCACAGGTGGAGGATTAGCCTAGTGAGCCTAGTAAGAGAGAGAGAGAGAGAGAGAGAGAGAGAGAGAGAGAGAGAGAGAGAGGTCTTGCATCTGCCGGTTCACTGCCCAGATAGCCACAACAGCCAGAGCTGGGCTGACCTGAAGCCAGGAGCCAGACACTTCCTCTGGGTCTCCCACGTGGGTGCAGGGCCCAAGGACTCGGGCCATCTTCTACTGCTTTCCCAGGCCATAGCAGAGAGCTAGATCAGAAGTGAAGCAGCCAGGACTCGAACCAGTGCCCACATGGGATGCCGGCACCGCAGGCGGCGGCTTTACCCTCTATACCACAGAGCTGGCCCCTGCATGCCACCTATATGTCACTTTAATTTGAAGTACATTAGGAAAGTGAAGGGACTTCCCAAATAACGTTTATAAAATTGTATCTGTGCGTGTGATTGTGGGAGCATTTTAAACATGCACAATAATGGTAAATGGCATTGTGACAGTGTATAAATGTGGTTGCAAGTCCTTTGATGCACTCTTGGTCCAGAAGTAGAGTCATTGTTCCTCTCCCCTTGTAGCTGGGGAGAGCACTGTGACTGCCTCAACCTCCAGGGTGCCAGAAGGCAGAACAGCCTGATGCTCTCCTGGGATGTGCAACTTGAAGACCCTTGACTATTATATAAGGAATCTGAGTCGTTGTCCTGAACACACACACAACACTGAACTCCAAGGAGCCAGCCCACGTGACTCTACCTTGTAACCTTATCCCTGTTGCTTCCTCAATGCCCCACCTCCTTTTTTTTGTAAAGATTTATTTTATTATTTGAAAGACAGAGTTACACAGAGAGATAGAGACAGAGAGAGAGGTCTTCTATCTGCTGGTTCACTCCCCAAATGGCCGCAATGGCTGGAGCTGTGCCGATCTGAAGCCAGGAGCCAGGAGCTTCTAACGGGTCTCCCACGTGGGTGCAGGGGCCCAAGCACTTGGGCCATCTTCTACTGCTTTCCCAGGCCATAGCAGAGAGCTGGATGGAAGAGGAGCAGCTGGGACTAGAACCAGCATCCATAGGGGATGCCAGCGCTTCAGGCCAGGGCACTAACCTGCCATACCACAGCACTGGCTCCTCAACACCCCACCTCCTAATATCATCTCATTGTGGGTAGGCTTTCATCATAGGGATTTTGGAGGAATACAAACATTCAGTCCATGACAGAGATCGATAGCAAGGACCATCCAGCAGAGCTCAGACAATCCCTAGCATCTTGAGAGAAAAGAATGAGTGTTGCTGTTGTAGGCCTCTGAATCCTGGGTTGGTATGTTATACAGCCGTAGGTAACCAGAGCATGCATCATGTATCACGAATCACGAATCCCACACACTCATGTACATATCACTTAGCCTCAGTAATTATCAGCCCAGGTCTAATTGCCACACTTCCAATCCCTATGTCCTGTCCTATCATTCCATTTGTAGGTACTTCTTTTTTTTTTTAAGAATTTATTTATTTATTTGACAGGTAGAATTTTAGACAGTAAGAGAGAGAGAGACAGAGAGAAAGGTCTTCCTTCCGTTGGTTAACTCCCCAAATGGCTGCAATGGCCGGAGCTGTGCTGATCCGGAGCCAGGAGCCAGGAGCCAGGTACTTCTTCCCAGTCTCCCATGCGGGTGCAGGGCCCAAGCACTTGGATTATCTTCTACTGCTTTCCCAGGCCACAGCAGAGAGTTGGACTGGAAGAGGAGCAACTGGGACTAGAACCAGCATCCATATGGGATGCCGGTACTGCAGACAGAGGATTAACCTAGTGTGCCACAGTGCCAGCCCCCCAGTTTGTATGTATTTCAGCATTTATCTAAGAAGATAGTGACTATAAATTTATCTGTACAGTTATATCACTTAATGATGGGGATATAGCTTGAGAAAAATGCATCATTAGGCAATTGCTTTGTGGCTATCATAAAGTACACTTAGGCACATTAAGATGGTTGCAGTGTTACCAGTTGATATGATATCATGGACTGTGATATATGAGGTATGTGGCTGGCTGAAGCATCCTTATGCAACACAGGACTGACATATGTTTATATAACCAAATGCTATCTGCTGTGGATTCAGTTATGTCCCCCAAAAGGATAGGCTGGAGTCCTAACTCCTAGTACCTGGGAATGTGGCCTTACCTGGAAATCAGATCTTTTCACTTATGTTTTCAAGGCAAGATGGGGTCACATTGGATTAAGGTGGACCCAATCCAATGACCAGTGTCCTTCTAAGAAGAGGGAAACTTGGACAGAGACACCAAGACACCAAGAACTCCATATGATGATGGAGGCTGAGACTTGGAAGATGCTTCTAGAAGTCAAGGCCTGCCAAGGATTTCCAGCAATCACTGAGGCCTGAGAGAGAAAGAGAGAGAGAGAGAGAGAGAGAGAGAGAGAGAGAGAGAGAGAAGCATGGAAAAGATTCTCCCTCAGTGCCAGAAAGGATGAGCTGGGCTGACAGCTTAATTCCAGATGTCTAGTCTCCGAAGAGGCTTACTGATAGCCCAGTGGCCCTGGAAAATGGACACCTCTTGCAGGGACCATCCTACCTTAACTTGGACATCAGGTGTATTCTTTGCCTTCTATGTGTTACCTGTCATCCTTGCCAAGACTTAAAGATGGAATGGAATTACTACTTTGTGCCTAATCCAAGTAGAAGACCATCAGTAGTGTGAGCCCGTCACTCTAGGTTCCCCTTTTCTCCCTAAGGTCTTACAGCCTTATCTAAATAAGCCTTGGGTGCTGGGATGCAGACCTCGGTGATCAATGGACGTTGTGGAACCCGAGTGTTAGTAGAGAAAAAGAACACAAACAAGCTTCCATCTCAAGCTGCTCTGCTTTGACTGGGGCACGTGGCCTCTGGGGAGTTGGTTCCCTTACCTGAGCCTCCTGCACTCTGCTGTAAAAGTTAGGTTAACCCTTTCTATTTCAAGACATGATTGTTGGGAGTAAGTGAGATGGCTCACGGAGGTGACATGCCCAGCGCGTTGGAATATTCCTTCCACCTTCTGAGAGAGTTTGGCTGCTGAGTCTCTTCAGCTCCTCCACGTGTTGCTGCAGCTGCCCCATCTTCGCAGGAAAAGTATGAGACGGGCCTGTCTTCTCTAAGCCCAAGTGGAAACATCCTACTTTGAGAAGCCTTCTTCTGATGAGTGGAGGGCGGGAGATGCAGGCCCGGTGTAGTGTGGGCTTAGGGCTATTGGGGAGGACTTCTAAACAGCTGTCCTGACATTCCACCCTAAGAAAGATATTCCCATCATCCTGAGCTTTGCATTTATATTTTCGAAAATACCAGTGGTAACCCATCGGATCCCTGATGCTCTAGAGACCATTAATGTGTTGTGGGTGTTCCTCTCCAAGACTGAAGAGCCCAGGGTGGCACACGGACACTCCAAGAGATGGAACGAAGGGGTAGTTCAGGTGGGTATGTCCTCAGAGGCTGCCTTGTCCTTTGAGGTTGAGATGGGTTGGTTAACACTCAAAACTAGGCCTAGTGTTGTGGCATGGCATCTGCTGGTTCACTCACCAAATGGCTGCAACAGCCAGGGCTGGGCCAGGCCAAAGCCAGGAGCCAGGAGCTTCCTCTGGGGCTCCCTCATGGGTGCAGGGGCACAAGGACTTAGGCCGTCCTCCGCTGCTTTCCCAGGCCATAGCAGAGAGTTGGATGGAAAGTAGAGCAGCTGGGACTCGAACCGGCTCCCATATGGGATGCTGGCACTATAGGCAGTGGGCTCTACCCACTACACCACAGCGCAGGGCCCTGGCATACAGTAAATTCTTAGTGAGTGAGGGATGTTGCCATTGTTGCTACCAAATTTTGCATTCAAATGGGGCCACTTCCTTCGCCTGATCTTTGGAATCATTTTCAATGTTGTGCCTAGAGCATCAAGGATGCTTCAGGAGTATTGGTGAAAGAATGAAGGAATGGATGGATGGATGGATGGATGGATGCACAGTGGATGAGCACTCAGTGAGAAGCAGGATGTGAGAGCCCAGCCTTCCCCAGGCGACCCAGCCATGGCCCTCTGCAGGCTGCCAGAGCAGATCCAGGCCAGGTCGCCGTGGCTCTGGGGTCCACCCCCTGCAGCTGCTTCCAGGTCCTCACAGTTGCTTATTCTTCAGAGCCTCCCGGAGGGAGAACGAAGGGCAGCCCACCACCCACATTCTGCTCAAGGACCGTCTGTTTCCTACCGCTGCTCTGACCAAATGCCACAAATGCAGGGACTCAGCACAAGCGCATTTCCTCAGTTCTAGAGGTCAGAGGTCGGAGGTCTCATGGGACTAAGAGCAAGGTGTCTGTAGGGCTGCATCCTTTCTGGGGGCTCCATGGGTGACTCTCTTTTTTTTTGTTCTTCTAGTTTCTAAGGGCTGTCAGCATTCCTTGGCCTGTGGCCCCTTCCGTGTCCAAGGCCAATGATCCCTGGTTGGGTCTCTCTCATGCTGGGTCTCTCAACACTGACAAAGGCTCTTCTGCCTCCCTTTTCCCATGGAAGGCCCTTGGGTGATGACATTGGGCCTAGCTGGGTAAGACAGGATTCTCCTTCTATTTTAAGGTCAGCCAATGATAAAACTTAAATCCATCTGCAATCTTAATCTTCCATTGCTATGTAATCGAACATAGTCATAAGTGTCAGGGATTAGGACATGGACATCGCTGGGGACAATTGTTCTGCCAACCGTAGGCCACTTCTTATGAATTTTCCTTTCAGATCTACTGAGTGTGCTCTAAGGTTTCCAGGAAAAATAGCAACTCCGTTATCATGCTGCTTAGAATTTTCTTAGCTGGATGTTTCTAATTCTTTGACTTCAATCATAAAATGTACAGTTTCTGGAGATTTCCAAAGAAAAGATGTGCTATTAAGCATCCAATTATTCATTCAATAATTTATTCAACAGATATTTATTGAACACCTATTGTATTGAACAGCTGCCACGGCTCTCTACCATGAGCCACACCACTGAAGCTCCATTTTCATGAAGCTGACATTCCAGTAGAGAAGAAAAATGACAACTAAAATAGTAGTATGCTGAAAATGATTCGGGGAAGCAAAACGTGTTATAGCGAAAGTAGAGACCTGGGATCGTGAGTGAGGAGTCGAGTGTTCAGGGATGTCATTTGAATGAAGATGACATTTGAATGAAGATTAAATAGTGGGACCACCATGAGAGTTCCCGGGACTAAAACTTTCCAGACAGAGAGAGCAGCAAGAGCGAAGGCCCTGGGGCAGAACCAGTTTGGTTTGTTGAGGAAACAGGTAGGAGGTTGGTGCGGCTAAGAACAGTGAATAGAAGGGGGTAGTGGAAGATGAGGTGGACAGATGGATGGGACTGGGCAGGTGGGGCTTCTAGGGCCATGTGTGTCTGCCAAGAAAAACTATGGGAAGTGTTTGCTTTGCTCGGACTGAACTGCAGTTGGGCGTTTTAACCAGAACCACATGATCGGACTCGAGTTGAGCACAATACTTGGATTGCAGCGGAGAGGTGGGGGTTTGGAGGGTGAGGATGCTGAGAGTGGCAGCCTGGGAGACGACTTGGGGGTGGCAATGAAGATCGAGAGAAGACGCTCCCAGGCCAGCTGTGGAGGTAGAGCCGTCAGGATGACCAGCAGCCTGCAGATGCCACGTGCTGTGGACAGCAGCAGGGAGGCTGGAGATGGGGGAGCCCAGGGAGAGGGGGTCTCTGTGGATGCTGCTTCCCTTCTGGGGGAAGCTTTGCACATGTCTGAGGTGCATGTAATAGCCACGGGAGGCTTTGAGAAGCAAGCTGGCTGGAGGGTTCCAGCGCTTCCAGGAGTGGTATGGACTGGAGGTCCCATCCACACTAAGATGGTATTCAGACCCAAAGTCTGCACGGCTTCTCCTGGGGGCAGAGAGGATAGAACTAGAGAGCCTTTCAGCCGCCATCACCTCTTCACTGTCTGCCTAGACTCGGACATAGGAAAAGTTTCATCTCCTCCCCACAGGGTCTCTCCCCACTCCTCACCAGGCACGCCACGCCCACAGCCCAGGTCCTGACAACACAAATATTCCTGGTCAGGAGATGGTCCCTCCTGGGGCAGGGACCAGCATGAAGCCAGACAGCTATTTGCTGCAGGTGCAAAATGCAAAGTGGTGCCAAAATAATCCAAAAATCAAGATAATATTTTAGTGCAAAGTGTTTTTGCCCAAAAAGTCTCTGATGAGCAAAACTATCTAAACATTTACTGAAAGGCAGGGTTATTGATGTTGCCAGCCCCATAGGAACTGGAGATAATCCTATCTTTACACAGAAAGGGAGGCACGTTACTCTCTCCAGCCTGGACCTCAGCCTGGTCCTATTCCCAAGCCTTCTGGGTCCTAGACCACTCTGCACACTGGACCCAGTTGTTGAGCACATGACTGAACCGCAGCCTAGGGCAAGCGAACTAAACCTCAGGGGGTTGGGCCTGAAGTTGTAGCAACAGTGAGAGAGAGAGAGAGAGAGACAGATAGACAGACACACAGAGAGAGATGCCTTTCATCTGCTGATTTATTCCCCACATAGCTTCAACATTTTGGGGGTTGGACCAGCCAAAGCTAGGAGCCAGAAACTCCATGTGGGGGCCCAAGTACTTGGACCATCATCTGTTGCCTACCCAGGAACATGAGCCGGCTCTGCAACATGGGGTGCCGGCACTGCAAGCAGGTGTAACCCACTGTGCTCCATCGCCAGCCTGGAAGCTGTATTTTCTACACTTCTCTGATGATGTTGCTGTGCAATGGGAGCTGAGTCACCGAGTTCAATGCTGCCTTAATAGGCCTAATTGTGGTGACTGGCAGAGTCTGGTGGGTCCCTGAAAAGCCACCCATCCCTGCTCTGTGGCTTCTTATCAGAGAGAGGAGGACGTGAACAATGACACTTCTATTTCTTCTGCACAGAAACTGGAGAAAAGCCAAATATCAGAAGTCTTCCTGCCCATCCCAGATGTACAATTCCTGGAGCGCCCCTTGTGGGCACAGGCTGCTGGGGGCTCACTTCTGGCTCACCCGGCCACACACCTGCACAATCCAAGTCCTGCCTCCTCAGGGCTGCTCAGATGGCATCCTGGGCTTCAATGTCACCTTCTCCACGGGAAGCCACCTTCTTTTGTAAAGGGGTTTGTTAGAAGCCAATTCAATGTAATGCTCTTTCTGGGGCCTGGAACATGCCAGGACCTCTGCCACAGAGCTTGTAGTTTATACTGTTGTTGGTACTGATACCAACGTTTATAGTGTGGTATTGAGGATGCAGGGGTGTGTGCCTTCCACTGGGTCCACAGATTCTGCAGGTGCATTTGTCACACAGGTAGATTGACTGTTGGCCTAGGGGAAGCCCTAGTCACTTAGTCTGCCGTAGGGATTTAGTAGGCACATCTTGTAGGCCAGGCACACTACACGAGGCACTCATGGGGCTTACGGAGAGACAGGGAGTAAGTCAAAGAACAAATACTTTTGTTTTTTTTTTTAAAGATTTATTTTATTTATTTGAAAGTCAGAGTTACACAGAGAGAGAAGGAGAGGCAGTGAGAGAGAGAAAGAGAGAGCAAGCGAGAGAAAGGTCTTCCATTCACTGATTCACTCCCCAGTTGGCTGCAATGGCTGGAGCTGCGCCAATCAGAGGCCAGGAGGCAGGAGCCTCCTCCAGGTCTCCCACATGGGTGCAGGGGCCCAAGGACATGGGGCATCTTCTACTGCCTTCCCAGACCATAGCAGAGAGCTGGATCAGAAGTGGAGCAGCCGGAACTCGAACCGGCGCCCATATAGGATGCCGGCACTGCAGGCAATGGCTTTACCCGCTATGCCACAGCGCTGCCCCAGGACAAATATTTTTGTACAGTGGTACCCAGAGGTCTCAGCTTTGAAGACCACTACTCATAAAACAGTGATTGCCAATCAATAATCAATATCCAGGCTGTAAAGTACAAAAGAGTTTTATCTGGGCTCTTGAGAATTATAATTCGGGAGGTACAGATTCAGATAAAACCAAATGAGTGCCCTAAAGATGAGAGAGAAAGCAGAGGCTTATGAGCAGAGAGGGGAAAAAAAGCTCTAAATCCTCACCAGGTAATCAATAGTGTTTAAAGAGAAATTTTCTACTGAAATTGGAAAAGAATGTCATGGCTGTGTGGGCTTCACTCCCAGGAGAAGATAAAGGAAAGAACTTGTTTATGCAAAAATGTCCAGAAAACAGGAGTCTGATAACTTGGATTTTTAAAAACATTTCTTTATTATTTATTTGGAAGGCAGAGTTACAGAGAGGCAGAGGCAGAGATATAGAAAGATCTTCCATCTGCTGGTTCACTCCCCAATTGGCCGCAATGGCCGCAGATGTGCCAATCCGAAGCCAGGAACCAGGAGCTTCTTCCAGGTGTCCCACATGGGTGCAGGGACCCATGCACTTGGACCATCTCCCACTGCTTTCCCAGGTCATAGTGAAGAGCTGGATTGGAAGTGGAGCAGCCGGGACTCGAACTTGGCATCCACATGGGATGCTGGCACCACAGGCGGCAGCTCACTATGCCACAGCGCCGGGCCCTTTGATAACTTGCTGATACACATTTTGAGTCTCTGGACACAATGTGATTATCTGTGTCACCACTGGCAGCCGGCTTGTTTCAAGTCATTTTTGCTGATGCAGTAATGAATTATAGTTGAGAACGTGTTTCTGTCTGCCGGCTTCCTTGTAGGTAAGCCAGGACAGGTGCCTACAAGTACATCCAGGAGCCGTGGAGAAAGAACAGATAGATTCGATGCACTTTCTCCTGAGGGCCCAGAGCGCTCCCCTGGGTGCCTCACCTGACCCAGCCTGACAGGCGCACAGACTGGGCTACAAGGCCACGCAAGGCTCTGACCTACACAGGATGCTTGTGTGCTGTGGTGGCCGCAAAGTGCCCTGTTCCTAAGGGTGCAACCCGCAGCCAGCCTGTCCATTGTGATGTTAAGCAATTGAAGTTTGCACGAAGCCTTCTGTCTGTTGCTAAAGAACATTCAGGGCCATGTGGGGGCCCCAATCACTGTGGGGCCAAGAGCGTCCTGGATTCTCATTGGTTTGGTGAAGATTCACAGATTCTTTGAGATGACCATCATGAATCCATTCCAGAAAGCTCTCAGAAGGAATCCTGGCAGCCAGTGGATCACCAAGCCAGTCCACAAGCACAGGGCAATGAGTGGGCTGACATCTGCAGGTCATGACAGTTATGACCGTGGGAACAGCCACAAGTTCCACCATGCTGTGGGAGGATCTTGTACGGCAGCCTTGGAGAAGGCACAATGGGGCCAGCAGTGTGGCATAGAGAGTTAAGCCACAGCCTGCAATGCTGGCATCCTGTATGGTCAGCTCATCCAGTCCCAGCTGCACCCCTTCCAATCCAGCTCCCTGCTAATGCACCTGGGAAAGCAGCAGAAGATGGCCCACATGCCTGGATCACTGCTACCCATGTGGGAGACCTGGAAGAAGCTCCTGGCTCCTGGCTTCAGCCTGGCCCAACCCTGGCCACCATGGCCATTTGGGGAGTGAACCAGTAGATGGAAGATTCATGTTCTCACATTCTCTCTCTCTCTCTCTCTCACTCCCACCCTCCCTCCCTTATTCCTGTCTCTCTCTGTGTAACGCTGACTTTCAGATTGATAAAGGGAAGAATGGGCCAGCCAACAGAGAATATGACAGCCTTTTTTGCTTAATTGAGACTTTTATCTCTGTGCAAGATGTTATCTGGTAATGTGCCTGAGAGGCTCATGATTGGCATTTGTGATTGACATGTGGGAGTTGCATACCTTTGGGCTCTCCACACGTGTGGCTATGAACTAGAATCTTCTGGTTTTCCCGAGCTCCCATCTTTCCTGGATACGCTAACCACAAGTGCAACTGTCAAGTGTGCAGTCTGGGGTAGGAGAGCAGAGGTTTCACCTGGAGGAGGTCCTGTGGCCCCTCCCCAGTCACTCCTGTCTCATTATCTGCCTGACCTCTGGACGCCTGCAGCCAAAGAGGGAAGGTACCCAAAAGTCTATTTCACAGTCAGCAGCAACAGCAGCAGATTGGTCATATAGCAGCCCCCTGGGTCCATTCTAGATAAACAGGGCTCTCCTGTTTCTCTGTTCACATGATGAAAGCTATGAAGCTGCAATTTTAGTCTGAGCTTTTGCAATTTTAGCCAGAGGTTGAGGGAAGCGATGTTTCAGCACAGTCTTGCTCATGAAGGAGTAACTGCAGCGTAATCTGGAAAATCCCAGGCTGCAGAACCACAGCGCAAAGGCCCAGCAGTATAGACACTCTTGACAGTTCCAGCAGCTGCAGGGCTGTACTGCTGCAGAGAAGTGGGGGGGGGGGGAGCATGTCTGGGGGTGAAGGGACTGGGCTCTGGAACTTTACTCTGGATGCTGAGGGAAGCTGTTGGAATGTTCTGACCATCGATTTTTTTATGTACACACTTACTGGAGATACATAGGACAATAAAGGATTGGGTGTGGGGGGGTACCACTCCAGAAATTCTTCCTGAGGGCACTCAGGGCTGTGCCTGGCTCCAGGGATCTTGTATCCTAACCCCTTGGTTTTTCCTCCAGCCCCAGAAAACAAATCCTCTGTGAAAACAAACCTGGACCCTGGCCAGAGTCTGATGTTGGAAGTAGGCACCATGCTGTAAGGGGGGGATCCAGGGACAGCATCCCAATACCCAGGGCCATTATAGCCATCCCCAGCTCTTAGGACCCTGCGGATTCTGCCGCCAACACTCTCCTTCTACCAGCAATTCTGACTGCTCTCAGGCTTTGGATGTCTCGTGTTTTCTGTGAAAAGAAACACAAGAGGATAGAGGAGTTGGCAATCAGCAGATTCTGGAAATGACCCCAGAGTTCAGAGTTCACAGGATTCTCTTCCTTTCGATGCCTGAGCTTCAATGTGCAGGACATCTCAGACAGCAGCTGATCACCTGCATGTGGCCGGGACCCGGGGTTATCGCTCGGTGCCGGATTTCTCTCCTGCCCTGCCATAGCTGCTCAGTGCTCTGATGTTTGTCAGCCATGCACTTGGAAGTGGGCGCCCAGGAGACACCAGGCAATGCCACAGAAGGACAACTGGGCAGAGGAGTCAGGAAGGCATCCCGCTCACACATGTGCACTTTCCACCGTGCCAAAGCTGATCCCAGATGTTCAAGGTGTGCAGTAAGCGAAACAGGCAGAGGTCCCTGCCTTTGGGGCACTGAGAGACCAGTGGCAGCTGCCCAAGCTGAGCCCCTGCTCCTGTCTTGGCGCTGTCACCACGGAGGGAGCTGAAATGCTCTACTGGAGGCTTAAGATGCAGTCTTTGCCCGACATGTTGTTTTAGCAAAATCACTTCCAACGCATCACAGCAATGGTGACATAATCCTTCAGCATTCATTCCACAGACATGCGTTGTGTACCTACTGTGTGCTGAGCACTGTTATCTGCAGAATGGTCATCACCATTCATTTGATTTTTTTTAACTTTTTAAGATTTTTTCATCACATTACCATAATTTCGTGGGAAGGCCGTTGGAATGAGGTGTCTCCCTGGCTTCCCACGTAAGCAGCTTAGTGTAAATGGTCACATTCTTGGCCCCTCAGGAATCACCAACTAACCTCTAACTCAGGACTATCCATTGGAATGATCCAAGTAAGTTTACTGCTTCTCTCTCACCAATTAAACACTCCTGCTCTGCCCCTACCTTTATCCTGAAACCTTGCCGCTGTGCCACTTCTTGGAGCCCCAGACTCTTGCCGGCCGGAGCTGTCCAATTCCTGAACTGCTGTCCCTCAAATAGACACTTTCATGTACACCTACCTTATCTTTTAACAGACATTTGTTCTGTTTTGTTTTGGATTTTTGTTTTGCTTTTTTTCTGGGTGTGTAAGAGCCACAAGCATAGGTAGTTGGCACCAATGTCTATATTTGTGCATGATTAAATGATGTTATCATTGAAGTAACTCAGATCAAGGTGGACCTGTACCTAACACTAAATTTGAAGGAAGGGCTTGTCAGTCTACATTTTAAAACCAGGAAAGAGATTCTCTAATGAATAATGATATTTACTGGAGATTCCAGAACATTGCAATGGGAATATGCCTGCCACCATAAAGCAAGGGTACATTCAAAGAAGTTGAGGCAAGGGGAAAGTTTTAAAGGCAAAACTGAGGAAGATCACATCAGGCATTTGGAAACAATATCTTTGACCATGATCATTAACGACAGAATGGCATTAGTCTGGGGTTGAACTGATAGTTGCTAGGGAAATGTCCTTGCAGAAGTACCATTTGCACAAGATCATGGTGGGGTCTGTGCAACCTGTGGTTCTGGCAGTCTTGTGATAGTCACTCTCACTCTATCGTGTGGAAGAACCCTTCCTTCATAACTTCCCAGTTTATCTATTTATTTATGTCAAAGTTGATGCAAGTGATTTCATCTAGATTCTGAAGAGAAGGTGGAGACCAAAATGGCAGGTGTGATGAAGGTTTCCCATAGGGGCCACCTTTCATTGCCTTCTGGTTGGAGCTCCTGTCTCAACAAAAACACAGACAACTCCAAATCTCCTGTGAGATAAAGAGCTGGAAGATTTTTCTCCTGTTCACAGTTTCCTTTCTTTCTTTCTTTTTCTTTTCTTTTCTTTTTTTTTTTTGACAGAAAGAGTGGACAGTGAGAGAGAGAGAGAGAGAGAGGTCTTCCTTTTGCCGTTGGTTCACCCTCCAATGGCCGCTGTGGCCAGTGCACTGCACTGATCCAAAGGCAGGAGCCAGGTGCTTCTCCTGGTCTCCCATGGGGTGCAGGGCCCAAGCACTTGGGCCATCCTCCACTGCATTCCCTGGCCACAGCAGAGAGC
Source organism: Sylvilagus floridanus (assembly GCA_949820135.1). Classification (NCBI taxonomy): domain Eukaryota; kingdom Metazoa; phylum Chordata; class Mammalia; order Lagomorpha; family Leporidae; genus Sylvilagus; species Sylvilagus floridanus. The sequence continues at coordinate 80,464,169 of OX463245.1, forward strand.
TGGACTGGAAGAGGGGCAACCAGGACAGAATCCAGCACCCCGACAAGGACTAGAACCCGGTGTGCCGGCACCACAGGCGGAGGATTAGCCTATTGAGCTGTGGCGCCAGCCCCACAGTTTCCTTTCATTGACAAGGGTCTTCCCCTTGGGGGGTAGGGTCTTCTGTGTCCCCAGGGAGGGCCCAAGTCTCTTCAGCTCATCATTTGGCTTCCCAAATGAGCCCCTAACCTTGGATTTTGTGCATAGCAAGGATTGAATGAATACATGTAAGCTGAATTTTGCTTACCTGTTCTTACCAAGCATTAAGAGGACTCAACCTTCAATGACCTTCTAGAGTCAAGCATTTGCTCCTTGGAAATTATGCATTCCACTCTCTGTGTCAGTACTGTATTTCCCCCTTTCCTCCCAGCCATTTCTGTCTGGTCCCCTATCTTATTACTGAGGGACTCAATCTGAGGTTGCTTTTTATAACCTTTCTCATTCGAGTTGATTTAACTACTATTGGACCATTTTTAATCCTTCCTAAAGTATTCCATTTAATTACATGTTTTTCTTCTGCCTTTGGTTCAATGTGCTAATTATGTGGTATTTAGTCTCTCTCAAGTTTATTATTAGACCTTTCATTGTTCCTCCATTTGCTAAATTGCAGAGAATTTGTATTTTTAGGGCTCTCTCCATTCATAGTGTCATTACTTGAGGAAAGCCAAGGAAATATTGAAAAACGCAGGCTCGACTTGGTATTTCCAACTCCAGGTGTAGCATTCTGCGTACCACCCTGAAGCTGGTTAAGTCTGTTGTCAGCAGCTCATGAGCACCACATCCGTCAAGTTACCCTGGTACGAGCTTTTCCCGACTACGAGTGGTTGAGAAGCTAGGGGGATTGAGATACTGAAATATTTCCTCAATGGCTTTCAGTTTCTTCAGCCTCACTCCTGCTTTAGAATCTTGCTTTGAAGAGGAACACAAAGTTATTTCTGTGGCTGAGTGAGGGCCTGGGCCAGAACCTATGCTCCACTCCCACTGTGAGGCAGCAGTTAGCCCACAGCGAGGCAGTGGCCTTCGGTTCAGCATCAGGGGAGCCCCTCTTGCTCACCTTGCTGCTTTTTTGGCCATTTCACAGCTTGTTAGAAGCTGTACCATAGACTTGTTAGGACTACGACTCCTCTCACTACTGTTCTTATTTGATTCATTTTTTTCATTCAGTCAGTCCACACACATCTGCTGAAGAAACAGCTACAATTTCAGCTGCTCAGCATAGAATTGTACAGAAGAGCCCGTGTCCCTGCTGTCAGCATTTACATTACAGCAGCAGGAAGTGTACTTTAGCTGAAAAACAAGGGACGCTACGACACATCAAGTGGTAAGGTGGGTGGGAGCATCCTTCCCCAACCTCCAGCACCACTGCTTGTGTGGAAATGTGCACTAGATTGCCATGTGACAGTGACCTCCCCCCCACTAAGAGGGACAGTATATCTCCTGCCACTAGTAGTGGACTCCCTGACCCCTGGCTGCATGACTGTGGGGTATCGGTGAGCATCGTGCAAGAGATATTTAAAATGCCCTTTCAGGGTTTTGCCTGCTTCTTGTACTTCTGGCATTGTCATGAGACTAAGTCTCTAGTCCCAGAACAACGAGACACCTGTAGAGCCGGCTAGGATCCAACATGCAGCCTCAGACAAACCTAGCAGTCCTGATGACAGAAGCAGGACCATTCACAGACTCCAGTCTGGGTCAAAAGCCTGTAGACCCTGAGCATGAAAAAAAAGGCTTGCTACTGGAAGCGACTGAGTTTGAGAGGTGATCTGTTGTGCTGCCTGATGACAAAAAGAACTGATTAATAGAAGTGGGAGTGAGGGCTTAAGAAGAAAAAACAGAGTGAGGAACAGAAAGTGCCCATTGCAGAAGGAAGGGAAGGGAAAGGGAGTGATGCTTTCTTGTGGGTATGTCTGGATATGGCAACATTTGAACAGAAATTCACAGAACTCCCAGTTATTGAGTAGCTGCTGTGTGCCTGAGACAGTTGCTACAATGTGGTAGCTAATACTACCATGTTTAAGTTAAGGAAACTGAGGAACAGAGTTTGGGGCTTAGTCACCAGAGAAACTAACCACTGTGATTTCCCCAAAGTGTCCCATTTAGAAAGAGAAAGCATAGGCCCCTATTCTGCTTCAACTCCAAATCGGCACATTGCAATGCAGAATTAACACAGATCCTACAAGTTAAAGGCCACGGTCCCTCGCCAGACTGCCCTTCCTCCAGATGCTAGGTGCAGTTCAGGGGTTCCCTGGCCACCCACACTGTTCATAAATTCAGGAGTGCCAACAACCCTCTCAGGTTCAGTGTTCACTAGAAGAATGCACAGAATTCAAGGGAGCATGATAGTTACAAGAACAGTAAAGGACGCAATGAGAAAGACCAGCCAAATGAGAGGACTGATGGGGTGGGTTCTGAGGAGCACAGGGCTGCCCTGTCCTCTCCTTGTGGGATCAGGACCTGCCTCTCTCCTGACACACTGATGTAGTCTCCCTTGGGCCTCAGTGTCCTGAGTTTTATTGGGGTTTATTATGTAGGCATGATTGATGGACTAATTGGCTGATGACTTGGACTCTATCTCTTCCCTATGACTGACAGTCCCAATTCTCAATCATATGGCTGGTTTTTATGGTGACCAATCCCATCCCAAAGATGTCCAGAAGCCCACCATGACCCGTCTCATTAGCTTAACAAAGGCATCTCTGTCACCAGTTCCAAGGTTTTTAGAACCTCGAACTTGCAAATGAAAAATGTAGTAATTAAAACTCCTTGAAGAGTAAACAACAGAATAGATTATGCAAGAGAAAATTTTATAAACTGAAAGAAAAACCTGCAGGATGCACAACTGAGAGATGATGAAATGGGGAACAAGAGAGGCCTGAAGATACACAGAGTAAAGAGAAGAAAAGAAAAAAAGGAAGAAATCAGAAGGATGAGAGAGAAGCGATAATAATTTACTTTTTTTATTTGACAGATAGACAGTGAGAGAGAGAGAGAGGTCGTCCTTCTGTTGATTCACTCCCCAAATGGCTGCTACGGCTGGCGTTGCGCCAATCCGAAGCCAGGTGCCAGGTGCTTCCTCCTGGTCTCCCATGCGGGTATAGGAACCCAAGCACTTGGGCCATCCTCCACTGCCTTCCTTGGCCACATCAGAGAGCTGGACTGGAAGAGGAGCAACCGGGACTAGAATCCAGTGCCCATATGGGATGCCGGTGCTGCAGGTGTAGGATTAGCTAAGTGAGCCAAGGCACCGGCCTAGAGAGAAGCAATGATAATTTCTAGAGTGACAGGAAAACTTGACCTTCCTCAGCTCTGGAAAGCGTAACAAAGTCAAGTCAGATGTTAAGAAGACATCTGCACTTGAGCATAATGCAGGGAAATTAAAGAACACCGAAATTATAAACATTCACATCATCCAGGGAGGGAGAGGACAATAGATCACACACACACAGGAATTCCATATAGACTGACAGCTGATTTCTCAAGAGACAATGGGATTAGGGGACAGTGGGATGGTATCTTCAAGGGGCCAAACCTTCTGACTCTATGGGGGAAAGAATGACAATTGAGGCTATGAAAATAAAGTGGTAAGAATTCAAAAAATGGATTGTTTTCCAAGACACCTATTGCAGGTCCCATCAGTTGGATTTGTGGGGAAGAGAAAAGATGATTTCTGACCACACCTCTATGGTTTTCACACCGAGTGCCTACATTACAGAGCTGCTACTCTCAGAAACTGGAAATCAGGAAGCAGTGATTTGGACGGAAAGACGATGACTTCAGGGATTCTTCTGTTGCTGTTGTGACTACAATGTTTCTGGTTATAAATTTAAACAAGACCCCGGGAATGTACATGTGTGCTTGTTTTTCAGAATCTGTAATTTCCTGTAAGTTGAGATATTTTTAAAAAGAAAGCAGCATATGTCAATGGAAGAAAATTAAGAAGTTTTCAAAATAAACCCAAAGAAAACATAAACCACTCATGATTAAAGAGTTAACTACTGTTATAACTTTGTGGTTTGGGATTCTGAACGCCTCAATGTTTTGATACGAGCAGAACACCAGGCAGGCATTAAAAAGTATGTGACAAGTGTGGATGCTGATTAATTTTTGATGGTTGGGTGAACATTTGTTTAATCTTTGGTTGAGACTTTTGCACTTCAAGCAGAAGGAGGAAAAGCGTGAAATGGCGTTCTCAGCACTTTTCCCCCACGCTCTCGACCCTACTGCAGTGAGCTGCGGTTGACAAGGCAAATGTTGGGCATGAATTTATTAACCTTGTTTCCTTGGGAACCACCTAACAGAGGAGAATGCTGGTCACATTTAGCAGCCTGCTATGTATAAGGCAATTAGTTCCAGGATTTGTCAGATGACAGTTCTATTTTTGAGCATTTTCTTATCAATTAGGAGAAAAATATCCGACTCGCAGAGATTTCTCAGCAGTTTGGGTTGTGACTTAGTTTATAAGGAACAGGAGGCAAATTCGAGCAGCCTCATACAGAGATCACCATAACTTGCTCATCTCGGTGCAGGGTCTTCATGGATCAATTCAGGGTGAGGTAGAAGCAAGCAATGGAGAGGCTGCTGTTTGGCTTGTGCTCCTCAGAATGAAAACAGATTTTTGGCAGACATCTGTTCAGTCCTCAAAGGCAGCACACACAGGTCCTGAGCATTTTGCCCGGGATATTAATAGTGGTGTGGATTATGAATTAGTTCTTTTGTGTTAATTATATGGAATCTGAAAAATTTGGAACAAGAACAGTGAAAACAATCACAGCATTTGTAACTATGTACTGTGTGCCAGGCTGCATGCTACACATGTACACCCATGAGTCCTCCAACAGTCCAGCAAGCACTGGGGACAGACCTGGCCACAACAGATTGGCTTTGCAGGTGAACACGATAAAAAGGAAGCTGTGAAAGTTGTAAAGCAGTCATAAACAAGAAGTTGTATGGGTATGGATGACATCTATTATCTAGACTTACAACATCCATCCATCCATTTTAAGTTAAGAAAACAGGGGCTTAAAGATGTTAAGGGATCGGGTGTTGTAACTAAGCAGTTAAGATGTCCATGTTCCGTAGCGGAGTATTTGTGTTTAATGCCTAGCTCCGGCTCCTGACTCCAGTTTCCAGCTCTTGAAGGCTTTGGGAAGTAGCAGTGATGGTTCAAGAAACTGGATTCACACCAGTCATGTGGGAGACCTGCATTGAATTCCTGTCTCTTGGTTTTGGCTTCCCCAGCTGTTGTAGGCATGTGAGGAGTGAACCAGGGGATGGGAGCACGCTTTATCTCTTTGCCTCTCAAGTAAATAAACAAAAGTTAAACAAAAAGATCTTAAGGCTGCAGAGGTAGTCAAGGGCAGAGCACAGTGGGAGCCTGGCTCTGTCAGTAAGTCTTAGTCTATCTCCATCTCTATTGTCAGAGGTTGGGCCCGGACCAGAGAGCTTGGACCCTCCCCAGAGCTACTGAATTACACTCTGCATCCCAACCTGATCAAGGTGGGCAGTTTGAGAGACTGAGCTCTATACCCAGGCAATCCAAGGACAACCGAGTGGGGAAGTGAATACCGCAAGACACCACTGACACAACATAAACCAACTGCCATGTGAGTGGTTAGACAGAGAGGGTCTGGGGTTCTGGAGAACTGGTGCTGGGCACTTGGATGGTCAGGGAAATCTACCCACAGGAGGTGATCCTGAGGGCCTACTTAGAACCCAGATCCATTAACACTTTTAAAACATTTGCGGCGCCGGCACACCAGGTTTTAATTCTGGTCGGGGCACCGGATTCTGTCCCGGTTGCCCCTCTTCCAGGCCAGCTCTCTGCTCTGGCCAGGGAGCGCAGTGGAGGATGGCCCAAGTGCTTGGGCCCTGCAGCCCATGGGAGACCAGGAGAAGCATCTGGCTCCTGCCATCAGATCAGTGCAGTGCGCCGGCTGCAGCGGCCATCGGAGGGTGAACCAACAGCAAAGGAAGACCTTTCTCTCTGTCTCTCTCTCTCTCACTGTCCACTCTGCCTGTCAAAACAAAATACAAACAAAAAAAACATTTGCAGCACTTCTCTCTTCCACTGAGGTTTCTAGACTTCCCTGGCTCCGTCTTTCCCTGGAGCTCGCTATTTTGCCCCTGATCTGATGAGTGCCTGATCTGATGACTGCTTGATTGGAACGCAGTCCCAGGTTGTGAGGACAGCTCAGGTCACAGGACAGCCCAACCCTGAGCCGCAGAAGTGTGAGAGAGGATGGCGGCATTGTAGTCTCAGCCCCGATGTGGAAGTGAGACCAGTCATCATCCATCCGTGCCTGTGTCTCCTTCAAAGCCTTCTAGTGGGAATTAGGAAAAGCAGATCTCCCAGGGGTGCTCCTGTGTTTAAATTCATAGATGACCTACACTTTTAAGGGAAAAAGAGTCACAGAGTACTTGGACACTGCCTTGGTCTCTTCTGGCTGCTGTCACGGAACCCTGTCGATTGGGCAGCTCACAAACAACAGAAATTGAGTTCTTACGGTTCTGAAGGGTGGCAAGTCCATTGCCAAGGTGTGGTAGATTTGTGGTATAAATGTTATATAATGGCATAAATATTATGTTCATTTTGGTGTCAAAAATTTCAAAATCTATGCACAGATTTTTTCATAATATGAATTTTCTATGGATTTTTGGGACTCCTTAAACAAATGGATTCTTAAAAATTTGCACCAAAATAAATGCACCTTTGATTCCATTGTCCATCAGTTTTTTGAAGTACCCTCATGTAGATTGAGCCTGTACATATGCACACTCAGATATGTGGTTTTCTTCTAGAGCCATGTGGAACAGTCCAACATCATTTGAGCTCAGTTCATAGTCTCCAAACCCATGGGACTATATATTATAGCATTTAAACAGATTTGACATGAACAAATATCACAGAGATTGCCAACATAAAGAAGGTGAACTTAGGCTAGTCCAATCCTGTCACTCTGTGTCACCAACTGATGTGATGTTTTTAGTTGCATTTAAATGTTAGGACCATACAATAGAAGGCAAACTACAATGTGTAATGTTTTGGTTGGGTGTGAATATTTCAGTCGTGGAAGAACAGTGAATTTGAGTAGATTTGAAATGGAAATGTATTCTTTTGTAAACTTGTTCATTGTTTTGAAACTAGAGAAGGAACTAAGGAAACAGGCTATTACTCAGCGTAATTGTGTTGTATAAGGAAAAGCTGTTCAAAACTTCCCACTGGGATATGAGATGAGCTAGAGACACCATTCTGTGGAGGCCACCAGAGGATCTCAGCAAGAGCAATTTTGCTGAAGTGGTGGGGAATGAGAACATGATTGGAGTTAAGAGAGAATGGAAGAGGAAGAGAAAACAAAGGGTAAAGACAACTCTTCCAAGGAACTTTGCTGTGTAGTGAGCAGTGGGCAGTGACCCCAGGGACTCCAAAAATGTGAAATGCTGTCTTATACTTGAGGACTGATGAGAGCGAGCCAACAGTGCAGGAAAACAAGCACTAGAAGAGACAGAAAGGGAGCCAGCCCTGTGGCATAGTGGGTAAAGTTGCTGCCTGCAGTGCCATCATCTCATATAGGCACCAGTATGAGTCCAGGCTGTTCCACTTCTGATCCAGCTCTCTATTTCCTGGGAAACCAGTGTAAGATGGCCTAAGTGCTTGGGCTCCTGCACCTGAGTGGGGACATGGAGGAAGCTCCAGACTTTGGCTTCGGCTAGGCCCAGCTCCAGCCATTGCAGTCATTTGGGGAGTAAACCAGAGGATGGAAAACCTCTCTCTCTCTCTCTCTCTCTCTCTCTCTCTCCATCTCTCTCCATCTCTGTTTCTGTCTCTATATAACTCCGCCTTTCAAATAAATAAATAGATCTTTAAGAAGAAGAAGAGGAGGGGAGAGGAGGAGGAGGAGGAGGAAGAGGAAGAGACAGAAAGAGGGTGTGCTGGAGCCTCAGGACCAAGGACAGTTCCTCAGTGGACCCCTGGAGTTAGCACAGCAAATAACAGGACAAGTTCTGCTCCTGTTTTCTCTGCTGATTCTGTTACATACAGAGCAGAATGCCCAGCGCAGGAGTGGGGAAGAGACGGTGGGAATTTGAGGACAGGGGAAAACCTAGAAAATACTATTCTCCAGGAGAGAAGGAGGCTGAACTGACCAGGAGATGCAGACAGCTGTGCTGGGAGGGCCTCCTGAAGGTTCTGTTGGTGAATGGACAATGAGTTCAGGCAGCATTCCCACACACCTGGGATGTATCGCAGCTCTGCTGCTCCCTCACCACGGTGCCTCTAGTAAGTTCCTGAATAGCTGGGGTCCTATCCAGTCCCCTCATCTGTTGGGTAGCAGTTAGAACCCTGACTCACAACTCTTCTGAGGGTTCCATGATGCCAGCAAAGCCCCTGAGATGAGATTCCACTCACCTGAAGGATTTGGATCTCAGACATCTGTGCTGTAAGAATCCAACCTCTGATTTGTTGCTTCTGGAAACTGAGTCCCCACCACCTTCCCTCAAACAATCTGCATGCACTCTGCATGGATACTTGCAGTAGTGTCCATGAACTGCTACCCATCCCTGGTTCTGATGTTACTAGCCTGTGGCCAGCCTCCCTGACTCAGTGCCTGGCATACCTCACTGGGAGAAAGATGCCTGAGTCCCACAGTAGATCAGGAAAGGTCACCACAGCTTAGCTTCTTCAACTGCTCCACAACATGACAAGGCAGGTGTGAGCATGGGTTTGCAAGCTCAGCCCTATGAGCTGTCGCTAGCACACATTGCCCAACCTGCTAAGCTTCAGTCCACTGACCAGTGTGTGATTTGGGGCACACTGTTCTCCCTCCAAGCTTTAGTTGCTTCCTCTGCAGACTAAGATGATAAACAGTCCCTGCATTGGCCAGGTGCTGTAGTCATTGTCAAGATCACAGGAAATACTACAGATAAGGAGTCCACTCTTGCACTCCATAGTGGTCATCAATGGTGCTGATTTCCTTTTTAAAGGTTTTTCATTTGTAATTGGAGTAAAATTATCACATAGAATCTCCCATCTTAATCATTTTATGTGTATAGTTCAGTGCTACTAAGCACAGTCACATTATTGTATAACATAGAAGTCTTTGCATTTTATAGAGCTACAGCTATATTCCATATAAACAGAAACTCCCTGTTCTCCCCTTGCCCAAGCCTGACAATCACCATTACAAGCATCATTCTACCTTCTGACCTGATGAGCTTGACTACTCTATATATCTCACATGAGAGTACTTCAAAAAGTTCTTGGAACATGGAATTAAAAGGTAAATTTGTTTTGCTGCAGAAGACTGCTGAACTTGGAGCCAGCATCGTGGCACAGTGGGTTAAGCCATCACTTGCAAGGCCAGCAGCCCATATCCAGGTGCTAGTTCAAGTCTCGGTTGCTTTGCTTCTGATCTAGATTCCTGCTACTGTGCCTGGGAAAGCAGCAGAAGTTGGTCCAAATATCTTGGCCCCTGCCACCCATGTGGGAGACTAGAATGGAGTTCCAGGCTCCTGGTTTCAGCCTGGCTCAGCCTTGGCTGTTGCAGTCATTTGAAGAAGTCAACCAGTGGATGGAAGATTTTTTTCTCTCTTGCTTCCACCTCATTACTCTGCTTTTCAAATAAGTAAATCTGTAAAAAAAAATTTAACTCTGCACATAATTTTTAAAAATATTTATTTACTTTATATTCGAAGTCAGAGTTACAGGGAGAAAGAGAGAGAAAAAGACAGAGGTCTTCCATCCACAGGTTCAGTGTATGGATGGCCTCAACAGCTAGGGCTGAGCCAGGTCATAGCCAGGAACTAGGAGCTTCATCTGGGTCTCTCACCTAGGTGGCAGGGGCCCGAACGCTTTGGCCATCTTCTAGGGCTTGCCCAGGCTATTCATAGCGAGCTAGATTGAAAGTAGAGCAGCCAGAACACAAACCAGTGCCCATATGGGATGCCAGCATTGCAGGCAGCAGCTGTATCCGTTATGCCACAACGCTGGCCCTGCATAGTTTTTTCATGAGATGCATCTCTTTTTTGAAGTTCCCTCATGTAAATGAAATCATATGGTGTTTTTCTTCCTGTGAAAATCTTATTTCACTTAGCACAATGTCCTCAAGGTTGTAACATATGTTAGAATTTCCTCCCTTTGTAAGGTTGAATAATATTCCATTGCATGTGTATTCCACATTTTCCGTATGTATTCATCTGTCAGTAGATACGTGGGTTGTAACCGCCATCTGACAATGGTGAATAACGTTAGAATGAATATGGATATGAAAATGTGTCTTTCAGACTCTGCTTTCACTTCTTTTGGGTGTACACCTAGAGATACAATTGCTGGATCATAGGGTATTCCTACTTTCATTATTTGAAAAACTCCATACCATTGTCTGTAATGGCTGAACCCATGTAAGTTCCCAACAGCAGTGCCCAAAGATTCCAATTTCTCCACATTCTCTCCAACAACGTTTCTGGGTTTTGTTGTGTTATTTATTTTTCTAAAAAGATTTTTATTTATTTATCTGAGAGTTAGAGTTACAGAGACAGAGAGAGACAGAGAGAAATCTTCCATCCGCTGGTTCACTCCCCAAATGGCTGCAACAACCCAGAGCTTGGCTGGTCTGAAGCCAGGAGCCTGGAGCTTCTTCCAGGTCTCCCACATGAGTGCAGGGACCCAAGGACATGGACCATCTGCTGCTGCTTTCCCAGGCCATTAGCAAAGAACTGGGTCAGAAGAGGAACAGCTGGGACACCAACTGGCTCCCATATGGAATACTGGCACCACAGGTGGCAGCTTAGCCTACCAGGCCATGGTGCTGGCCCCTTTGTTGTTTTTTACAGTGACCATTTTGACAGGTATGATGTGTTAATCTCATTGTGATTTTGATTTGTGCTTCGATAAGGTCCATGAGCCTTAGAGACCATGAGCATCTTTTCCTATGCTTGTTGCCTGTTTACAGATTTACTTTTTTGTGAGTGAATAGTGGGGCAAAGCTTAATGAACTGAAGTACACCTGATAGTCCAGGCAGCTTTCTCAGGAGAGAGCTGAGCGCCAAGCTTATATTCAGATTGGAGTTTTTGTGGATACAGGTATGGGCGCTCTATTTCTCTACTTCTTCCCTCTTCTGGGATATTGCTTGGTGGTGGGTTTTCTGGATACGGAGCTCCTGAAATTCCTCCCAGGACTTCATAGTGGATCTATTCGTCCTCTTTGTGCAGGGCAGAGAAGATTCCCCAAAGTTGCCCCCAGGAGAGGACTGGGACTCGCCTAGCAAGGCCTTCCTTCAAATACAGCCTAATCCATAGGAGATACATCAGTCTCACATATTCCCATTGCTATATCTTTGCTGCCTTGCAGGTTCTACTCAGACTGGGTTTCAGCCATTCATGTCACCTGCAGCAGCCACTAATCCTCTACTCCTTTCCAGCTGGGCTTCCTCTACAAAATACAGAGGTGCCACTGAGCCTTTAATAATTCAAAGGACATCCCCATCGGGCATGGGAGCAAAATGAAAAGGCTCTGAAGAAGACCCATTACTAAGGCTGGGCTCTACCTCTGCCTTTCAGGAACAATGAATGACACTAGAGAAAGCCCCTCAGCCTCTGCTTACTGTGTGTTCAGTGAGTGGCATTGGCTCGGAACCCCCACTGACACAATGCGATGAGGCACTCCCACCATGCAGATTTCAGAGTCTCCACAGACCAGCAGGATCACCAGTGCTCAAACCCACCTGCCGTTTCTGTATCTGCTTTAAGGCAGAGCCCTGAGAAGGTCCCAGCTGCTTAGAATCTTGGAGGACCCCCTCCCCCAGGAACAGTTCTGTCTTAGTCCTGTTTCTGTTTCGGGAGCAAAATACTGAGGCTGGCTACTTGATAATGAGAAGAGGTGTATTTAGTTCATGGTTAAGGAGGCTAAACGTCCAAGATCGGGTGGCCTCATCGGTTTGGCCTCTGGAGAGGGCCCCCTTTGGCTGCATCACCACATGGCAGAGAAGCAAGAATGGAAAGTTCTGTGCCCCAGACCCACAAGCACGTGGGTTAGTCCCATCTTGTAGCAGCCCACTTGTGTGGGAACTCACTCATTCTGGGAGACCAGCATTTATCCCTTTCTGAGCAGTGCCTCCACTAACCCAATTAAAGACCTCACATCATAAAGGTCCCACCACCTCCCCAACGTGGCCGCACGGGGGACCCAATTTCCAACACATGTTCTTTGGGGAACATACTCAAACCACATCCACAGCAAACCCTAGGTGCCCAGAAGTTCTTGGTGGCCTCACAGGACACAGCATGTCCCCTACAAAGCTTGAGTTTTACCTGTCCATCCATGGAGTTGTTGGCCTCTCCCAGGAGACGGTCACCTCCTTGTAGGCAGGGGTTGTGATTTTCCCATTGTCCCAGCACTGTGTCGGCCACTGGAAAGGCCCTCAAGATAAGCAGCTCATGAACTATTCCTCCACTCAACTGCTCCACGTATCCCTCCTTATCTGTGTACGGTCACTGCCCCCTAGACCGCAGGTTCTGCTGTTCACAGCTGATTCCAGTGTCCCACAGAGAACTTGGAACTGCAGCTTTGTTAACTGAATGAGTTGGATGGGTGGATGGACACCTGGCTCCATTCAGAGCCAGCTTTCCATCTCTTCTTATGGTGGAGACACTAGAAACTTTCTTGAGTCTTGAGTCTTGAGTTTTGAGTCTCACTTCCCCATCAACAGCTGCTCTGGGAGATCTGTAATGGTCAATTCCTTGACCACCTTCTTCCTACCTGGGCTGGGGGTGAGGGTTCACCTTCTGTACTAGTCAGCGTTTTCCAGAGGAACAGAACCAATGGGATGCGTATAGAACAGGCGCCTCCAAAAAGTTCATGGAAGATGCAAACCATGAAATATTGCATGAATTTCAAAAATTTTTTGTATCAAAATAGATTTCACTTCCATTTTCCCCTTTATAGGGTGCTTTTGTCCTGCAACTGATTGGCTGAGCACCCCGCTCCCAACTCATGCCATATTAAGGGGGGTAGCCATCTGTTCAACTCAAAGTCCAGTGAGGTAATTGTTAATGTCGTGCAAAATATGTCCTCACAGCGACGTCAAGGCCAGTGCTGGACCAAATACCTGGGTATGAAGGCCTAGCCAAGCTGACACACAAATCCCATCACATCTACTTACTTGGTGAGCTGGAGGGAAGACCCACCCCAACCATTCAACTCTCTCTGGTGTGATCCAGCCCATTACTCCTCACCCCTCACCTTGACAGGGGAGGAGCCAAGTGGGCCCCTCATCTTCCTCGTTTTCCCAAATGTCTTCTAGAAACTGTCTGAAAAATCTGACCCTGATACTTTGTCGGGGAACACAAAGCACATTTCTGCAAAACTCAACAATTGGCACGTGCGTGTCTCATATTAAATGTCTGGAGAGAGCCACAGGCTCCCTCGCCTGGTTTGCATTAGCTCTCTCCAAGGTATCCATTGAGGTCGTTTCTAACAAAAGCATTGGGTATTGGATTTCCCTGGGTCCAGCTGGCCCGTCACCCCCTCTCATTTCCTGGCATCCTGCAGCTCATCAGGAAATAGAGAACATGCCATCCACGGAGGCTCCCGGGCACATTTACAGCAGATAAGGGCAGTGACTCCAAGGCCAATAGGGAAGAATAAGAAGGCAGGTGCTAGGCACTTTAATGATTTCCTCAGACTGATGCATTTGCCGAAGCAGATGTGCTATTGATGGTGGGGTGTTTGCTGGACACAGGAGCTCACCTTAGGTATAAAAGAAAATGAAACAAAGCAAAACAGGCATCATGGGCCTGGATGGCTTGACTGCCTTCATGGTGAGCAGTCTAATTCTCATGCTTGCAGCCTACGCTGCAACCCACTGATCCCCCTTGGCATTGTGGCCGTCACCTTCACCTTGGTAAAGCTTTCTGGAAGTCTGGAGACTGCCCTACCCTGTCCGCAGAGACCCTCACAACCATGGTGGGGACCTTCCCAGCTCCGCCCACTGCCATGAGCACCTGCAGGTACTCAACCCATGCTGAGAGTTGACCAAAAACAAAGTTTTGTCTCCATTCTGTCTACATACTTGGGCAGAGTTGATCGCCCCCCTTACTATTAACTAACCTGAGATTCAGAAATATCAGGTGCCTTTGTTATGGGTCTAAGTTCCTCCAACTTTATTCCAGGTTCTTGCCCCTACAGAGACAAGGATTCAAAGCAGAGGTGTGCATCCAGTGCACAAGTGAGAGGCGGGTTCATTTAAAAGAGAGAGTAAGCATACATTCACATTTGAGTGTGGCTTATCTCTACATGGAGAGACATCCATCATGAGTGAGCCAGAGAGGTGCCTGTGAGGAGAGAGAGATGGATGGGGTCCAAGAAGGATCCCAAACATGGTCAAGAGGGAAAGAAGGGCCTCTCTCACATTTTTTTTTTTTGACAGGCAGAGTGGACAGTGAGAGAGAGAGACAGAGAGAAAGGTCTTCCTTTTGCCGTTGGTTCACCCTCCAATGGCCGCCGCGGATGGCGCGCTGCGGCCGGCGCACCGCGTTCGTCCGATGGCAGGAGCCAGGTGCCAGGTGCTTTTCCTGGTCTCCCCATAGGGTGCAGGGCCCAAGCACCTGGGCCATCCTCCACTGCACTCCCGGGCCACAGCAGAGGGCTGGCCTGGAAGAGGGGCAACCGGGACAGAATCCGGTGCCCCGACCGGGACTAGAACCAGGTGTGCCGGCGCCGCAAGGCGGAGGATTAGCCTGTTGAGCCACGGCGCTGGCCTCTCACATTATCAGTCTCTATTTATGAGATAGGGGGTGACGCCTGGGTGGAGTTTAGTGTGCCTGAGTTCTGGGGCTTTTCATGGTGCCTCCACATGGAGTTTGACCTCCATATGGCCATCTTGGCATCTCTTCCTCCTTCCTGGTCCCAGACGAGATGCAGGTGCATCCTGGGAAAGTGGGCATATTCGATTGACAGGTAACAGGGTGGAGTTACAATGCAGGACTGGCAGAAATTCCAGCTCACAAATTCTTTTTTTTTTTAATTTTATTTAATGAACATAAATTTCCAAAGTACAGCTTATAGATTACAATAGCTTCCCCCCCCATAACTTCCCTCCCACCATAATACTCCCCTCTCCCACTCCCTCTCCTTTTCCATTCACATCAAGATTAATTTTCAATTATCTTTATGTACAGAAGATCAATTTCCAGCTCACACATTCTTATATAACTCCATGATCCCTCACCAGGGCAGCCCAGGGGCATGGACAGCATAAGGATCAAGACTCAGGTTGGCTGGCCTCAAAGCCCTGCAGGCCTCCACATGCTGGGTAGAAGCAGAGAGGATCTGCACAGCCACACACACACACACACACACACACATACACACGGTGTGCCCCTTCTCTCTCTGGTTTCTCCTCTCAGGAGCTGGGATTCTCGACCTCCTCCCCTTTCCATCTACATCAATTGTTTTCAGAAAGGATTCATAAAGTCATTCATCATGATGAAGTGTGACTCACTATTTATCAACCCCCTGGTGCTGGGGACTTGGCAAAGTCCTGATGTCTGGCTTAGGCTCAAGGAACGCACCTTGTCATTGTCCAGAGTTCTGAGTAAACCGTGAGGGGTCATGTCTTGTGATGAGATTCATGGCAAAAGCATTTGGGCTGGAGGAGTTCTTTTGGTTTTTATTTGGGGAGCATAAAGGAACATTCCAGAATGTTCTAGGATGCTTCATCTTGCAGGATGTTTTGTTTGTGAACTTACCCGCGGGTCATTTTTTGCAGGAGAAGCATTCTGTTCCAGAGGTCAGAGATATGTAGGCATTTCAAAAAGTTCATGGAAGGCCGGTGCCAGGGCTCACTTGGCTAATCCTCCACCTGCGGTGCCGGCACACCTGGTTCTAGTCCTGGTCGGGGCACCGGATTCTGTCCCGGTTGCTCCTCTTCCAGGCCAGCTCTCTGCTGTGACCCAGGAGTGCAGTAGAGGATGGCCCAGGTCCTTGGGCCCTGCACCCACATGGGAGACCAGGAGAAGCACCTGGCTCCTGGCTTCAGATCAGCACAGCACGCTGGCCGTAGCGGCTACTTGGGGGATGAACCAACGGAAAAAGGAAGACCTCTCTGTCTCTCTCTCTCTCACTGTCTAACTCTGCCTGTCTAAATAAATAAATAAAAATACGTTCTTATTTTTAATTCCATTTTCTATGAGCTTTTGAAGCTCCTGCCCATTTTCTCAGAATCTGAGTCAGGAATGCTGCCTTGCTTGTGTCTGTGCCCGCAGGGTTTGGTACATCAGAGGGGCTCAACAGATCCTCAGTGAATGACTCTCGAGTTAATGAATGGGCTCATTGGCTTGTTCACTCAGCACAACATCATTGAGTATTTCTGGTATTTGGGGCACTCTGCTACACGCTGAGCACACAGGTGGGAAGACAGATATCAGTTAAGCCCTCATATTGCCCTCAGCAGAAAGGCAGTTACAAATCAGGAGAACGTGCAACAATGTGAATGCGACATAGGACAGGTGACCTCTCCCTGCCTGGGGTCTTGACCCCGGGCTAGCCAAGGCTCCAGGGGTGAGGAGCAGGCAAAGGGCTTTAGAAAAAGGGAGCAGCATGGAGGGATTCGGGAGCTTTGTGTTTGAGACACTATGCATGCATAGAAGATGTTGTAAGGCAGAAAAACCAAGAGTAGCCTTGAGCATTGGTTGGGTCAGATCCTGAAAGGACTTGTCTACTAGTGCACTTGACACTGGTCTTCCCTGTGATGCAGTTGGAAACTCATCTTACGTCAAACTCAGGACACACACACACGTGCAAACCTCTGTACTCCTATTCTATTTTTCCAGTGCTGCATATGATTGGATAGAATCATTTCCCAGCCATCAAATGAGTCTCCATACACCTCTGTAAATGATGGTGATGAGTTTGAGCTTTACCCCAACATTAGTAGAAAGCCACTGATGCATTTTAAGCCAGGGATAGAGTGATATTCCAACTGCAACAGAAAGTGGGGTAGGGGTCACAGTGGGTGTGATGAGGGGCACCCTGGGGGTCTCTTAGTTGTGGTGACCCAGTTGGGAGGTGATACACCCCAAACACAAGCATTGGCAATGTGGATGGAGAGAAGCTGATAGAGTTTTGAGAGTCCTAAGACAGAGACTAGATGACTGGATGGAGGCATGAGAGGAGGGGGCAGGGAGAACAGTCAGGATTGGCCCCAGGATTCTGCTTCAGTAGCCGGAAGGACAATGGTGCTGATGGTTAAATTTAAGGGCAATGGGGGAGAGCCCCATTTGGAGGTGAAGGTGCTGAGTTCCACTTGGGGCATGTTGGGTAGAAAATATTAACATCGGAACTCAGGAAAAGGTGCTGGGCTGGTTTATGGAATGGGGACCGGGCGGTACGCTGGAGCCTTGGCCGATATCTTCTTGGGAAAATGAGTGAGAGATGCAAAGACAGACCCTGAGTCTTTCCCAGCTCCTTCTCTAAAGGAGAAGTAAGAACCAAAGCCTCCTCTTCCATACACCCCAGCGATCTGGGTAGTGTTTCAGTGGGGGTTAACACAGAACAGGTTTGTGTGTGACCCGATTGTTAAACATTATCGCAAGAAACCTGAACTGAGCCTCCACTGTGGCAAACAAACCTCTTCTCCTTGCTGCATGAAAGGGAGCCACATGGGAATTGCTAACCTGGAGGCTGGTTCACCCTGTGGCTTGGCCATGGACTTCAAATGTTTTCCATCTTGGCCCTTTTTGAACTAAATGTGTTCCTCATGCTGGAGAAGATGTGTGTTTGATGTTATTAGAAACCTGAACAATTAAAATACACTGGGGATTATTAGAAATGGGAGCAGCTGGTATGGAAATATTCTAGCCCTAGGTTTACATTAGTAAGCTGGTTTTCTTGATAAAGAGTACTATTAAACTCCAGCCCCCTTGATTTAGCAAAGGATTTGGCTGCTGTCCAGGACGAGGCCTAAAATAGTAGGTTCCCTCTGTCTCCCTCCTTCCCTTCGTCTCACTGTGTCTGTATCCCACTCCTGCCCATCACATCCTTGTATGGTGTAAGATGCTGCTCATATTTGAAGCTGATCTTTTCTTATGAGAAGAATATAGAAAGTTGAGGACCGAAATCAACAAGGCGAGGAAGGTACCATAATTCATCTACTCAGTACCTGTTCACTGAATGGCTACTACATTCCATGGGTTAGAGGTACTGGCGTTGCAACAGTAAACAAAATCAACAGGAGTTATCATCTCCATATGAGTTAGCAGTAAATACTAAGAAGAGGGGATGAGCCATGGAATTGTTGTTAATATTATAGCTCTTGGTGGGAAGGACCATTCATGAAGGCAACTCTCGTAGTAAGACTTGCAGGAAATGATGGGAGAAGAATGTTCTGGGCAAAAGAAGTGCCAAGTGCAAGGGCCCTGAGGCAGAAGAAGGCCTGGGTGGCACAACCAGGAAACCAGTCTGAAGGAGCAGTGTGAGAGAGGTACATGGGATCAGAGAGCAGAGGTAAGGCTGGGGACAAAAATGTAGGGATGTCTAGGTTAGGTTGTAACTTTGGCTTCCACTCCCATTTCCGGGTGAGTTAGAGTCACTGGAGATACTGAATCAGTGACTGATTTGATCTGACTTACACTTTTTCCCAGGAGCACCCTGGCTGTTGTGCTGAGAGACTTCAGGAGAGGGAGGTCAGAGCCAGGGATACTGGTGGGGAGGATGCCAAAGAGAACCACTCGATGCGTGTTTACTTCCAATCTTTGATTTTAAAGCACACATCTACAAATGGGTCAAATTCCATAAACTGTTCTTTCACTTTGATTTTTCACTTGTTAACTCATGAGCATCTGTCCATGCTGCATTGAATGTGTGCCAACGGGGTTATTTTTGATGTCTAATACAATTCTGTTTTAGAAACTCATAGGGCAAAGCAGAAGGAATAAAATTAGCCTGTACCCTAGAGCTTACCACCCTATATGCACCGTGGATCCCCTTCCAATAACAGTAGGCTACAGGGGATCTGTTACGATTTCAGTAGAATGTGGCTCCCCTAATGTTTAAACCCTAAAGTCTAGCATTAAGGTTTAATGGATTAGTGTTAATGGATTAAAATGGAGACTAGCTCTAGGTATAACGTCTGTAAGGGAGAGCTGATGGAAAACATCTGTGTGGTAGGGCCATGACCTTGGGAAGTGGTTCTTGTGAGAAGGCTGGTTATATAAAGAGAGTGAACTCCTTGTGTCTCTACTTTCTTTCACGACACACAATCCTCCCTCTATACATGCTGCACCATTCATCATCCTCTTCAGATGCCAGACCAATGGGGCCACCCAATCTTGGACTGGGAACCTACCAAACTGGAAGCCAAAATCAGCTTTCTTGCTTCCTAAATAGCTCTTCTCAGATATTTTAGTGAAAGTAACAAAAATCTGACTAATCCAGGATCTCAAGACGCCAATTTGCAGATGGAAAAGTGTAAGGCACTTGCCTTGGTTCATAAAGACTTGCAAATAGCAGAGTCAATTTTCAACACAAGTGCTAGGTCTGCAAATCTTTATTTATTTATTTATTTGAAAGGCAGAGTTACCCAGAGAGAGGGAGAGAGGGAGAGAGGGAGAGAGGAAGAGAGGGAGAGATCTTCCATCTGCTGGTTCACTCTCCAACTGGCCACAACGACTGGAGCTGTGCCAATATGAATTCAGGAGCCAGGAGCTTCTTCCAGGTCTCCCACATGGGTGCAGAGGTCCAAGGACTTGGGCCATCCTCTACTGCTTTCCCAGGCCATAACAGAGAGCTGGATCGGAAGTGGAGCAGCCGGGACCTGAACCAGTGCCCATATGGGATGCCAACACTGGCAAGCAGTGGCCATTGGGAACATTTAGAGAGTGAACTTGCAGATGGGAATTTTCTATCTCTCAAATACATAAATTATTTCAAAATAATTTTTAAATGCCCCCTGCCTCTGGGTTTGTGGTGAAAGTTACACTTGATGGTTTACCATGCTAATATCTGTTCTGGCCGAGACTCCTAGCTAACAGTGGCTAACATCATCAACAACTTCATTCAGAAAAAGTCTCAGAGACAGATTGCACAACCACATGAATGTATTTAACACAGTGGACCTGTACACTTACAATTTTATGTCATATGTATTTTACCACGCCTTTAACATTTTTGAAGTTTCTTGTTGTGTTACGTCTTCAAAAGGCAGAGAGACAGAGAGAATGCTTCCATCTGCAGGTTCACTCCCCAAATGCACACAACAGCTGGGGCTGGACCAGGACAAAGCCTGGAGCCAGGAACTCCACCTGGGTTTCCCACATGATGGCTCAGTCACCACTGCTGCCTCCTGGGGTGGGTTTCAGCAGGAAGCCGGATTTGACAGCAGAGTTAAACCCAAGTCCTCCAACAGGGGATTCGGTCATCCCACCTGGCATCTCAACCCCTGTGCTAAACACCTGCCTCCAACATAATTTTTTTAAGATTTATTTATTTATTTGAAAGTCAGAGTTACACAGAGAAGGAGAGGCATAGAGAGAGAGAGGTCTTCCATGCACTTGTTCACTCCCCAATTGGCTGCAATGGTCAAAGCTGTACAAATCCGAAGCCAGGAGCCAAGAGCTTCTTCCGGGTCTCTCACAAAGGTGCAGGGGACCTAGAACTTGGGCCATCTTCCACTGCTTTCCCAGGCCATAGCAGAGAGCTGGATCGGAAATGGAGCAGCTGGGTCTTGAACCGGCGCCCATATGGGGTGCCAGCACTGCAGGCCAAGGCATTAACCTGCTGTGGAACAGCGCTGGTCTCTCCAACATAATTTTTAAGCAATTTTTTTTCCAGAAAATAATGTGCCTCTCATATTCCCATTGTAATGTTAATGTTGATGGTCACGGCACAGGTACACTTTACGCTACCTGGCTATAATTTCCACTGCTGCTTCATAGCCACCAGCCCACGGGCCCTCCACAGCCATGTAGGCACTTGTCCACTTCTTCATTTTGCAGGTGAGCTCGTACAGCCAGCCCCTTCAGCTCTTCGGAAAATTTTTATCTACTTTCATTTTATTTCAAAGGCAGAGAAGCAGAGAGAGGGAGAGAGATCGATCAGTCTTTCATCTGCTGGTTCATTCCCCAAATGCCTGCAATAGCCAGAGCTGGACTAACTCAATGCCAGGAACTCAGAACTCAATCTGGGTTTCCCATGTGGATAGCAGAGGCCAAAAACACTTGGGCCATCCCCTGATGCTTTTTTCCGAAGCTATTAGCAGAGAGCTGGATTGGAAGTGGAGCAGCCGGGATTCGAACCGCCTTTACTCGCTACACCACAACTCTGGCCCCGCCTTCAGACTCTGCAACTTTCGTGCCCCATGGAAGCCAGAGCTGGCTGCAGAATGAGTACATTGCTGGCGAAGCCAGAGCTCTTTCGATGACGTCTTGAGATAGTTTTATAGATATAATTCTGAATCTTCCACAGACCTTTCAAATAGGCGTTCTTACAATGTAAAGAAAATTGTAATAGCCTTCCTTTGACCTTCTGCCCCTAGCCAGCCTGCTGCATTTCTCCTGCCCTCACGCATCAGCTTTCAAACATTCTTTTAAAAAAATTATTTATTTGTTTGTTTGAAAAGCAGAGTTACAGAAACCACCTGCTGGTTCACTCCTCAAGTGGCTGCAAAAGGTAGGGCTGTGCCAAGCTGAAACCAGGAGCCTGAATTCCATCGAAATCTCCCCTGTGGGGGGAAGGAACCTCCCCTATGGGTGCAGGGACACAAGCACTTGGGCCATGCTCTGCTGCTTTCCCGTGCACATTAGCAGGGGGCCGGATTCGAAGTGGAGCAGCGGGACTGGAGCCAGCTCCCGTAGATGACACCACCATAGGCAGCAGCTTAATCTGCTGGGACACAGTGCTGCCCTGTCGTTCTTTTCTCTCTCACTTCTCCTCTCCCACTGCTAGCGGTTCCGCTTGCATTTCGCTTGCATCCCTCTGTTCCCAAATGTAGGTCTTATTACTAATCACGGATGCTGAAGCAAAGAGATCATGGCTGTCATTTAAAAATTGTTCCAGCTTTGGGGACAGGCGCTGTGGCTTAGTGGTTAAAGCCGTCACCTGCAGTGCTGACATCCCATATGGGCAACCGGTTCAGGTCCCGGCTGCTGCTCTTCTGATCCAGCTCTTTGCTATGGCCTGGGAAAGCAGTAGAGGATGGCCCAAGTCCTTGGGCCCCTGCACAAGCATGGGAGACCCGGAAGAAGCTCCTGGCTCCTGGCTTTGGATCGGCGCAGCTCCAACCACTGCGGCCAAGTTGGGGAGTGAACCAGTGGATGAAAGACCTCTCTCTCTCTCTCTCTCTCTCTCTCTCTCTCTGTAACTCTGACTTTCAAATAAATAAATAAATATTTTTTAAAAATTTGTTATAGCTCTGAGAGGAAGGGGCAACCCGAGCCACTTGGGGACACTGCAGGGTCAGCTGGCGGGAGGAGGGAGGGAGGGCAGAACACGGGAAAGAACCCTTACTGTGATTCCGGGGAGCGGGAGATCTGGGGCCGAGGGGTTATGCTGGCTTCTCTGGCACTTTCCCTGGAGTGGTAAGGGCAGGTGCACAGAGAAGGTGGCTGGTGTGTGGGCTCTGGGTTGACAGTCTGCTTGTGAAAGGTACACTCAGGTCATGGTTAATCAGAACCATTGTGTGCTTCCAAGTTTTTCCTTGCTGGCTTCCCCCAACACAGGGCTTCTCATCCCCACCTGCCCATAGGAATTGCCTGCTCCAGACTCCAGGGCTCCCCACCCACCAAACACAACCCTAGAGGAGGGTCTATCCCCTTCATTACTGTAGCCTCTCCTCCATCCCATATCCATCCCTCTTGTTTGCGCCTCACCCCATCCATCTTGGGTGTTCAGTCCAGAGCAGCACAGACTGCAGATTGGCTAAGTGAAGGGAACTTTAGAGATGCAGTCCGGGAGCTCACTGACCTCAGTGCACTGCAGAATCATGTGGGCACAGGTATTTGGCCTAGAGGTTAAGGCTCCCAGGGTCATTGTGGCTCAGCGGGTTGAGCTGCCACTTGTAACACCAGCACCCCATGTGAGTGCCTGTTTGAGTCCCAGCTGCTCTGCTTCTGATCCAGCTCCTACTAATGTGCCTGGAAAGTAGTGGAAAGATGGCCCGAGTCCCTGCTCTTGACTTTGGCCTGGTCAGGCCCAAGCCATTGCAACCATTTGGGGAGTGGAACAGAGGATGGAAGATCTCTCTCTCTCTTTCTCTCTTTCTCTTTCTCTTTCTCTTTCTCTTTCTCTTTCTCTTTCTCTTTCTCTTTCTCTTTCTCTTTCTCTTTCTCTTTCTCTCTCTCATTACTCTGGCTTTCAAATAAGTCTTTCAAAAGAATACCTGCTTTCATTCAGAGCTCTGGCTCCTAGGCTGCAGTGATGGCTGAAGTAATTGAGTTCCTGGCTTCGGATTTGGCACTGGCTCAATCCAGCCTAAGAACTAAAAGAAAGCATAGTGGTGGTGGTGGGGGGGGGGGGGCCTCGAAATGCAGACCCTGGGACCCCACCCACAAGGTGCTCATCAGCAGGAATCTGATCTTCAAAAAAGTACTCAGCTGGCACCGGCACCGGGGCCCGGTGTGTTGGCAGTGTCTGTATCCTATACCAGAGCGCTGGTTCAAGTCCTGGCTTTGCAGCTTCAGTCCAACTTCCTACTAAATAGTGCCTGGTAAGGCAGAGGGATACAGCCCCCGTTCTCCGGCCCCTGCCACTATGGGGGGAACTTGGAGGGAGTTTTTGGTTCCTGGCTTTGGCCTTGGCTCTGACCTGGCTATCGTGGGTATCTGGGGAAGTGAACCAGCAGATAGAAGATTCTCTCTCTCTCTCTCTCTCTCTCTCTCTCTCTCTCTCTCTCTCTCTCTCTCTCTCTCTTTCAAATGAATCTTTAATTAAAAATAAAAGGGAAAATATCCAGTCCAATTTATTCTATGCCAGCCCTCTCACTCATATGCTTCGTGCTTTATCTCTATTGAATCAAGTAACTACAAGAAATCAAACATTTTTCTAAACTCATAAAATGGAATATTCACACTTATCAGTAACTGCAGAGAACACAGGAGCTCAAGCCCCTCACAGCGCCACCACACACTTCAAGATGTATCTTTAAGACTGATCTAGTTCTAATAGTTTACTTGCTTCTCTTCTTTAAATGTAAATGCTTTTTCCATATTTCTTTCAATTACAGTCACATCAATCAGCATTAACATAGACTTCAAAAGTCTGGCATCTGGATCCACTTCAAATCACAGCTTGGCCCCCTTAAAGTCCAAATTTTTACTGTAATAAGTTCAATGGGAAGAGTAATAGGAGAAAACTACTATTGTTTTCTATTAATTTTTTCTAACCTTTTTTATGTCTTGGAAAACATGTACTGTCACTAACTCTTTGGATTAGTGGAGACCAGAGAAAGGGGGACTGGGAGAGAGAGGAAGGGAGAGAGACAAAGGGTGAAGGGAAGAAAGGGGTAACAGAACTTTTTTTTTTTTAAGATTTTATGCACTTATTTATTTAATTGAAATTCAGAGTTGCAGAGAGGGAGAGGGGAGAGATGGAGGGAAAGGGCTTTCCATCCATTGTTTTACTCCCCAAATGGCCACAATGGCAGGGTTAGGCCAGGCTGAAGCCAAGAGCCAGCAGCTTGTTCCAGGTCTACTAAGCAAGTGCAGGGTCTGAAGCACTTGGGCCATCTTCTACTGCTTTCCCAGGCCATAGCAGAGAGCTGGATGGGAAGAAAAGCAGCTGGTACTTGAACCTTAGCCCATATGGACGCTGGCACTGCAGATAGTGGCCCAACCTCTGTGCCACAGCTCCGGCCCCAACAGAACTTTTTTTAAGGAAAAAAATGAAAACATCATTTTGCCCTGAATTAGTAGTAATCCCCTCTAAACAGTAATAATATAAATCATGGAGTTTTTAAGTGCATTCTTTTGTGTTATTATGAATTATGAAAATTAGGAGGTTTTAAAAAAATTCATTCAAGCTTTTTTTCAATTACTAGATCTCAAAGACACTTTTCTATGTGATTTAGTTCAAGGATATTTCCCCAAAGGGATGCAAACAATGTATAATCACAGTTCTGGAAGGCTTTTGTCTGGGTTGCTTTGCACAGCTGACTGACTGTTGGCAGAGTGTGTGGAGTTTTGGGGTACAGCAGAGATGCCACCAGGACTCCCGCTGGTCCCTCCCTGCTACCCCCCGGGAAGGAACGTCCAGAGGATGCACTCCGGAAATGAGCAGACCAATTGTTCTCACCATGTTTAGAAGCTGCAGTGCTGACCCCCAGGATGGGGCCCCTCACACTCACAGCAGCTCAGAACCTCGGGACCCTGCTTTACAGTGTCTTTACAGCTGTGATCAAGTCAAGAGGGAATCATGCTGGATTACAGTGGAACCTAAATGCTATGGTGCTCTTAGAAGGAAAGGAGAGGCCGGGGCCGCGGCTCACTAGGCTAATCCTCCACCTGCGGCGCCAGCACACTAGGTTCTAGTCCCGGTCCGGGCGCCGGATTCTGTCCCGGTAGCTCCTCTTCCAGTCCAGCTCTCTGCTGTGGCCCAGGAGTGCAGTGGAGGATGGCCCAGGTGCTTGGGCCCTGCACCTGCATGGGAGACCAGGAGGAAGCACTTGGCTCCTGGCTTCGGATCAGCACGGTGTGCTGGCTGCAGCGGCCATTAGGGGGTGAACCAATGGAAAAGGAAGACCTTTCTCTCTTTCTCTCTTGCTCACTGTCCACTCTGCCTGTCAAAAAAAAAAAAAAAAAAAAGAGGGAAAGGAGAGTGGCCCGGTGCTGTGGCATAGTGGGTAAAGCTACCACCTGCAGTGCCGGCATCCCATATGGGCACTAGTTCTAGTCCCCGCTGCTCCTGCTCCTCTTCCCATCCAACTCTCTACTATGGCCTGGGAAAACAGTAGAAGATGGACCAAAGTCCTTGGGGCCCTGCACCCGTGTGGGAGACCTGGAGGAAGATCCTGGCTCCTGGGTCCTGGCTTCAGATCAGTGCAGCTCCAGCTGTTGCAGCAAACTGGGGAGTGAACCAGCGATGGAAGACCTCTCTCTCTCTCTCTCTCTCTCTCTCTTTCCCTCTCCCTCTCCTTCTCCCTCTCCCTCTCTTAGTAACTCTAACTTTCAAATAAATAAATCTTTAAAAAAAAGAAGGAAAGGAGAGGACAGGCAGAGACATGGAACGCCTGGTGAAGACACAGGTGGAGATGGCGATGATGCAGCTCCAAGCCAAGGGATGGTCAACAACACGATCGGGAGCCACCTGAAGCAGAGGGGGATAGAGAAGACTCTTCCTTCGAGCTTTCAAAGAGCGTGTGGAACCTGCCCACCCCTTAATTCTGGACTGCCAACAGCCAAAACTGCAAGAGAACACATTTTTGTTGATTTAACCCCCCACACTTGTAGTAATTTATTACGCAGCCCTAGAAGCCAGTAGATTCCCAAAGAGCCAACAGCCTACATCTGCTGGACTGCAGGTCAGGTCAGCAGATGCTGTAAGACGCACAGTTCTCTTAGTGGCCTAACAGCTGAACACCACCAAGATCTTACAGTGAAGGAGGAGCAGGACAATGAGGCTGAAGGAAAAAATGACATAATAATATCAGTAATAGCAGTCAGTCTTCTCAGCACTGCACAGAGTGTATTGTTGGCTTGATCCTAAAAACTACCCTAGGAATTGTGCATGGTTGTCTATATTTTATACATCAGGAAATGAGGTTCAGAAGATAAGGACTTTTCTCTGGTCACACAGAAAGAATCAAATTCCACCCTGAGCCCATTCCCCAGCGCTACCCATTCTGCAGCATGTCCTTTCAGAGGGCTTCCTGGACTGGGCTTTCCAAAGCAGCCTCCCAGTGCTAACCTCTTAGCAGTAAACATTGTCACAGGTGCTGACTCTGAGTGAGTGACTCTTTTGTAAAGGTTTATTTTATTTATTTAGAAGGCAGAGTGATAGAGCAAGAGAGAGAGAGACATCTTCCATCCACTGGTTCACTCCCTAGTGGATGCGACCAGGCTAGACCAGGCTGAAGCTAAGAGCCAACTGGGTCTCCCACATGGGTGGCAGGGGTCCAGGTACGTGGGCCGTCATCTGCTGCTTTCCCAGGCACATTTGCAGGAAGCTGGATCAGAAGCAGAGCAGCTGGGACTTGAACCAGCATCTCAAGCAGTGGTTTAACCCACTGCACCACAACACTGGCCCCTTACTGTGTTTAGATGATCCATTAATGAGCTAGGTCACTGTGCATCCCACCTCTAGCTGGGCTGATCTGGACAGCCAGGAAAGATGGAAGAACTCCATTCCAATGCTCTTTTTCTCTTCATTTGCAACTCCCCAAAAGTCACCTCCTCCCTCAGCCTAACACGAGCACTTCCTGTTTAAAACAAATAGCTGTTTAAAAAGTAAGGGTCTTGGGGCTGGCACTGTGGCACAGTAGGTTAATCCTCCACCTATGGTGCCAGCATCCCATACGGGCACCGGTTCTAGTCCCAGCTGCTCCTCTTCAAATCCAGCTCTCTGCTGTGGCCTGGGATAGCAGTAGAGGATGGCCCAAGTGCTTGTGCCCCTGCACCTGCATGGGAGACCAGGAAGAAGCAGCTGGCTCCTGGATTCAGATTGGCACAGCTCTGGCCATTGTGGCCATTTGGGGAGTGAACCAGAGGATGGAAGCTCTCTCTGTGTCTCTCCCTCTCACTGTAACTCTACCCCTCAAATAAATAAATAAAATCTTAAAAATAAATAAATAAATAAAATAAAAAGTAAGGGTCTAAGGCTGGCGCCGTGGCTCAACAGGCTAATCCTCCGCCTTGCGGCGCCGGCACACCGGGTTCTAGTCCCGGTCGGGGCGCCGGATTCTGTCCCGGTTGCCCCTCTTCCAGGCCAGCCCTCTGCTGTGGCCCAGAGTGCAGTGGAGGATGGCCCAAGTGCTTGGGCCCTGCACCCCATGGGAGACCAGGAAAAAGCACCTAGCACCTGGCTCCTGCCATCGGATGAGCACGGTGCGCCGGCCACAGCGCGCTGTCCACGGCAGCCATTGGAGGGTGAACCAACGGCAAAGGAAGACCTTTCTCTCTGTCTCTCTCTCTCACTGTCCACTCTGCCTGTCAAAAAAAAAAATTAAAAAAAAAATAAATAAAATGTAAGGGTCTTGTCAACTGGTATTTGACAAAAGAGCAAAACAACACAAAGGAACCAAGGTGAAGAGAGTCTTTCCAACAAATGGTGCTGGGACGACTAGACACCACGTGCAAACAGACGAATCTAAACACAAATTTTAGACCGCTCACAAAAGTGAACTTGAAATGCATCACAGACCTATATGTCAAGTGCATAGGAGAAAATCTGAAGACCTTGAATTTGGTAATTCATCTGGTTCTAAGTGGTGAAACCACAGAAGTTGTGCTTTGGACTGTGGTCGGTGGTGCATGCCAGGGGAGTTGGAGCTTTGCATTAAGGTGGGTGAGGTGGTGGCTAGGGCAGCATAGCCAGGGCTGCCACACAGGCTCTTCCTTGTCAGTGCTGCCTCCTTGCCTGCATCAAAAGAAGCCATCCTGAAAAGGCTACATACTGTGTGCCTCCAACTAGAAGACTGTCTGGAAAAGGCAAATCTGTGGACAAAGTGAAAAAAAGAGAGCAGTGGGTGCCAGGCGTTGACAGAGAGAGAGAGAGAGACGAAAAGGCAGAGCAGAGGAACTGTAGGGCAGTGAGAGTATTCTGAATGTACTGTCATGCTGAGAATTGTACATGTGTCAAAACTCATAGAATGCACACACCAAGGGTGACTGCCCTGCCTCAGAGTAGATTCTTGGGTCGGAATAAGGTATGACTCTAGTAATGATGTTGATAGTGAGGGTGGCTATGACGGGTCGGGAGGGGATAGATGGAAACTGTCTATACTTTCCTCTCGATTTTGCTGTGAACCTAGAAATGCTCTTAAAGCATGCAGCCTCTGGGGAGGGGGAAGGAGTGATGGGACACAGAGTAGAACATAGCAGGCAGATCTCTGTGCAGGCGGGATTATGTGATGTAGTTAGGCAACCATAGATGTGGCGCTCTCTGCTAGCTTCTCATTTGCTTGAGTGGGGCTCCGTGTTTTATTACAGATGACACATTTTATCCTGGCCTGCCATAAGGCTCTAGAACCTGCTCAATAAACCCAGGACAGTGTTCTTTAAAAAAACACAGAATAAGGCCGGCGCCGTGGCTCAACAGGCTAATCCTCCGCCTTGCGGTGCCGGCACACCGGGTTCTAGTCCCGGTCGGGGCGCCGGATTCTGTCCCGGTTGCCCCTCTTCCAGGCCAGCCCTCTGCTGTGGCCCGGGAGTGCAGTGGAGGATGGCCCAGGTGCTTGGGCCCTGCACCCCATGGGAGACCAGGAAAAGCACCTGGCTCCTGGCTCCTGCCATCGGAGGAGCGCGGTGCGCCGGCCGCAGTGCGCCGTCCGCGGCGGCCATTGGAGGGTGAACCAACGGCCAAGGAAGACCTTTCTCTCTGTCTCTCTCTCTCACTGTCCACTCTGCCTGTCAAAAAAAAAAAAACACAGAATATTTCTTTATCTGAAATGCAGAGAAACAGAGAGAGAGAGAGAGAGAGAGAGAGAGAGAGAGAGAGAGAGAGAGAGAATCATCTGCTTCATTCTCCAAATGGCCATAACACTGGTCAGGCCAAAGCCAGGAATCAGGAAGTCCATACTGGTCTCCCACATGGGTAGCTGGGACCCAAGTAATCGGGCCCTCATCTTCTGCTTTCCTAGGCACATTTGCAGGAAACTGGATCAGAAGCAGAGTACCCGCATCTTAAACTAATGCTCTGATGCGGGATGCCAGCACTGCAAACCTCCTGTGCTACATTCTGGACCCCATGCCAGCTTTCCACAGGTCTTCAGCAGAGTGCATATGGAGAAAAGCAGAGCAAATTACGCATTCTTTTTCTTTTAAAGATTTATTTATTTATTTGAAAAGCAGAGCTACATCCTCTGGTTCACTCCCCAAATGGCTGCAATGACCAGAGCTGCGCCAATCCGAAGCCAGGAGCCAGGAGCTTCTTCTGGGTCTCCCATGCTGATGCAGGGGTCCAAGGACTTGGCCCATCTTCTACAAATTTCCCAGGCTATAGCAGAGAGCTGGATTGGAAGTGGAGCAGCTTGGACTCAAAACAGCACCCATATGGAATGCCAGCACTATAGGCGGCAGCTTTATGCACTATGCCACAGCTCCAGCCCCCAAATTACACGTTCTTAAATGGCATAGTGAGTCACTGAATCCCTTACACCTGCCCCATGGCGACTGCTCAATAAATACTAATTAAACAAATGAATGAATGAATTCCCTGTTCAGAGTCCTAGAAACTTAGGCTTTCACATACAATTTCCTCTTTATTGATGATTTTTTTTTTACACCGCAGAAAAAGGAAACTGTAGAGCCTGACAGTTGGCTCAAAGAAGCGTGACATTTCTTGAAGTTATGGCGATGTGCTTTCTGCTGGCTGGGGGTTCCGAGCCTCTCTGACAAGCATCACAACCTCTGACTTAAAGGAACATTTAGAGATGGCCCAGGAGCAAGCTCCGGCTCCCAGCTTCACAGGGGGTAGGAAATGAGATCATGAAACTCCCTGCAAAGCATTAACTCACGTGCATTTCAAATGGAGCTTATTAAGAGGCACAGTGCTCGTGAGAAACGCAGCCTCCACCAACAGGGACCCACACACCTGCAGTCAGTACAGACAGTTCAGATTCGGGCAAGTTGTGTCCTCAGGACTGAATTTGCTGTCTTTTCTGATAAAGACTCCTCCCCACCCTCATCGAGCGCCTTGTGATTTGAAGGGTGCCTTTCCAAATATTGGATCGTCACCACAACCCTGCAGTGTAGTATGTTAGTCAGTTTTGCGTTGCTATAACTACAAGACCCTAAAAAAATCTACTTAGGAAGGCTGATTATTTCAATTCATGGTTTTGGAGGTGCATAGTTCAAGTCTGGGCAGCTCCATTGGTATGCCAGCTGATGAGAGGAGTGGATGGTAGAACACTTGTTATGGGAGGATCCCATGGCGAGCCAGGAAGCAGAGAAAGAGAGAGAGAGAGGGCACATGGGTCTCTCTTTTTAAAGCCACCATGACTCAATCACAGCGGCCCCACCTTAGCAGCCTAATCCAATCTAATCACTTTCCAAGACCCCAGCCTCAATCCATCAACATAAGACCCTGGGATTGGGGCCGGCGTTGTGGCATAGCGGGTAAAGCCGCCACCTGCAGTGCCAGCATATCATATGGGCGCCAGTTCGTATCCAAACTGTTCCACTTCTGATCCAGCTCTCTGCTATGGCCTGGGAAAGCAGTGGAAAATGGCTCAAGTTCTTGGGCCCCTGCACCTGTGTGGGAGACCCAGAGAGGAGGCTCCTGGCTCCTAGCTTCAGATTGGCACAGCTCCGGCAGTTGCAGCCAATTGGGGAGTGAACCAGCAGATGGAAGACCTCTCTCTCTCTCTCTCATGTAACTCTGACTTTCAAATAAATAAATAAATCTTTTTTTTTAAAAAAAAAAAAAAGACCTTGGGATTTAAGCCCTTAACAAATCGGCCTTTGGGGATCACCCAGTTCGCTATCCAAACCATAACAGGGAGCTGCCCCAACTTCTTGCTGCAAAAGAGGAAATTGAGGCTAAACAGCCAAGAAGCAGAGCCAAGACCACAGTCTAGGTCTCCGGAGTTGAGGGCCTGCCACCTCCTTATTTCCCATGTCCCTTCTGCCTCCTGTTTTCTCAGTACATCATGACTTTGCGGCAGCTTCTGTTTGCTTTGGTGGCTTTGTGCAGGCAAGTGAGTTAGGTTAGCCTTGTTTCCTGCCCCACTGACACACATGAATTCAGGATCATGAATGCCACCCAGGCCAGGGCATACAGACTGAGAGCATCCCAGTAAGTCTCTTGTCTTCCCTGGGCAGGGGTCCTCTCCAGCATCACTCCCCTCTGTACATCAAGGGCAGTGCAGGGCAGGGCAGGTGCTAGAGTTCCCAGGCCCTCTGTTTGCATTGTCAAGGTCTTGGGTCATAGTAGGAGCCCATTTTTTGGAAAGTAACTTGAAGCCACTATTAAAAAGTTCTGTCAGCTGATTACAAAGAGATATGAAGGACCTGTTTGGGGTGATGGAAATGTTCTCAAGGTAGATTGTGGCTACAGTTGCCCAGCATTATAAATTGATTGAAAAATCCTCGATTTATAAACTTATGATGGGAAAATGTTATGGTATGTAAATTATGAGTCTGTAAGTCTGCTAAAACATTTAACTGTCATCAAAAATAGCTTTAAAATACATTCTTTCTATTTCAAATGAAAAAGCTATTTTTACCAGACTTAGACGAAGGGTTTTTTTGCTTTTGTTCTTTGTTTGTTTGTTTTGGTTTGGCTTTCTTTTTTTCCAGAGTTAGGGCATGAGTGTCAAAAAGCATTGCAAAATGTACTGGCATACTTAAAAAAGTCCAAAGGAAAAGGGAATTAAAAGACGAGTTTATACTGGTGCAAAAAAAGTTTTGAAATCCGTGCAAACTTGTTCTCAGAAGACATATTTCCATGAATTTTTTTAACATTACTCTTTATAAAAGGAATTTACAATTCCTTGTTTTAAAATGATTTTTATTTATTTATTTGAGAGGTAGAGCTACAGACAGAGAGGCAGAGACAGAGAGAGAGGTCTTCCATCCACATAGTCCCTCCCGAAATGGTCCACGAGCTTCTTCCAGGTCTCCCATGAGGATGCAGGGGCCCAAGGACTTGGGCCATCTTCCACTGCTTTCCCCAGGCCATAGCAGAGAGCTAGATTGGAAGAGGAGCAGCCAGGACATGAACTGGCACCCATACGGAATTTGTGCAGCAAGTGGAGGCTTAGCCTGCTATGCCATAGCGCTGGCCCTGCAGGGCTCCGCAGTTAGTTTTTGAGAAAACCAGGTTAGTGAGCTTGGCTGCTGATGTGATTTTGAAGAAGCGAAAGGTTTTTGTCCAAGCAGCCCTGAGAAGCTCAAGGCGTTGGTATCACGTTTTCTGCAGCCTTGCTAGGAGCCCCTCAGCCAGGTAGCTTGTGGCATCACCTAGCTCTACCTGAAAAAAATGCGATATTCGCAGGTCTTATTTTTTTAGGATTTTGAAGAAGTGTTAATGGCCTCCAATTTCATTAAAAATATCACACATTAAAAATATCACTTTGAAGCGAGTACCATCTGCTTTGTGCTTTGAGCAAAATCTTCACGTGTGGTTCAGGGACTTTCAAAGTCCTACCTGACACACAACACCTGTAACGCAGCTCTGCCAGGGGCTGGAGAGTTGGCATCTGGTAGTGAAATGGACAAACTGAGTCTCCCAGATTTGCTGGGGAGCTGACCACGCAACGGAGGCAAGAGCTTTGGCTTCCACTGCAGCGAGCTGGTGCCACAAGGAGACACAACAACAGGGGTGTGGTAGGACCGGCTTGTAGGTTATGCCATACTTTTCAAAAGTACTTGCATAGCCCATGGCTCTCCTTGGAACTAGAACAAGTATGATCACAGTCGTAATCTGAATCGGTAGCAGCAAGTTTCTCCGCACAATGAAACCGGTGTGTGAGATGGGTGGTTCAGAGGTGGGGCTTCCCCAGGGCAGAGGAAAGGTGAGAAGGCCGGGAGAGCAGAAGCAAAGCTGTAACTCAACACCCCAATCTGTGCCTGGAGCATCTCAACCAAATCACATAATTGGGTTAAGTTTGCACATCTGCAAATGGGACTAGAATTGTAGCCGTCCCTCTGTCATCTGTGGCCTCTGCTTAGAATTGTAGCCATCCCTCTATCATCTGTGGCCTCTGCTCGAGAGGATTCAACCAACCATGGCTCAAATATGTCCAAGCGGGATGGGTATTGGGGACGCCTGCATCCCATACCAGAGTGCATGGATTTGAGTCTCGGCTCCACTTCTGATCCCGGCTTCCTGCTGATGCACGCCTTGGGGGGGGGGGGGGGGAGCAGGTCCTCGATTCCTGCCACCGATGCAGGAGACCTGGATTGAGTTCCCAGCTTCTGGATTTATCCTAGCCCAGCCCTGGCTGTTGTGGGCATCTGGGGAATGAACCAGCAGACGGGAGTTCTCTCTCTTTTTCTCTCTCCATCTCTCTGCCTTTCAAATAAATAGACTAAAAATTATCTTAAAATTTTAAGAAAAATGTGCATCTGTACTGAACACATATACTCTTTTTATCATCATTCGCTAAACAATGCAGTGCCACTATTTACAGAGTCTTTGTGTTGTATTTAAATCATCCAGATACGGTTCACAGTACAGAGGAGGGTTGGGTAGGTTCTCTGGCAATACTAGACCATGTCACTGAAGGGACTTGGGCATCCTTGGGTTTTGGTACCTGTCAGGGCAGTGAGGGAGGTCTTGGAAGATCAGGGGATGACTCAGTGCTGTCAGGTAGCCATAAGAAAGAAAAACAGCATACTTTTGGAGCACTTTGTGTACTTTTAAATTGTATTCAACTACTAAGAATTACGACCACTTCTTTGGTCAAAGCAAAGCCTCCATCATCTTTACAGACCTGAAATAGTCAAGCTGGCTGTTGGGAGGAATCTCCCCCCTCCACAGCTCTGAACTGGTCACCTGTGTGTCCAGGGCATTGACCCTCTCAGCCCTGGAGGCAGGCCATGGGCTAGTGGGCAGTCACTCTGCTGTGCCAGGCAGATGCAGTTGTCCATGTGTGTCCTGTTTTGAAAAGGAGAGGGAAGCACCTCAAGTTGAACAAACAGGGTGGTGAGCGCATCCCCACTCCACCCTGTGGCTCCTGTAGCTGTCGTGCTAAATCCTGCATGCTCCGAAGCCAGCAATCGCCTATCTGAGGAGACAAATGCACTCAAGCTTGTTTGCTAGGGAAGGAAGCAGATGTGAAAGTTCCCCCATCTGCTGCGGGGAGGGCAAGACAGGCCTGAGGGCAGCCTGTGTCCCAGGGTCTGTCCGGGATGTTCAGTGCTGCCCCCCCAACACGCACGCACACACACGCACACACATGCACAGAGCCCTTGCTTGGCTTCCCTTACTCCTTATCTTTCCTGCTGAAACACATGATGATGGCGCTAGCTGCAGAACGCTGATTCATTCCTAATAGAAAAATGTCTGATGGGGAATTGTTAGCTGAGTGGCCTCCCTTCTCACAGCCCGAGGGTTAAGGCCGTGGCCCCTGGAGTCAGCCCCTCCCATGGGCATCCCTCCAGTAGCCGTGAGGAATGGTCCCAGGACCACCTGCATGTACCAATATCTGCAGATGCTCAAGTCGCTTAGAGAGCACGGTGCAGTCTTTGCAAAGAGCCAACATACTTCCTGCTGCGGGCTGGCCATCACCTCTAGATGACTTACAGTACCTAACATGATGGAAATGCTATGGAAGTAGTCGCTTGTACCACTCCACTGCTTAGGGCATAATGACAAAGGGAAAGGAAGATCTGTAAGTACTAATTTCCCCCAATGTTTTCAACCTGTTATAAGTGTGAGTATCTCAATTTTTATTCCAAGTGCTTGCCTCCATGGAGATAAGAATTCAAAGCAGAGGTATACATGCAATGCCTAAGTGGGAGCAGGATTTATTTAAAAGGGAGGGGGTGAATATGCACTCATGCATGAGTGTGGGCAACCCCCACAGAGAGATTTGCGCCAAGAGTGGGCCTGAGTTGCCAACAATGAGCTAGGGGAGGGGAGGCAAAGGCCAGAAGCCAAAAGCAGAAAGGGCTACTCCCAAGTTATCAGTCACTTTTATGAGGTAGGGGGTGGCACACTAGTTGGGGCGAGTTTAGTATGTGTGAGGCTATCTGGGGTTTTCATTGCACCTTCACACGGAGCCTGACTTCCATGTAGCCATCATGGTGTCTCCTCCTTCCTGGTCACAGATGAGATACAGGTGCATCATGGGAAAGTGGGCCAATAGATTGACAGTTAAGGGGGTGGAGTTCCAATGCAGGGCTGTGCAGACATGGGAAGAAAATATTCCAGCTCAACTATTCCTACCTGATCTTCTTGCCTCGTTCCCCAATATCCTCAGAGTCAGTTGAGTCCTTAGATGGGGAACCCGCAGAGGCAGAAGTCTGTGCTGTCTGTAACTATGTGCCCATCAACTTCCTCACCTGTAAGGAGGCACAGATGTGGGGGTTAGAGGAGAGAAGCTGGCCGGTGCCACGGCTCACTAGGCTAATCCTCCACCTTGTGGCGCCGGCACACTGGGTTCTAGTCCCAGTTGGGGTGCCAGATTCTGTCCCGGTTACCCCTCTTCCAGGCCAGCTCTCTGCTGTGGCCCAGGAGTGCAGTGGAGGATGGCCCAGGTGCTTGGGCCCTGCACCCCATGGGAGACCAGGAGAAGCACCTGGCTCCTGCCATCGGATGAGCGTGGTGCGCCGGCCGCAGTGCTCTGGCCGCGGCGGCCATTGGAGGGTGAACCAATGGCAAAGGAAGACCTTTCTCTCTGTCTCTCTCTCTCTCACTGTCCACTCTGCCTGTCAAAAAAAAAAAAAAGAATAAAAAAAAAAATAATGAGAGAAGCTATGGCAAACGTTGCCACCCCTGGGAACATCTAGCCTCTGGCTGGTTTGGCAGAACAAGGACTCCTGGGGCCCCATCACCTCCCAGCATTGCTCATTCTGTAGATCTAAGGTGACTCCGACAACTTGCATGGAGCAAGCTTCCCAGTGAAGCTGATGAGGCAGGCCCATGGACCAGCTTTCAGAACCACCCAACTGGGAGCCAGCGTTGTGGTATAACGGGTAAAGCCACTACATCATCATGCTGACATTCCGTGTGGACACCAGTTTGAGTCCTGGCGGCTCCACTTTTGATCCATCTCCCTGCTCATGGCCTGGGGAAAGCAGTGGAAGGTGGTCCAAGTGTTTGGACCCCTGCCAGCTACATGAGAGACCTGGAGGAAGCTCCTGGCTCCCAACTTAAGCCTAGTCCGTCCCTGGTCATTGTGGCCATTTGGGGAATGAGCCAGAGGATGAAATAAATTTCTATCTGTGTATGTCTCTCTCTCTCTCCCTCTGTAACTCTTTCAAAATAAATTTTAAAATCTTAAAAAAAAAAGCACTCAGCTGTGTAAAAAGCTCAACCTGCACCTCATGAGTACACGTGAAACTTTAGCCATCGCTGACAATGGACAGTCAGAACTTGCTTCCTAAAAGGCTTCCCAAATCTGGTCTGTTTGAAAATTCTCCCCAAGGGTCTTGCTCGGATTGAGGAATAAAAAATGCAGGTCCCTTTGAGCTTCCTTTTCTCAGAAGCTGAGCCACATGGCACAGCACCTGTGCCTAAACACCGCTACTTGATGTGTTGCTTTTGGCTGCTCTCACGTATCTCTTCACTGCCAATAAAGTTGTTGCAATTGAAAGAGACCATCTGTGTGAGGTTGCAGGTAATGACAGAGTAAAGCTGTTGCCCCAGCAAAGCGCTGCTCCCCACTCTTCCGTCTGCTAGGTTGACTTCACTTGGTCCAATTTGTTCTTCTGGAGCAGGGATTTCAAATCCAGTGAAACAAACACCATTTGGTTCCCTGGAACAACATTTTAGACAATGGAGAAAGAGTCTATCAGATTTCCTGGCCTTTGGCTGAACTAGCAGAAAGTGAATCTTATTGGATGCACAGATATAGGTGAGGGCATTTATGTAAAATTCCAACTCTGATCGTCCAAATGTAGATGTACCTGTGGGACTGTTTTGCAGTGGTATTAAAAATAGTTTCTTTTTTTTAAGAATTATTTTATTTGAAAGACAGAGATACAGGGAGAGGTAGAGCCAGAGAGAGAGGTCTTCCATTCCCCTGGGTGCAGGGACCCAAGGACTTGGGCCACCTTCTACTGCTTTCCCAGAACACAGCAGAGAGCTGGAGTGGAAGAGGAGCAGCTGGGACACAAACTGGCACCCATACGGGATGCTGGCGCTGCAAGTTGGGGCTTTAACCCATTGTGCCACAGCACCGGGCCCTGAAAACAGTTTCATAAGAATCACTTACTCTACAGTGCACTGCCTTAAGTATTTTGCTCTCTTATCAGTGGGTGGTGGGCTTGCTCCAGGAACCTGGGCAGAGATTGGCCAAGGTCAAGGTTCAGGGTTCAGGAGCACAGCTGCCCAGGACAGACAGAGACCCATTCAGGGTTCTTAAGTAAATGCCCTGACCACACTGTATGTGGCAGTGAAGGTTTACGATATGGGTGGTGGGATCCCAGGGAGAAGCCCTGCTCTTCCTGGCACTGGAAAGCCCTCAGCTTAAGGACTGACTCCTGTCCTACAAGGTGTCCATGATCACACCACTCAGTGAGAGGACTTGTGGGGAGATGGACCCACGGTGTCTATTTGTCTACTATTTATTTATTTGAAAGGCAGTACAGAGGCAGAGAGAGAGACAGAGACAGAGAGACAGAGAGAGACAGAGAGGTCTTCTATCTGCCAGTTCACTCCCCAAATGGCTGCAATGGCCGGAGCTCCACTGATCTGAAGCCAAGAGCCAGGAGCTTCCTCTGGGTCTCCTACATGGGTGCAGAGGCCCAAGGACTTGGGCTATCTTTCAGTTTTCCTAGGCCATAGCAGACAGCTGATCAGAAGTGGAACATCCAGGACCTGAAATGGCGCCCCATATGGGATGCCGACACTGCAGGCTGTGGCTTTACCTGCTACGCCACAGTGCCGGGCCCTTCGGGTTTTTTGTTTTTTTGTTTTTTTTTTTTTGTTTTTGTTTTTGTTTTTGTTTTTGTTTTTTTTTTGCTTAACACTTTGGATATATCAATCCACTGCCTTGCTGCCTCTGAGACTTCTGATGAGAAATCTTCTGGTAATTTTATTGAGAATCATTGTGACAGATTGCACCTATAAGGGATGCCGTCATTGCAGGCAGTGGCTTTACCCACTACGCCACAGAGCCAGCTTCTCCATGGATTTTTTATTTATTTATTTATTTATTTATT
This sequence comes from Sylvilagus floridanus, assembly GCA_949820135.1. NCBI lineage: Eukaryota > Metazoa > Chordata > Mammalia > Lagomorpha > Leporidae > Sylvilagus > Sylvilagus floridanus. Next base: position 80,503,179 of record OX463245.1, read on the forward strand.
TATTTATTTATTATTTTTGACAGGCAGAGTGGATAGTGAGAGAGAGACAGAGAGAAAGGTCTTCCTTTGCCGTTGGTTCACCCTCCAATGGCTGCCGCGGGCAGCATGCTGCAGCTGGCGCACCGTGCTGATCCGATGGCAGGAGCCAGGTGCTTCTCCTGGTCTCCCATGGGGTGCAGGGCCCAAGCACTTGGGCCATCCTCCACTGCACTCCCGGGCCACAGCAGAGAGCTGGCCTGGAAGAGGGGCAACCGGGACAGAATCCGGTGCCCCGACCGGGACTAGAACCCGGTGTGCTGGCACCACAAGGTGGAGGATTAGCCTGTTGAGCCGTGGCACTGGCCCCTCTGTGGATTCTTTGAAGTACCACAGCAGTAGAGTTATCTGAGATGTTACTATTTGGGATAACTAGGCAAAGCGTTTATGGGATCTCAACATAGTCTTTCTTTAAAAAAAAAAAAAAAGATGTATTTATTTGAAAAGTATCAGAATACTAGAGAGAGAGAGAGAGAGAGAGAGAGAGAGAGAGAGAGAGAGAGAGAGATTCCCTGGTTCACTCCCCAAATAGCTGCAACAGCCACGTGTGGGACAGACTGAAGCCAGGAGCCAAGAGCTTCAACCAGCTCCCCCATGTGGGTGGCAGGGACCCAAGCACCTGGATCATCATTATCTGTGGCTTTCTCTGCAGCATTAGCAGTGAGCTGGGTTGGAAGCAGAGCAGCATGGACTCAAACTCAGGTAGGGGATGCCAGTGTCGCAAGTAGCAGCTTAACCCGCGGTGCCACAACGTTAGCCCCAGTGTGTTATCTCTTGTACTCTGTGAATTTGCACTTTTCTCAACATTAGATTAATATCCTTAAAGGTTTTAAAATGAAAAATCAGACAGAAATGATGCTTACCATTTGCTGTGAGTGTAGATGCTACGTAAAGTTTTCTGATTTCACACACACACACACACACACACACACACACAAATACACAAGGAGAGGTGGGATGAAACTCAGTAAGGATGTATGCTTATGGCCTTGATGGTGGTCATGGTTTCATGGTATATTCTTACCCCACACTCATGAATATGTAAATACACACAGCTTTTTACATGTCCCGGCTGCTCCACTTCTGATCCAGCTCTCTGCTGTGGCCTGAGAAATCAGTGGAAGATGGCTCGAGTCCTTGGGCCCCTGCACCTGTGTGGGAAACCCAGAGAAGCTCCTGGCTCCTGGCTTTGGATCGGCAAGGCTCTGACTGTTGCAGCCAATTGGGGAGTGAACCAGCAGATGGAAGACCTCTCTCTCTCTCCCTCTCTCTCCCTCTCTCCCTCTCTCTGTGTAACTCTTTCAAATAAATAAATAAATATTTTTTTAAAAAAAGCTAAACAACTATTATAGATGGATCTATCGAGCAGTTCCCAGGTGCCAGGCCCTGCTGTAAGCTCTGGGGACGCAGCAGAAACACCCAGACAGAAACTCCTGCCCCTGTGGAGCCAGTGTTGTAACACAACGGGCTCATCCCAGGCTTTGTTCATTCGGGCTTCCTGAAACACAAGTGATGACATAAATGCTATGACGTGCAGCTGGTGACTTAAGTGTTTGCATCCTCAGTTCCCCAAAGTAGAGCTGCTCAGGTTTTCCTGGGCTGCTGGACAAGACCCAGGAAAGATGTGTGACTAGGGCAACTTTGTCCCAAAGCGCAAATGAGTGAGTCATTCTCCATTCTAGGGTTCAGCAAAACAATTGCCCCTAAGTACTACTCCCTGGGAGTTGGTTCCAGGAATTTTCATAGATACCAAAATCTGCTCGGGGGCCGGCACTGTGGCACAGTGGGTTAACGCCCTGGCCTGAAGCACCGGCATCCCATATGGGCACTGGTTCAAGACCCGGCTGCTCCACTTCCAATCCATCTCTCTGCTATGGCCTGGGAAAGCAGTAGAAGATGGCCCAAGTCCTTAGATCCCTGCACCTATGTGGGAGACCCAGAAAAAACTCCGGGCTCCTGGCTTAGGATTGGCACAGCTCCGGCCATTGCAGTCATCTGGAGAGTGAATCAGTGGATGGAATCTCTCTCTCTCTTTTTCTCTCTGCCTCTCCTCTCTCTATGTAACTCTGACTTTCAAATAAATAAATAACTAAATCTTTCTTTTTTTTTTTTTGTGACAGGCAGAGTGGACAGTGAGAGAGAGAGACAGAGAGAAAGGTCTTCCTTTGCCGTTGGTTCACCCTCCAATGGCTGCCGCGGATGGCGTGCTGCGGCCGGCGCACCGCGCTCATCCAATGGCAGGAGCCAGGAGCCAGGTGCTAGGTGCTTTTCCCTGGTCTCCCATGGGGTGCAGGGCCCAAGCACTTGGGCCATCCTCCACTGCACTCCCGGGCCACAGCAGAGGGCTGGCCTGGAAGAGGGGCAACCAGGACAGAATCCGGCGCCCCGACCGGGACTAGAACCCGGTGTGCCGGCGCCGCAAGGCGGAGGATTAGCCTGTTGAGCCACGGCGCCAGCAAATAACTAAATCTTTCTAAAAAAAAAAAAAATCTGTACAAGTTCCAGTCCCTTATGAAAGTTGGGATAGTGTTTGCATAGAGCCTACACATATTCTTCCATAACTTTATTCCATCTCTAGGATGCTTATAATACCTACTGCAGTGCAGAAGCCACGTAAACTCTTGTTCTACTGTTTTGTTTAGGGAATGACAAGAAGAAAACCTGTGAATTTTTTTTCCTGAACAGATGGTTGAATCCAAAGACGTGGAGCCTACGGAGAGAGGGACCAGCCTGTACCTGTAAAATTTAAATATATGTTCTAGGTGACACACTTGGACAAAAAAATCTAACACACTTCTCTTTGTACACTTGCTTGCTCTAGGCTGAGTGTCCACCTGAGAAGCTGTAAGCACGACTGGTTGCCACAGAGATGATGCAGATGTGATTGGTGAGCCACAAGTCCCAGCTAGTGCTCCCAAAGCAAGACGCGTCTCCAGATCATTCCAGCGCCCTGGAAACTCACAGACGTGGATGGAAGATGCAGCCGGCCGACAGAAGACGGGAGCTGCCCAAGCGCTGAGGGGGGCGGAGCTTTTGCAGCCAGCTCTGCAGGCCTCCGAGCGTCTGTAGGCCATGGCCTGTAACAGCACGACCCTCCAAACCTACGAACACCGGCTGCTCAATGGCAGCAACGGGTCGGACTCCGGGGCCACGCCCCTGCCCGCCCCGCTCAGGATATCCCTGGCAATAGCAATGCTGCTGATGATCGCGGTCGGTTTCCTAGGCAACACCGTGGTCTGTATCATAGTGTACCAGAGGCCGGCCATGCGCTCCGCCATCAACCTGCTGCTGGCCACGCTGGCCTTCTCCGACATCATGCTGTCCTTATGTTGCATGCCCTTCACCGCCGTCACCCTCATCACCGTGCGCTGGCACTTTGGGGACCACTTTTGCCGGCTGTCGGCCACGCTCTACTGGTTTTTCGTCCTGGAGGGCGTGGCCATCCTGCTCATCATCAGCGTGGACCGCTTTCTCATTATCGTACAGCGCCAGGACAAGCTGAATCCCCGGCGGGCCAAGGTCATTATCGCAGTGTCCTGGGTGCTGTCTTTCTGCATCTCCGTCCCCTCGCTCACCGGCCGGACGTTTGTGGAGGTGCCCGCACGGGCCCCGCAGTGTGTGCTGGGCTATACCGAGCTGCCTGCAGACCGCGCCTACGTGGTGATGTTGGTGGTGGCCATGTTCTTCGTGCCCTTCGGGGTCATGCTGTGCTCCTACCTGTGTATCCTCAACACGGTGCGGAAGAACGCCGTGCGCGTGCACAACCAGTCGGACAGCCTGGACCTCAGGCACCTCACCAAGGCCGGCCTGAGACGGCTGCAGCGGCAGCAGCAGGTCAGCCTGGACTTGAGCTTCAAAACCAAGGCCTTCACCACCATCCTCATCCTCTTCGTGGGCTTCTCGCTCTGCTGGCTGCCCCACTCTGTCTACAGCCTCCTGTCTGTGTTCAGCCGGAGGTTTTACTACAGCTCCTCCTTTTACAGCACCAGTACCTGCATCCTGTGGCTCAGTTACCTCAAGTCTGTCTTCAACCCCATTGTCTACTGCTGGAGGATCAAAAAATTCCGTGAGGCCTGCATAGAGTTGCTACCCCAGACCTTCCAGATCCTTCCCAAAGTGCCTGAGCGGCTTCGAAGGAGAATCCAGCCAAGCACAGTCTATGTGTGCAACGAAAACCAGTCTGCTGTTTAGGGCAGGGCAGAAGGGGCAGTGCAGGGCCAGTCTGCCCAGTGTCCAGCACCAGGTTTTCCAGTCCTTCCTGGCACTTTCGTCATTCGTCTGCATCGTGTGGTGACTACTATCTAAGCACAAGAGGACTCATCTGACAACAGATGAGCTTCGGCTCCCAAGTCACACATTTCAGCAAGGTGAATTGGGCTTTGACAGGCATTGCAAGGTGGTTGAGGCCAAACAGGCATGGGGTAGGGGAGAGCAGAAGAGGGGCAGAGAGTTAGGGAAGAGGAGGGAGGCAGCAAGGGAAAGTGGTTGAAGATGGGGCAGGCAGAGGTGGAATGCCCGAGTCTGCCAGTCTGAGCCTCCCTTGCCATCTGCTGGAGAGAAACCCCTGGTGCCATATCTGATGGGAGACACCCAAGCAGGTGGCATCTCACGGGTTAACATCACTCCTTTGATGCTTGCATTCTTCAGAGTTCTTTAGGCTTGTGGTACACGGGGAATCAGGCAAGCTTCCTGTACACTGGTTACGTGTGCATTTCCGACCATGCCAAATCATCCTTTCTAGAAAGAAACCGCCCCTGGGTTTTGGAGTTCCCCTAGTGTGGTGTGTGGGAAGGCTCAGGGGCCTGAAGCGCACAGGAGATTCTGCAACAGCTCAGCTTGAATTGAGAAGCCCACCCGTGTCGCATGTGTGTCTTCAGTCCTGCCCCTATGCCTGGCCCAAGCCAGCTGCTCTTCTGCCACTCTCCTCCTTCCTTCCACCCATCACCACACCCTCCTCTGTTCATGTCTCCTGCATTTGTGGTGGGGTGCAGAAGCACCTGCAAGAACCCAACCATTGACTACTTGCAGTGACTCGCTTCGGTGTTGGGAGCCATTATTGCTGGCTTTGTTTACACATTTCCCCTGCACACCCTGGGCGGGGCTCCAGAGCCCGCAAGAGTCACCAGATCCGCTCTATGTGGAGTGCTGCTGCAGGGGGCCCCATCGACCTCTGTGCTCCTCCTACCTCACTCAGATCCGCTGCTGCCAACTGTGCACCTGCCCTGGACCGTGCTGGGGAGTGCAGCTGCCTAGAGAAGACCTCCCTACTTGGGCTGGACCTTGGCCTCCACGCCCACGTCCATGCGACGTCACTGGGATCTCCCCACTTGGGAAGCCCTGAGTCCTTTGAGCTCTCTCTGCAGTCTCTGATCTGGAGAGCGTGGGACATTTCAGGAGAGGTTCAGGAAGTCTAACTTCAGGTCTGACTGTGACAGCCACTGGTGGTGTGACCGTCTTGTTGCACCTCACCTCTCTGGCTCTGTTTCCTCATTGGCCAAGCCTAAAAAAGCGGGTCTGGATCTCCAATGTTCTCACCATCCCTCAAGCACTCTGATTCTAAAACGGGTGTTTTCTACCCACAGTCACCAGGTTCCCCTGCATCCACCTGTTGTCCCACGTAACGAGCATCTGTAAGGCACTGTTAGGGAGACAGTGATGAGTGAGGCCCGGGTCCTGCCCAAACGCTGCCCAGTCTATCTCAGGATCATGGTCACTCAGCCCCAGGGCACAGAAGCTCCAGGTTTGCTTCTGGTTGAACTTCATTTTATGGTGTATTAAGAGGCCAGCTCCCCTCCTTACCCTTGACAGTGAGGTAGAGGGCAGGGAAGGAAAGGGAGTGAGAGGAAGAGCCTAATTCACATTAACCTAAGCCTGGAGGAGGGTTTGGCAAGAAAATCATTGACACTTGTTCTCACCAATGTCACCTTCCTGTTATACCCAGGATTGAGAGGGAGAGAGGGAGAGAGGGAGAGAGGGAGAGAGGGAGAGAGGGAGAGAACGAGAACACAGGCAACTGGTATGAGATTGATTGAAGAGGGTCTTGTCTATTCTGTGTCCAGAGTGTACCCAGCGAGGTCTGGATTTGCCCTTAGTTCCCATGGGGCAAAACTGGCCACAGGGTCCCATGGTGCCCACCCAGGGGACCACGCCCATGGGCACTTCCTCCTCTCAGGTGGGCATTTAGGGACATTTTCTTCAGGAAACTTGAGCAAAAGAGAAATCACAAAACTGAGTGAATGAAGGAACCAAAATCTCCACCCGTCAGTGTTGTGTGATGTACGTTGCCCAGTAATATGTAAGTTTCAGAGTAATAATTTTGTATATATTTTAAATAAAGTATCACTTTTCTTTCGGTGTACACCCGGGTCAGTTTGTCATTACTATCTTTGGAGAGGAGCTTCCATAAGGAGGAAGAGGAGTATTTTGCCTTATGGTTTGGAGGTTCATGGGTGACCCCAACAATTCTGGAAGAATCACACAGTGGAAGATCACATAGTGAACCAGGGAGCAGAGGGGGAAGCTACCCTGACCTTGGCTTCCATAACCAGCCCTCTCTTGAAGACTACCTTTCAAGGGCACGCCCCCAGTGACCTAAACAACTCCATTAGGCCCACCTCCCAGATGCCATCATTAAATAAGTCTCCACCCTTCACCCATCAATCCATTAGCAGTTAACTAAGACTTTAAACATCTGCATGAGTTCGGAGAACCAAATCCCATTCAAAGTTTCACAGGTGTCTAAGACCACGCTGCTGCCAAAACTCACACCAAGCCCACCACAGGAGTGTCCAGCACCTGTGTTGTCATCCATTCTGTTGCTGTAACAGAGCATCCTGGACTGGCACTTTATTAGTGTTAGAAATGTGTTCTTTGGGGCCGGCGCTGTGGCACAGCAGGTTAAAGCCCTGACCTGAAGCACCGGCATCCCATCTGGCACCAGTTCTAGTCCCAGCTGCTCCTCTTCTGATCCAGCTCTCTGCTATGGCCTGGGAAAGCAGTAGAAGATGGCCCAAGTCCTTGGGCCCCTGCACCCGCATGGGAGACCTGGAGGAAGCTCGTGGCTCCTGACTTTGGATTGGCGCAGCTCCAGCTATTGCGGCCATTTGAGGAGTGAACCAGCAGATGGAAGATCTCTCACTCTGTCTCTGTCTCTGTCTCTGTCTCTACCTCTCTCTGTAACTCTCTTTCAAATAAATAAAATAAATCCTAAAAAAAAGAAGAAAAAAGATATATTTCTTACCGGTTTGGGAGGCTGAGGGGTTCAAGATCAAGGCAAGACAGCTCTGGTGTGTACACAAGTGTGTGAGCACGTGGGTGTGTACACAGTGTGTGAGCACGTGAGTGTGTGCAGGTGGTGTGGGCATCGCTCTGGGCACATGCCCCAGGTTCCTCTGGGACTAGGAGAGGCACCAGAGACTGCCATGTCCACAGTGCACACTAGTGGCTGGGGCACAGTTACGCTTCTCCCTGTTAGCCTGATGGGAACAGAAAGAACTGTTCTGTAGGAGACATGCTGAGGTGAGACCAGAACGTTCCCTCTGGCTCTATGAAACTGAGGGCACTGATCTGTGTAGGTCAACCCCTGAAGATCCCCAGGCCCCTCTGATAAGAACAACTCACCTGCTCTGGTTCTTTGTGCTCCATCTCCGTGCGCCACCGGATTTGTCGGTGCCGTCACGAAGCCTTCGAAGGCTTTATTATACTAGGATGAAGGGGCTCACAGCTCACCATGGAAGACAAACAAGACTGAACTATTTAAAAAGGGATCAGGACAAACGGAAAGCGTCATCGGCTTTTACAGAGACCAGAAGTGAGGGGTGGGGAGGACACGGCGCCAGGAGGCGCTTTCTCCCCAAGGCCACCAGAGTCACTCTGGCATTGCACCACCTCCCAGGAGAGGTGCTAGTCTTGCCTGCCAGGATTCGCAGGTGCCCCTCTAAACCTACACAGGTGACGGCCGGCAGGCACCCTGGGATTTCTCTCCTGTCCATCCAGATGAGCGCTCGGGCTCTCCCCGGAGATGACGCACTGCAAGCTTCCGTGGCCAAATCTCTTGCAGGTGCACCCGAACCTCCTTCCGTCTTACACACTCTCCATAATCCGACCTTCTTCCCTGGTGGCTTAGTCCGTTTCCTGTTGCTGGAACAGAATACTTGAGACCGGGTACTCTCAGAAGTTTATTTTGTCTCATGGTTCTGGGGGCTGGAAGTGGAAGTCCAGGGAGCAGGGGGGAGGGCCACGCGCTGCTCCAGCTCCTGATGGAAATGCAGAGAGGCAGCAGGTGCACGCGGAACAGACAAGCCACTCCATTGCCGCGGGAGCAAGAACTCACATACGAAAGGTGAGAATCCATTTGCCGGGGCTCAGTCCTCACGCCAAACACCTCCCACCAGGCCCCTTCTTCAGCAAAATTCAGATCACTCCAAGCCACAACTTTGTGGCCTGGTTTTTGTTTTCTTTCCCTCCCTCCCTTCCTGTTTTGAAATGATTTGGATGCATAGTAGCCTCCCACAGTATGGAAGACCTTCAAGTACTCCTTGTTTTGGATATTTGGGGATTTTTTCTTTTCCTTTCCTTTTCGCTATTTTTAAAATGCTATAATGAGCAACTTTGACATGAGTGTCCCTGCCTAGCTGCTGATTATTTTCCTAAAATAAACTTCTAAATGTGCCTCGACGGCCTTGAATGCCATAAGAAATTGTTCTTCAGAAAGTTTGTCTCCAGTGATTCTCCCACCAGCTGAGCATAAGAATCATGGAAAGCCAATGGTGCCGTGGCGTAGTGGGCTAAGCCTCTGCCTGAGGCACCAGCATCCCACATGGGCGCCAGTTCAAGTCCCAGCTGCTCCACTTCCCATACAGCTTCCTGCTAATGGCCTGGGAAAGCAGTGGAAGATGGCCCAAGTCCTTGGGCCTCTCCACCTATGTGGGAGACCAGGAAGAAGCTCCTGGCTTCAGATTGGCTCAGCAGCCATTTGGGGAGTGAACCAGCAGATGGAAGACCTCTCTTTCTGTTTCTCTCTCTGCAATTCTGCCTTTCAAATAAATAAATAAATGGCATAGTGTTTAAGATGCCATCCTATAGCACGTCCCATCTCAGAGTGCCTGGGCTTGAGCCACGCTCTGCTTCCAACTCCAGCTTCCTGCTAATGTGCACCCTGGGAAGTGACGGCTCCAGAACTTGGATCCCTGCCAGCGACGTGACACATCTGGATTGAATTCCTGTCTGGCCTTGGCCAGGCATTGGCTGTTGTAGGCATTTGGGGAGTGAACAGCCAAAGAGAAATCTCTCTCCATCTATCTCTGTCTCTCTGCCTTTTAAATTAATCAAAATAAATTAAGATGTTAAGTTCATTTAAAATTTTGAAATTCCTGCCTATAAGTTCACAAAAAGTACATATTACAGAAAACACTACATGAAGTTAAAATATTTCTGTGCAAAATTAAACTCACCTCTTACTTTCATTTTCCACGAATTTTCTAAGTGCGCCCATGTTACCCATGTCTTTTATTTTCTGTATTTCTGAGGCTTTGACACCTGAGGCCTTGCTGACCCTGGAGGGATGGTCTCTCCCCGGACCAGCCAGTTTCTAGAGATAGCAAACAACTCATCTACTAGTGAGCGTCTCAAACACAAACCAGCCAATCCAGACTCACAGCCGAACCATGCCCTTTGTGGAGCTTCCACACTCTGGAAGACTGTCCCCTGCCCTCATCGCCCAGGTTCCAGACACTAGGGACAGCCTCTCAATCCTGGAGCCCACTGGAATCATCCAGACCAGCCAATCCCAAACATGCCTACTGGCTTCCCACCTTCCCTTCTGTGGAAACCTCATTAAAGGTTCTTGTCCCCATTTCCCACTACTCCTCTGCCTCCCATCCACCAATTCACTTCTCTTCTTACTTACTTACTTACTTAATTACCGTGAAAGGCAAAGTTACACAGAGACAGAGGCAGAGAGAGAGAGAAGTCTTCTATCCGCTGGCTCACTCCCCACATGGCTGATCTGATCTGAAGCCAGGAGCCAGAAGCTTCATCTGGGTCTCCCACAGGGGTGCTGGGATCCAAGGACTTGGGCCATCTTCTACTGCTTTCCCAGGCCACAGCAGAGAGCTGGATTGGAAGTGGGGCAGCCAGGACTCATACCAGCGCCCATATGGGATGCCAGCACTGCAGGCGGTGGCTTTATCTGCCATGCCACAGCACCGGCCCCCGGTTCACTCCTAAATTGTCAATGGCAGCCAGGAAACCAGGAGCTGGGAACAATCTACATCTCCCATGTGGGTGGCAGGGACCCAACTTCTTGAGCTAGCACCTACCTGCTGCCTCCCAGGGTCTACATTAGCAGGAAACAGGCATCAGGAGCCAGAGCAAGGTGTTGAACCCAGGTGCTTCAATAGAAGATGTGAGCATCTTTTGTTTTTTAAAGATTTATTTATTTTGGAAAGTCAGAGTTAGAGAAAGGGAGACAGACACACACACACACACACACACAGAGAGAGAGAGAGAGAGAGAACCTTTCATCCACTAGTTCATCCCCAGACGGCCACAATGGCCAGAGCAGGGATAGGCTGAAGTCACGAGCCAGGAGCTTAATCCGGGTCTCCCATGTGGGTGGCAAGGGCTCAAGCACTTGGACCATCTTCTGTTGCTTTCCCAGGTGCATTGGCAAGCTGCTGGATTGGAAGTGGAGCAACCAGGACTTGACAAGGACATGTGCACCCCAGCTCCTCTGATGACTTCAGTCAGCGTGTGTGTGTGTGCACGTGTGTGTGTTTGGGGGTGCTCGCTGAATTGAAAGCCACTTTTCTCATCACAGGGCCATGCAGTGAGATCCTGCAGTGCTCCACACACTCACTGGGGCACGCCCATGGGGTGCCATATAGTTCCTGTGCTGGGTTCTACTTGGGGCTACCCCAGATCTTGTATCCAAGGCTGAGACCTTACCCACTACCCTACTCTGGTCTCCCTTGCTCAGAACATTAGCTTTGCAGCTGTAAGGACCTCAGGTACTGGCCAGCTCCGTTTATGGACCAGGCCACCATGGTGGAGGCGGACATGCCCAGGGCCTCCGTGGAGGGTGTCAGAGCCCACTGGGAGTCAGGTTTCCCCCACTCGAACACTTTACTTCTCGAGGCACACTCGGCTGGCCGAGTTGTGTGCATTGCTTTCTAATCTTGTCTTGGCGCGTGATCTCATTGAACTAATTTACGACCCTGGACTGCAGACTGAATGAGAGCCATTTGTTTCCCTCCCCTGGTTGCAAGCTAAAGAAAAGCAGGCTTCATTAATTCAAGTGCTGCCTCTGAACAATGTGTTAACAAGCTTTTAGACGGTGCTCCAGCCATTTAGCTTTTTCTTTTTTTGCAAAGGTGAAAAGGCCTCCAGTCCATATGGTCTAGATTCTTGCAGTTTCATTTCAGATGCGCAGGTTGACAGATCTGCTAGGAGCAAATGGAGTGTTTGTTAATATCTAATTACTCCTAACATGAGTCACAGCTCATTTAACCACGTCAGATGCCAGTCTTCGCCTGCACCGACATACACACACACACGCACTTAGGACACAGAATCACACTCTCTGCCTCTCAGCACTTGGCCTTGTCTCCTGCCGCTGTCATTCTTACAGTTCAGCGTGAGCTTGCAGCTTCCTCCTTCCCAGCCAGGTTTGTCCATCCAAACGTCTCTCTCCCCTCCACTGGATTGTCCTCGAATATGCTGGAAAGTGCAGAGGACACGCATGATATAAAAATGGTAAGACTGGGGCCAGCGCTGTGGCGTAGCAAGTAAAGCCACTGTATGTGGTGCCAGCATCCCATATGGGCACTGGTTCGAGTCCCAGTTCTCCACTTCCAATCCGGCTCTCTGCTGTGGCCTGGGAAAGCAGTGGAAGATGACCCAAGTCCTTGGGCCTCTGCACCCACATGGGAGACCTGGGAAAAGCTCCTGGCTCCTCGTCAGTGCAGCTCTGGCCGTTGTGGCCAATTGGGGAGTGAACCAGTGGATCGAAGCTCTCTCTCTCTGCCTCTCCTTCTCTCTCTGTGTAACTCTTTCAAATAAATCTTAAAAAAAAAAAAAGAATCTGGTTCGAATAGTCAGGGGATCTCACCTATGCGAACATACGCTTTCCTTGGGAGACAGAATGGTAGCTGGGATGAAAGACCATGAGAAACTCAACAGGCCTGCTGGGAAATTCAATGGGCTTGATTTTCAAAACCTTGCTATCAGTGATGTTCCAGGGAATGAAGTAAAACCTAAGAGGTGAGGTTTTTGAAAAACTGTATTTCTCGTGTATGTTCAGGGTTCGAAAGCCAGAGGCAGCATGCTTACCTCAGAGGGTCTGGTGAGCCACGCAGGAAGTTAGCAACAATCTTCGTGGTTGAATTCTCCGGTGCCTGATCCCCCTGAAGGCAACACAGGACTTCAGAGTGGCCCAGTCACCTCTCAGCAAGACAGGAACAGGACGCGGGTCCTCTGCAGGCGCTGGCAGCAGCCAGTAGGGATGGCAACTACGTTCTAGACCTCCTTGGAGGAGCTATGGTGTGAGTGGAAACCATCACATCAGGGTCATTTTTATTAAAAAAAAAAATGCAGGAAGAACAAAGAATTAGAAGAATTTTAATAAAATCAACAAGTTTACATTTGTACATCTTGTGTATCTGGGACCCAATCAGGGGCGAAGGGAAAGGTGTTGCAAGGACATAGTTCTCTGTGGGACAGCAGGCAGGGCGCAAGGGCCACCCTCGTTGTGCAGTGGCCATCCAGGTGGAGGTGTGGCCCTCAGCCCCTTCCCGCACTCCCGGAGTGAGCACGCCGCCAAGCTCAACGCTGCCGTGTGAATACATGATCGGCAACAGCAGATAAACACTTCATAAAACTAAGAGGATTGCCCATGAAATATTGACGTAAACCGAGTTCCGTTCATGCTGTTTTCACACTAGAATGATTACACTGAACCTAACAGGGTGGGGGAGGAGTCTGAGTGACGGTTCTAATTGCTCTATTCAACGGCACAGTCACAAAACAGCAGGCCTATTAGAAAGAACCCTGTATTTTCTCTTAAATATAGTGGAGAAAAAGGGCCTTGTACAGTGACAGAAGGTTGGAGAGAGGCATGGTTTTGAACGTACTACTCTGCACATTTTCCTAGGATTCTGCTTGTGTTAACGGATTCAGGAGCTGAAAACAGCTCACCTTTGCTTCCTGTTATCCTGCAGGGTGACAAACACATCCTGAAACACGGGTCAGCATTGATGGAAGAATGCAGTGTCCTTAAGCGGAGGAGGAGGGGACGCGAGCCCTTTTCAAGGTTTTACCCATCTTGTGCACACCAAAACTGTGCTTTCCAAAGTGCAATGCTGCATGTCCTGGTAACTGGTTCTTAGGAGAACATAAAATCAAGCTCACCAGTTGTAACGATGCTTTACACAATCAGATGACCATTCCCTAAGAGTTAGCGACGGTGGGGTCAAATTCATGACCCAACTTTGAGCTCAGACCAATTGATACAGCATAGAGTTGAGCTACAAGGAGAATTTCTACATCACTTGTTCTTTAGATGCCTGAAATACGGGGGCGGAGGCAGGATGTTTTTGCATCTTGGCCCACTTGGAACCAGAAAAGAAAAAAATGCAATGACCATGATTAGCACAAGAGACATGTTTTGAAGAATGGAAGATAAGCTCTCTAAGGCTCGGGCTGACTTGGAGAGAGGGTGCATTTCCGGGTCCCCTCATCACGCGCAGTTTTCCAAGCACTAAGGTGGCGGTGGAGGGGTGCTGCGTCTATCCTTAAGGATGGTCTCTAATCCAATCTACAAGCATGATGAAGGGATTCGCAGGCGGGCAGGGAGGGAGCCACAGCTTCAGCCTGCCCCGCATGCTGCACAGAAGCACAAAATGAAGCCGCACCCTGTTACGGGTGTCTCCAGGAAGCCTCAGAGCAGGGCACGCAAAGTGCGTGGACGGGAGGCGGCCTCCTCACAGGGGACTGAAGCACCTGCCAGGAGGGGCGGGGCCTCCGGCAGGTGCACAGCAGGAGGTTAAAAAGGAGAAGGCTCGGATTAGTCCACCCTGCTTCCCTTGTAGTTTGCCGGATGCTCAGGAGGAGGTATGAGTTAAGAAAACTTGATCCTAACGAATAGGACTGGTAGGTTTCTAAACAAGAGAAACACAGGAGTCCAATAAAAACGCTTGCCCACGTGCCCACCACGAATCTCCCCATCGGTGGGCGAGGCCCAGTGGCCCCTGCACCTGTACTGGTGGCGGCTGCGGGCTCTGGGTTTGCACCGTCTTCCGCAGGATAGGGGAATGGTTTCTCTCTTGGAGCTTTATGAGTTACTGAATGGATCGTTACCTCGTAGGGAGGCGGAAGAATGGAAATTTACCCCCCAAATCAGTGCTGGGGTCAGCAAGGCAGAATTTGGGAAGGGGTGGTTGGGAGCCAGACAGGGAGTAAGAAGGACTCGAACCCATTTCCCTAGGGTCAGCCGTTTCTCGGGGCAAAGGCCAAGAGCCCAGGTGGCAGGAAAACATGGTGGCCCGCCAAAGGGCTCTGCAGCCTGGTGCGAAAGGGCTGCTTCTCCACACCCACGCAGGTGCAGGTGCAGTGCATGTCCAGTGCAGACATCGGGGTCCCCCGCTTGTGTCTGGATTGCACGAGGAAGACTCCCTTTTTTGACCTTTGCTCTGGGTCACCGTGTAGCCGGACAGGTAACCTGTGGCCCCTCTGTGTATCTTCGGGAGTTTTCCATGTGCATTCAGGCGGTGGTCGGCAGTGTGCATGTCTCGCGTGGACTGACGTTTCCTGGGCACATGGAAGTCTTCCCACTGTCCTGGCCGAAGCACAGCGCGGCTGCTGTCCGCCCTTCGTGTCCGGCAGGCTCGAGAAGGACCTCGGAGCCCCCCTGGTGCCTGGGGGGCCCGAGCCGCTCAAGTCCGCGAGCCGGGGCTGGGGGAGCCGGGGCTCGTGTGTCTGCTGGCGGCGCAGTGGGCGTGCACGAGCCCGCCGTTTGGGTATCTCACAAACACGGGCTCGCCGAAAGGATTCTGGCACAGCTGACAGCGCTTTTTGTCCGAGAGCCGAATGGCGCCTCCTTTCAACTTCATCTGCGAAACAGAAACCGAGACTGAGAAATCTGGCAGAGGGCCTGAGACCGGAGCGGCCACTTTCCAGGGTTCAGCGCCAGGGGCCAGAGCTGTTTTTCTATCAGCCTCCTGGAGCAGACAGCTAGGGGTGCGAATCCACAGAAACACCTCTCACCCCACCTGGCTTTTCTGATTTTACAAGTAACGGCTGCTTGTCTGCCTGCAGTACTGCTGTTGTAGACCCTTCACAGCGTTACCTGAGCTCTGATCTTCTCAAGCTGCGCCTGTTACACAACCAAGAATGCAGCCAGCCTCGTGGTGCAGCAGGTGAAGCGGCCGCTTGCCACACCAGCATCCAGCACCAGTTCACCGGTTCGCATCCTGGCTGCTCCACTTGCAGCTAGCTCCCTGCTAATGTGCCTGGTAAGGCAGGGGAAGATGGCTCAGGCCACCCACGTGAGAGAGCCACCCAGAAGGAGCCTCTGGCTCCTGGCTTTGGTCTGGCCCAGCTCTGACATTGCAGGAATGTGGGGGGTAGGGTTAGGGTTAGGGTGCTCCTGCCTTGATGCATTCCGACACCAGAGCAGTGTTGGTGGTGTCCACTGCCAGGATGCATCTGGAAGTTTCCACCGGCTAAAGCCAGGGTACGGGCTGGGAAGCAGTACCCAGAGATGGACCTACAAAGGTGATGCTGCCTGGGGAAGCAGAGAAAGAAGACTTCTAAGCATGGGGGAGCATGTGGGGTCCCAGCGCTGGGAAGACCACGCTGCCAGCCACGTGTGGAGGGCAGGCTGCACACGTAAGAAGCCTCCAGAAGGGGGCAGGGCTTGGCACCGTGGATGCGGGGTTCTGAACCCGCCTGGGGGGACCTCTGGGCTTCCAGTTACACACCGTGTGACTTCTCCGTGCCTCGGTTTCCCCTTTTGTGATGGCAGTGGGCACCACCAACACTGCTCTGGTGACGGAATGACGTCAAGGCAGGAAGTGCACGGGATGGGGCCGGCACGCGGCAGGTGCTTGGTGAGAGCCCACTATTCTGATGCTGTTCTACTTCCAGAACATACCGGTCAGTGCGCAAAAGGAGCAGGTAACCTGTCAGGGGGGCAGGCACTCACCTTATCATACGTGTAGAGCAAGTTTTCTGACCTGGCCAGGCCAAGGGCCACTTGTGTGGTCCTCCTGGCGTGCACACTGTCCCTCATGGCCCCGGTCAGGAAGGGGCAGAGCAGCTGCACGGACCAGGAGCCGGGCAGCTGCTGCAGCACCTGGGCCGCATCGAACTCCAGGGCGTGGCGGTTGAGCAGGTCCACGGCGGCCATGGCCAGCTCGTTGGCAGAAGGCCCGGCGTGCAGGTACAGGGTGAGCAGTGTGTGGAAGAGGCGCCGGCGGCAGGGGGCGTCGCAGCCCTCCGAGCGCCACAGGCAGTAGTCCTCAGCCGCGCCGAAGTCCCTCAGCTCGTGCACCAGGATGTGCAGGGCCTTCTCGTGTTCGCCCAGCTTCCCGTGCAGGATGGCACTCTCCATGGGCAGGCCGGCACCTTGGATCCTCTCTGTGGGACAGAGGGGGACACTCAGAAATGCAACCGCCTTCCAGCTGCTCTGAGCTTCGGAAGGGGCCCGGGCTGGCGACCCTGGGGTGCTCCATGGCTAGACGCTGCCACACAGGTGCAAATCTGGGAGGTTGTGACGTGTGAGACAGACGCTCCTCAGAATGGCTACAGAATCAAAGAAGTGACTGGGGACCTCCCAAGGGCCCCGCGAATCACCCTGGCTCCAGCTCTCCAAGTCACCCTACATTGTTCCTGTCTTCCTCGTGTAGAATCTTCTAGTTCAACAGGACACTGCAGTGTATTCCCTCCACATCTGGGGAACCCCCTCAGACACCCAAACCCAAGATGCTCAAGTCCCTTACAGTATCCGTATGTAATCTACGCACACCTCCTGTGTACCTGACTTACAGTACCCAACACAATGTAAATGCTACGGGAAGAGCTGGTATGCTGTATTGTTTGGTGAATAATGAAAAAAAAAAAATAGCCTGCACATGTTCAACAAGTTTCTTTCTAATTTCTATCCAGAACCTAAAACAACAAGGGGGCTGACGGGAGGTCAAATCCAGACAAAGACCACCTGCCCTAAATGGAGTACTGAATCCCTTTATTGCAATTTAAAATAGACTTCATTGAAAGGAATATGCGCTCACAGTATCCAAAATCTATACTAAGAGTATTCAACAAAAGGTTGAAAATGGAAACAAAGTTTCTTTTCTTTCTCATGCAATTCATCTTCCAGGCCACAAGGAAGGGGACACAACCCAACAGAGGCTTCTGTTCTGACCGAGGCCCTGCACCTGGTGGGCCTCACTTTGCTCCCCACCCTACCTGGAAAATGGGACAATAACAAGGTCTGTTCCGACTATGAAAGGACACCGTCCCCGTCACTGTGGCTGCCAACAAATGACTACCACTGAAAGCACCGGGAGAGATGCAAAGATGGAAGGGAAGAAAACTGGGGGTTCACAGCTTTACGTGCACCGCCTCATTGCTACTGCATTCCCACACCCGCCTGCCTGCAGAGGGCAGGCTGGGCGTCCCTAGACTGACACACGCCCAAGTCACCTAACTACCCAGGGGCACAAGCTCAGACATTCGAGTTTCAATGCCCACCATGGCCTGCAAGCTCCCCCCGCTCATCCAGACTTGCCCCTTACAGCTGCTCAAACAGTACCTCCTCCTCCAGGAAGCTCTCCCGGGCCCCTGGCCTGTCTACAACTTCCTCAGGCCTCCTTTGTCTTCCCATTAAACTACCTGTCTCTGAGGATTAGATGCAAGTCTCATCCATCTTTATGTCCTCAATGCACAGGAGTGCACTGATACACTGTATGCACTTAAAGCCGGGAGACTAAAAACTGATGAACAGGGGCCGGCACCGCAGTGCAGTAGCAGGTTAACGCCCTGGCCTGAAGCGCCAGCATCCCATATGGGCGCTGGTTCTAGTCCTGCTGCTCCTCTTCCGATCCAGCTGTCTGCTGTGGCCTGAGAAGGCAGTGGAAGATGGCCCAAGTCCTTGGGTCCCTGTGCCCACGCGGGAGACCTGGAGGAGGCTCCTGGTTTCTAGCTTTGGATCAGCTCAGCTCTGACCATTGTGGCCAATTGGAGAGTGAACCAGAGGATGGTGGACCTCTCTCTCTCTGCCTCTCCTTCTCTCTGTGTATAACTCTTTCAAATAAATAAATAAATCTTCAAAAAAAAAAAAAAACTGATCAACAACTCATGATGAGCACGAGATTCTAACAAGGGCACCGGTTCGAATCCCAGCTGCTCCACTTCCCATCTAGCTCCCTGCGAATGGCCTGAGAGAAGCAGTGAAAGATGGCCCAAGTGTTTGGACCACTGCCACCCGTGGAGAAACCCAGATGAAGCTCCTGGTTCCTGGCTTTGGCCTGACCCAGTGCTGGTCATTGAGGTCATCTAGGGAGTGAATGAATCAGAAGACGTCTCTCCCTCCCTCCCTCCTTCCCTCCCTCTCTAACTCTCACTTTCAAAATAAATCATTTAAAAAAAATCTGGCCGGCACCATGGCTCACTAGGCTAATCTTCCGCCTGGGGCGCTAGTACCCCGGGTTCTAGTCCCGGTTGGGGCACTGGATTCTGTCCTGGTTGCTCCTCTTCCAGTCCAGCTCTCTGCTGTGGCCAGGGAGTGCAGTGGAGGATGGCCCATAGTCCTTGGGCCCTGTACCTGCATGGGAGACCAGGAGAAGCACCTGGCTCCTGGCTTTGGATTGGTGCAGCGAGCCGGCCGTAGTGGCCATTTGGGGGGTGAACCAACAGAAGGAAGACCTTTCTCTCTGTCTCTTTCTCAATAACTCTGCCTGTCAAAAGAAAAAAAAAAATCTAACAATCGGTATGGCATGGAGGATGGAGCTGCATGTCAGCCCTGGAGGTGAAACTGAGATTCGCTGTTCACACAGAACATCAGCTCACTTGCTCATTCTGGCTCCATGACTCACGGCTTATGGGCTGTGTGACCTGGGCCCAGCTGGGCGACCCCTCTAAGCTGGGGCAGGATAGCACGGCTCACTTCACGGGGCTGTCGTGGACTAAGTATCACGCTTGCGCTGTTTGGACCATTTGTGTATTCCCTATGTGCGCATGCGCCTACTTGACAAACACTTACTTGTCAGCCTGCGGTCGATACTTGCAGCGATTTAAAGGTCTTTCTGGGACAAACTCAGAGTGGTGAGGACTCTCAGCTGTCTGACACACCCGGCTGAGCGCCTACCCTGTGGGTCTGTACTCTCACGTGACACACAAATAGCTTTTTCCACTGCCCAGCCGGTGCCCTGTCCTCTACCTTCTGGTTCTTTTCTGGGTGATATCACTGGCTGAAAATGGCCTCTGAGCCTAGTGCTGCCTGCTGTCCCGTGTGCAGTGTCTCCTCCAGAGAAAATGCGTGGGTCAGATGAGCCCCCTGTGGATGTGAGTTATTGGGCTGCCAGTCATGGGGATGAAGGCAATGAGTCAAAAATGTGAATTAACCAGGTGTCTTGGGTCGGTGCTGTGGTGTAGTGGGCTAAGCCTCTGCCTGCAGCACCAGAATCCCATATGGGCACCAGTGCTAGTCCCAGCTGCTCCACTTCTGATCCAGCTCTCTGCTATGGCCTGGGAAAGCAGTGGAGGATGCCCCAAGTCCTTGGACCCCTGCACCCACGTGGGAGACCTGGAAGAAGCTCCTGGCTCTTGGCTTTGGATCAGTGCAGCTCCTGCCATTGTGGCCATGTGAGGAGTGAACCAGAGGATGGAAGACCTCTCTCTCTCTCATTCTCCCCCCTTTTCCCCCCCATTCCCTCCCCATTCTCCCCCTCTCTCTGCAACTCTACCTCTCAAATAAATAAATAAAATCTTTAAAAAAAATAAACTGAGCATGTGAGCAGGGGTTCACGGGGACCTAACACTGTGTCTCCTCTAGGGGCAGAGGCTCAGCGTTCACGAATCCAGAGTTTGTGGAGAACTTAGAAAGCATAACTACTGGGAATAATGATAATTATCTGTAGTTAGGGATCAAGAAATTGTGTTAAGCACTGGTAAAGAGAAACTTGTGACTTACCCTAGACAAAGCACAAACCCAAAAATTCAATGTCATCAAGGTCAGCCAAAAAGCTCGTTTGTTCTACCAGGTGTGAGCACCCACCTGCTCGATGGCCCTCTCTACACTATGGGAACTGGCGCAGCAGATGATGCCACGGCCTGGGACGCCAAAATCCCATACGGGCACCAGTTCAAGTCCCAGCTGCTCCACGTCTGACCCAGTTCCCTGCTAATGTGCCTGGGAAAGCAGCAGAAGATGGCCCAAATACTCGGGCCCTGCCATCCAGGTGGGAGACCTGCAAAAAGCTTTTGGCTCCTGGCCCAGCCAGGACATAAAGTTCCTGGCCCAGCCCTAGGGAGTGGAGCAGAGGATGGGAAATCTCTCTCTCTCTCTCTCTGCCTCTCTCTTTCAAATAAATAAAATATTTATTAAAAAAAAAATAGAAACTGTGGTTTCTGTACCCCTGAGCAATGGAACCTGGAGCCTGTCCAGGACACCTGCACTGCCTTCCGCTGGGCTCCCAGCCTTGAGCAGTCCAAGGCCAGGCCCCTGGAGGCAGTGCCAGCAGCCAAAGTCACCATCAAATCCAGCCAGCCTTCTGTTCTGCAGTCACAGATTCTGCCGACCAAGGATCAAAAATACAGCAAAGCAAACGCAAGTGTTCTGAACACGTACAGGCTTTTAGTTATTGTTCCCTAGACAACACAGTGTAACGGCTGATGACACAGCGTGCGCACTGCTCTTGGGTGGTACAAAGAACCTACAGATGACTTCAAGCATGCAGGAGGAAGTGCACAGGTCATATGCAAATACGATGCCATGGGGCTTGAGCCTGTGCAGTTTGGTATGCCTGGTGTCCTGGGACCAGTTCCCAGTGGACACTGAGGGGTGGCTGACCTGGAGCCACTGGAAGGAACTATTCAGTGCTTCAGTTGGAATGGAGGTATGGTCAAGAGACACGCAGACGTTCAGACCCTACCGGGCGCCGCTGATGTCATCAGTCAATGGTGCTGTCCACCTCTGGAGGTGAGAGCATGAGGCACCTGGCCCCTCCCTGAGGAATCAACCCCGGAGCTGGGCCACGGTCTGCCTCGCTGTTCCCCCCATCCAGCCCCGGCCCCCTGACACATGTCTGTGGGTGGAGAGAAGACTCGAGACCCTCCT
Organism: Sylvilagus floridanus; assembly: GCA_949820135.1. Classification (NCBI taxonomy): domain Eukaryota; kingdom Metazoa; phylum Chordata; class Mammalia; order Lagomorpha; family Leporidae; genus Sylvilagus; species Sylvilagus floridanus. The sequence continues at coordinate 80,524,552 of OX463245.1, forward strand.
CACCTATCAGAAAGTGGACTCGGTACGAGTCGGACTTCTGGAGCAGCTGCCGCAGCTTGGCCTGTGCCTCCGTGGCTGCGGCCCCCTTGTCGCTGGCGGAAGCCCTCTGCCGCAGCACCTCGTCCAGGTAGAGGAGGGCTAGGTGGGTGTGGTACTCTTCTTTCTGCAGGACACAGGGAGCCAAGCAGACAGGGCGTTTGCAAGTCAGCAGGCAGTCGCGCCGCCAAGGCCAGGGCTGCGCGGGGGAGCTATGCTGGATTCTCCAAGGACAGTGGACAACATGGCTGCCTTGGAGACTTCTCAGACACCTCCATGCAGAGGGGATGAGTTTAGAGTCTGTGGGGGATACACAGTGGGGTTACTCCTCACCCTGGGAAGTAAGGGCCATAGGTTTAGGGGTTCCAGAGAGCCCAGCTTTTCCCATTTCCTTTAAGGATTGTAACAAGGAAGGGAAAGAGAAAAAGAATCTAGGACATGGGATAGGGTGTAAAAAAAAAAACCTGCCTAGGCCGCAAGGTATCTGTCACCAAGCCTCAAGTCCCCCTCAAACCATCAACAAGGACTGACTGAGCACCCAGGGAATGTAAAAAGGGACATCAGAACCCTCCGTCAAAAAGCTCATGCAGTCAAGGTGCATGTGTTAAGGCACCGCGGGAGCTCTGCAGGCTGCCCCAGCCTGAGCTCTGAGGACTCACCTGCAGCCTCCTGTCCATCACGAGGTGTTCCAGGTACTTAACCAGGGCTTTAGGGTACTTTTTAAGGCAGCTGATAATATCGTCTGGGTTGAAACTGTCCCGCTGTTCGTCCAGAGGTCTCTTGGTGAAAACTTGAACTCCGACCTGCAACAGGAGGAGCGACTTGGTTACTGCGCTTCCAAAGCCACCTTCTCGTTGTCTTTATCCTGCGCCCTGCACGTTCACACTCCGCGGTAGGTTCCCGGTCGAGCAGTTAAGTTGCCCATGTCCGGGTTCGACACTTGGTTCCAGCTCCTGACTCCAGCCTCCTGCCGATGCAATCACTTGGCGGGGTGAGGGGTGGGGACACACTGACAGCTCAAGAAACTGGTGTCCTGCCGCTCGTGGGAGGCCTGGCTTGAATGCCAAGCTTCCAGATTTGGCCTAGCCTCTAGCCCCGACCCTTGTGGACATTTAGGGAGTGGGTGGAAGCTCTCTGTCTTTTTCTCAAGTAAATAAACAAATCAATTTTTTTTTTTTTTTGGACAGGCAGAGTGGACAGTGAGAGAGAGAGACAGAGAGAAAGGTCTTCCTTTTGCCGTTGGTTCACCCTCCAATGGTTGCCGCGGTTGGCGCGCTGCGGCCGGCGCACCGCGCTCATCCGATGGCAGGAGCCAGGTGCTAGGTGCTTTTTCCTGGTCTCCCATGGGGTGCAGGGCCCAAGCACCTGGGCCATCCTCCACTGCACTCCTGGGCCACAGCAGAGGGCTGGCCTGGAAGAGGGGCAACCGGGACAGAATCCGGTGCCCCGACCGGGACTAGAACCCGGTGTGCCGGCGCCGCAAGGCAGAGGATTAGCCTGTTGAGCCACGGCGCCGGCCCCAAATCAATTTTTTTTTAAAAAGTGATATGCTACATTAAATATGTCTTGTTCTTCAAATGTCAATCAAGTGGGTTAAAAAAATTATGGTGACAGAGAAAAACAGTCCATCAAGAAGCACTGAGAAAGACCAGGGAGCAGACAGAAGAGAGGAGAGGCAGCTGAGACTGACACCCTCCTAGGACAACCCCCTGGACTGTCTCTTAAGAGGCTCGGAAGCTAAGGGGTGGCACATTTACTGGTAAAAGGTTGTGACAACCCATGGTGTAACAGCAGCTTTGTAATAGTAACAGGGATGCTCACTTGCCTTTCAAGGGTGCTGGAGATTGATACAGTGATTGACTGTAGACTGATACAGAGATTGATACAGTAATAAAAGTGCTAGAGATTGATACAGTGAACTCAGTTCTCCTTGGTGGACCATGTGCCAGACATGGTTGACCAGAGGTCTGTGCCTTCTGCCCCTGCCTGTCAAGTGCCATGTGCTGGTCCCTGTCTGTCTTCCAGAGAGATTCTGATGAGACGGGCAGGGAAGTAAATCCAGCCTGTGCCCACCCTGCCACAGTTTGTGGAAGGGCTGGCACTGTAGCATGGTGGCACAAACTGCCACTAGTGCTGCTGGCATGCCAAATGAAAGCTGGTTCAAGCCTTGGCTGCCCCACTTCTGATCCAGCTTCCTGCTAATGTGCCTGGGAAGGCAGTAGGAGATGGCCCTGGTACCTAGGCTCCATGCGCCCAAGTGCAAGACCAGGATGGAGTTCCTGGCTCCTGGCTTCAGCCTGGCCCAGACCTGGCTGTTGTAGCCATGGGCGGGGGTAGTGAACTAGCAGGTAGAAGATTCTCTCTCTCTCGCCTGTCTCCTTCTCTGTCATTCTTTCAAATAGATAAACCTTAAAAAAAAAAAAAAAAAAGATTGGAAAGTAGAATTAAAAGATAAATTTCTTTTGGTGTAAAAAATTTTTTAAATCCATGCATAGTTTTCTCTTGTAAAAGCACACGCCATAACCTCAAAAGATGAGAAAGACAGCATAGCTGTTGCAAACGTAAATTCTGAGTTCAATGTAGAGAGGGTCTTCAAAAAATCCATGGAAATGTATATTATGGAAAAACTGTATGGATTTCTACTTCTTTGCAGCAAAGTAAAGCTTTCTCTTAGTTCCATTTTTCTATGAACTTTTTGAAATCCCCTTGTATAAATTATGACAGTAGGAAAGTTTCTAAACCTCCAGGAACCTCCTTGTGAGTTGCTGTGGCATTTAAAACAAATGACATAAGCTACTAGAAAGGATTTTGATGTTCTCACCACAAAGAAATCATGTTTGAGGATACAGATATGTTTACCTGATTTGAGCATTACACGATGTATGCATGGATCAGAATGTCATATGGTACCCCATACATATGTATATTTATTGATTGATTGGCAGAAATAGAGAAAGAGAGCTTCCTTCCATCTGCTGGTCATTCCCCCAAACACCTGCCAACAGCCAGGGCTGGGCTGGGCTGGAGCTGGGAACTAAATCCAGGTTTTCCTAGGAGGGTGGCAGGAACCCAATTACTTAAGCCACCGCACCGCCTCCCAGGGTCTGCATTAACAGCAAGCTGGAGTCAGGAGCCACAGCCAGGCCTTGAATCCAGCTACTCTGATGTGTGATGTGGGCATCTTAACCACGAGGCCAAATGTCCATTCCAACATGCACAAGTTTTACATGTCCATGAAACACATAAAAAATTAAGAGATGACACATGTCAAGGGACTGCGCTGTGACGTGGCACAGAATCCTGTGTGTATCTGGCTGGCATCCGTGACCCCTGGGAAGAGGCTGTACGTTTCAATGGCACTAAACCTGTGTCGCAGGTATGTGTGAGCATGCTGGGTATAGCTTTCTGGGGCATGTGCCCAGAGCCAGAGTAAGGATGGGGCAGAGTCCACAAAGTATGTGGACTCCAACCTTGCAGTTAACACAGCCTGATGGAGGACAGGAGAATACCATGTGTGCTAGGCTGGGTTTTCCAAGGCAGGGGCGACATTCTCAGTCTCTGCTTCGGAGACAACCCCCCTGCATCAGAAGGCTCATTCTGTCTCTCCAAAGGGAGCTAACAGAAAGTGCGTGGTATGAGTGGCAAGGACTGACATGCCTGCTATCTGACTCCCAGCCATCCATGCGGTGTCACTAAGGCTTTGGTCCTGTCCTGAGCAGGCCATCAATTGTCAACCAGTGCTTTTTCACCGTTGACACTCCTTGGCCTCCACGATGGGTCACTCCCACTTCTCTTGCAGCCTGCAACCTTCCACGCCAGGGTGGGGAGAGCAGACAAGGAATACATCTGGCCTGGCATGGCGTGTGTGGCCTAGGCCTGGGGGTGGGGGAGGCTACCTGGTGCTAAGGACCAAGCCCTGCAGGGCAGCAGCCAGATCCTGCCTCACAAGACAACAGGGCCAGGCTGTGTGTCTATAGAGGCAGCTGAAAAACCCATGTTTGTAAGAAGATGCTAACCGAGTTTTTCTCTCCGGTTTTTGCCCCACTTGTGAAGCACATACCTCCTGGCTTTTCTGGAGAAGCCAGTCCGCGTAGGCCCACACCAGCTGTTGGTCTAAGCAGTAGGTGAGGAAGTCAACGATGTATTCGTACAGGTCAGCGCGCGTGGAGTCCTGCACGTCCCCGTTCACGATGCTCACCCACAGCTGGGAAGAACACAGATGGTGAGAAAGGGAAAGTTATGCACCTTGCAGAATTCAGCTGAGGCAGGGCTTACGCCCACTTACTTGGCCTTTTGCAGTAGGAGGAAGAATTGCAAATGTTTAAATCGAGATCCTTTTTTTTTTTTGCAGAAATAAATGTAGGGGCCGGCACTGTGGCATAGCGGGTAAAGCCTCCGCCTGCAGCGCCAGCATCCCATATGGGCTCTGGTTCGAGTCTTGACTGCTCCACTTCCCATCCAGTTCCCTGCTAATAACCTGGAAAAGCAGCAAAAGACGGCTCAAGTGCTCAGACCCCTGCACCCATGTGGGAAACCTAGAAGAAGCTCCTGGCTCTTGCTTCAAGTTGGCGCAGCTCTGGCCACTGAGGCCGTTTGGGGAGTGAACCAGCCATCGGAAGACTTCTCCCTCACTGCCTCTGCCTCACCCTCTCATCTCTGAAACTCTGCCTTTCAAATAAATAAATCTTTAAAAAAAAAATGCAAAAATAGATGATTCAGGAAATCAAAAATACACACCCCTCAGTATTTCTTCCTTCCTTCCTTCCTCGCTCCCCAACTCCCACCCTCTCTTTCATTAAGGTAGCACAGCAAATGGTAACTACAACTGACAGGGAGAGTCGAATGATTAAAAACGTTTCCTTGCAGCCGGCATTCCACAGGACGTGTTCGGGAACCCCTGCATCCCGTATCAGAGTGCCTGGGTTCAAGTCCCGGCTCTGCTTCCCACTGATGTGCGCTCTGAGAGGCAGACGTGATGGCTCCAGTACTAGGATCCCCACCACTGACACAGGAGACCCAGGCCGGGTTTGGAGCCCCTTGCTTCAGCTTGGCCCAGCCCCTCTCCCCTTTTGCAGGCATCTGGGGAGTGAACCAGCAGATGCAAGATCTGTTTGTTTTTCTGCCTTTTAAATAAATAGGTGACACAGGAGAAACTCACCTGCAAACATCTGACTGGCTCAATCCCCATCACCTCTGCCAGAGGACTCCTCACTTTTTGAAGTCCCTTTCTCCAGACTGGAACAGACAGATGTTGCACCTTTTACAAAGCTCTGGTGTCTCTGTCCCCTCGTGTTCCCGCTGTCTTTTGCACAGCAGGGTCTGGATGGATTCCCACAATACAAAGCCTTGCTATTTCATCCAGAAAGTTCCCTAGCAGGTCAATGCCGCTCCCCTTCAGCGCCCCAGAGGGAGGCAGCATCAGCCGGGGCAGAAGGCTGGGGCTTGAGGAGACTCCTGCTGCACCACCGGTGTGTGAGCCTTATCCACCTGTCCCCGGCGCTGCAGCTGTGGGTCACAGCACCAGCAGCAAGCCCAAGGAGCAGGGCAGGCGGCACAGACTGCACTGGGATAGCAGCACCCCAGGGTTCACAGGATACAGGCTATGCATCTCTTATCGGAAAGGCTCAGGACCAGAAGCGGTTTTGGACTTTAGTTTTTTGGCTTTTTTTTTTTTTCTCTTTTCAGATTTGGGAATATTTGCATATATATATAACAAGGTATCTTGGGGATGGGAGCAAAACCTAAACATGAAATTCATTTATGTATTTTTCTTAAAGGTTTATTTATTTATTTGAAAGTCAAAGCTACAGAGAGAGAAGGAGAGAGAGAAAGAGAAAGATCTTCCATCCACTGGTTTACTCCCCAGTTGGCTATAATGGCTGGGGCTGCGCAAGACCAAAGCCAGGAGCTAGGAGCTTCTTCCAGGTCTCCCACGTGGGTGGAGGGGCCCAAGCATTTGAGCCATCTTTTGTGTCTTTTCCCAGGCCATTAATAGGGAGCTGGATCAGAAGTGGAGCAGCTGGGACTCAAACAAGCACCCATATGGGATGCTGGTGTCATGGCCGGTGTCATAGCTTTATCCACTATGCCATAACACCAGTCTCTTATCTATATCTTATACACACACACCTTACACACATAGTCTAAAGGCAATTTTATACTACATATAGTCTTAAAAATATTTATCTATTTGATAGGTACAGTGTCAGAGAGAGGGAGAGTCAGAGATTTTCCATTTGCTGGTTCACTTCCCAAATGGCCACAACAGCTGGGGTTGGTCCAAGCCAAAGTCAGGAACCCAGAGCTTCACCCAGCTCTCCCATGTGGGTGCAGAGGCCCAAGCACTTGGGTCATCTGCTGCTGCCTTCTCAGGCACATTAGCAGGAAGCTAGACTGGAAGCAGAGCAGCCAGCATTTGAACGGGCCTTCCAATATGGGTTGTTAGTATTGCAAGCAGCACCTTAACCCACTGTGCCACACATTGGCCCCTGTACTTGTTAGTTTTTTTTTTTTAAACTTTATTTTAAGATTTATTTATTGCGGCCAGCGTTGTGGTGTAGTAGATAAAACCACTACCTGCAGCGCCACCATCCCATGTGGGTGCTGGTTCGAGTCGGGCTGCTCCACTTCAGATCCAGCTCCCTGCTATGGCCTGGGAAAACAGTAGAGGTGGCCCAAGTACTTGGGCCCTGCAATCATGTAGGAGACCCAGAAGAAGCTCCTGGCTTGTGGCTCCTGGCTTCAGATCGACCCAGCTCCAGCCACTGTAGATGTTTGGAGAGTGAATCAGCAGATGGAAGACCTCTCCCTCTCTTTCTCTCTGTCTCTGCCTCTCTGTAACTCTGCCTTTCACATCAATAAATAAATCTTTTTTTTTTTTTTTTTACAGGCAGAGTGGACAGTGAGAGAGAGACAGAGAGAAAGGTCTTCCTTTGCCGTTGGTTCACCCTCCAATGGCCGCTGCGGTCGGCGCGCTGCGGCCGGCGCACCGCGCTCGTCCGATGGCAGGAGCCAGGAGCCAGGTGCTTTTCCTGGTCTCCCCATGGGGTGCAGGGCCCAAGCACCTGGGCCATCCTCCACTGCACTCCCGGGCCACAGCAGAGAGCTGGCCTGGAAGAGGGGCAACCGGGACAGAATCCGGTGCCCCGACCGGGACTAGAACCCGGTGTGCCGGCACCGCAAGGCGGAGGATTAGCCTGTTGAGCCACGGCGCCGGCCCAATAAATAAATCTTTTAAAAAATCTATTTATTTGTTTGTTTGAATGGCAGAATTACAGAGACAGGAAGTGACAAAGAGACAGACAGAGCTTCTATCCACTCCCCCAAATAGCCTTAGTGACAGGCAGTAGTCCAGGCCGAATCCAAGAGCCAGGGGCTTCATTCCGGTCTCCCACATGGGTGGCAGGGGCCGACGTGCCTGAGCCATCTTCTACTGAATTCCCAGGCACATTAGCAGGGAGCTGCGTTGGAGCTGGTGCTCACATGGGATGCTGGAATCACAGGAGGTGACTTAACCCGCTGCGCCACAACGCCGGCTCCCTCGATGTTTTAAACAATGTCACGCATAATTGAAAATGTGATGCTGTCTAGGTTTCCACTTGTGGCCTCAAGTCCCGACTCAAAAAGCTTCAGATTTTAGAATATTTTAGAGATTTGGATTTGGACCACTCGGCCTCCACTTGCTTATTCCACACTGTACTTCCCAACTAAGTAACTTACTCATACTCTGAAATGGGCTTTTTAAAAATAGAATTGGCCATATTTGGAGACTTAATCCACAGTATTTCTTTTAAACATTCTTCAAAATCTTATTTTAATTTTATTCGAAAGGCAGAGAGACAGAGAGAGAGAGATCTTCCATCTGCTGGTTCGCCCTCTGAATGCCCACAACAGCCAGGGCTGGACCAGGCAGGAACCAGGAGCTCAGATCCCATCCGGGTCTCCTGCGTGGGTGGCAGGGGCCCTGGAACACCTGCTGCCTCCCAGGGTGCTCACTAGAAGGAAGCTGGAATCGAAAGCAGAGCAGGACCGGAACCCGGCCACTACTCCAGTATGGGGTGCGGGCATCCCGAGCAGTGCTTAACAACTACTCCAAACGCATGTGCCATGACAAGGTCATGTTTTAAAAAATAAAACTTGTATCTCTAACCCCCAAATCTACTTTTGTCATGGGGTGCACATGGATGGAAAGCCGGTTTTTATTTTTTTAAACTGTGCTCTACAGTCATATTCCAGTGACAATTTCTCAAGCAACCAAAGATCGATTCTATGTTTCTCTTTGCCAAACTCCTGGTGCTGCCTTTAGCCTGGTGAACACAGCGGATGTTCTTGGCGCTTACAGAACAAAACACAAATGGCAGAGCAGCAAACTACCATGCAATGCAGAACAAGTGGATAACAAAGAACGGAAGGGGAGAGAATCTGTTGGAGAGTGTGAGATGAGCTTTTTTTTTTTTTTTTTTTTAAGCTCAGCAGTAACACATAAGATACAAGACAAAGATTGCTAAACCGGATATCATTCTACAGATTCAGATGTGGTACCCCTGCTGGGTTGCCAGGAATTCTGGGCCAGACACCAGCTTCACCAGTGACCAGGGGTGTGGCCTTGATTAGTTCTGTGCTGTCATAGGAGTCATGGTTATAAGAATTCACAAAAGCTTGGGGCCAGTGCTGTGGCGCAGCAGGTAAAGCCACGGCCTGCAGTGCCGGTATCCCATGTGGATGCTGGTTCGAGACCCAGCTGTTCCACTTCTGATCAGCTCTCTGCTGTGGCCTGGGAAAGTGGCAGAAGATGGCCCAAGGCCTTGGGCCCCTGCACCCGCATGGGAGACCCAGAGGAAGCTCCTGGCTCCTGGCTTTGGATTGATGCAGCTCCGGCCATTGCGGCCAGTTGGGGAGTGAACCAGCAGATGGAAGACCTCTCTTTCTGCCTCTGCTACTCTCTCTGTGTAATTCTGACTTTCAAATAAATAAATAAATCTACAAAAAAAAAAAAAGAATTCACAAGAGCTAATGTCATTGACAATGAAGACTATACACTCAACTGCTATTCACTTTCTCAATTTTCTGATAAGGCAGTGACGTCACAAGCCTTGCGGCTCAGTAGGGGTCATATTTTCAAGTTGATTGTGTAGAAGTAGAGACAAGGGAGGATGCTGGGGAGAGGAACTAGAGGGAGGCTGGATAACGGGAACTGAAATGTAGTTAGACAGGAGCAAAAAGTCATGGTATTCCACAACACAACAAGGAGACTACAGATCATAACAATTTATCATGTATCTTATAAAGTACTAGAAGAGGGGCCATCACTGTGGCGTAGCAGGTAAAGCTGCATCCCATATGGGTGCTAGTTCAAGTCCCAGCTGTTCCACTTCCAATCCAACTCTCTGCTATGACCTGGGAAAGCAGTAGAAGATGGCCCAAGTCCTTGGGTCCTTGTATCTGTGTGGGAGTCCTGGAAGAAGCTCCTGGCTCCAGATCGGCTCAGCTCCAGCCATTGCAGCCAATTGGGCAGTGAATCAGCAGATGGAAGACCTCTCTCTCTGTTTCTCTGACTTTCAAATAAATAAATAAATCTTTAAAAAAATAAATAAAGTACTAGAAGAGAAGAGTGTGACATTTCCCAACAGAAAGAAATGATAAATTTCAGGAGATGGATATACAAATTAACCTGATTTCATCATTACACTTTGTGTACATCAATCAAATTATCCCATGGTACCCCTACACATTGGTACAAAGATTACACATCAATTAAAATGTTAACAAACTAAATCACAATTTTAATTTTAAATTCTTCAGTTTCCAAAAACTCCATCTTGATCATGTTCCTTAAATGGTTAAAAAAAAAAAAGAGGACAAATCTTAGCCAACATGTCTAGGAATTTACTTTCTCAATAAAAAAGGTGGTAGATCAGGCAAAAGGGGGTCTCTGTAATCTGTGATTTTTTTTTAAAGTAACACCTGGTTGACCAGTACTGATTTTAACATAATGCTGAAACACTTCTGAACTCACCTGAACGGCGGCAGCATCTTGGTTATTATAGTGATACAGCAATCCAAGTGCAAAATACCTGGAAGAGAACGAGGTGGTCAGTCCAACCTCCCCCTTCCACCTCTGCAGGGGCCTCCGACCCTCACACCCCCTCACCCTGCTCCTGCTCAACTCAGAGATCAACAGTAAATTCTGAGCACAAAAGCATCCTCATCTTGGTTTATTTATCTACGGTACCAAAAAACACATGTCTTGTCCATTTCTAAAAGGATCCAATTCTAATCGAAGATGAGCTGGAAAAGACAAACTATGATGATACTTCAGAAAGAAATGAAATTGCTCTACAATTTTCTCTAAATATGAATATACAATCCCACATATCCTTAGTTAACTGTTATTATTAACCCCTCACAGGGTATTAAACGAATACAGCAGAAGCTGTACTGAGCAGTGGCTGAAACAAGAGGAGGGGTCTGACTATTCAACAGCGGTAAATGTGTAGGCTCCAGCCATCACAGACAACAGTCAGGGGGAGCCCTGAGGGAGAGTCTAGAACCTGAGCCACAATGCAGGCTTCCTGACCTGTGAACTGTGTGACCTTGAGAAGTATATTCTCCTTAGTCCTCATTTACAATTGGAAGGGGCCAGCAGCGACATCAGCATGGCCTGGGCAGTGAGCCCTCCACACTCTCCCAAAGTCCTATTTTTTTTTTCTTTCCTCCTGAAATTCTGTGGGTGAGCCAGTCCCTGGTCATGCTCCTTCCCAGCAGGTGAGTAGAGAAAAGTTGACCTTGCAAGAGACTGGCTCTCTCCCCTCTAAGAGCAAACTCAAAATACTGAAGTGTCTGCAGGAATCCTTCTCATATTACACTTTTTGGAAAGTTATACTGACTCAACGGAGCCTACTGTCCTGAGTCACTGCCAGGAGTGATGGGTGGGAAACCTGAAATCCAGAAGCTGAGGCTTTCTACGTGCCAATGTGATGCTCAAAGCTTCAGAGTCTGAAGCATCGTGGAAAACAAAGTCTGAAACACTGCCAGTTCCAGGCACTGTAGATAGGGGTACTCCATGTAGAATACCTTTCTGCAGCCCATTTGAGTAACTCATCATGACGGCTGACGCCACTAGGATGGGATCCAGTATAGTAACCCCCCACGGTCTCTGTGGGATTTCATTCACAGGGGCGTCATTTCAAATCATTAACAAAAATACAGACAAAGGTCTTACTGCTTAAATGAGGGATCACCTCGGGAGTTGGCGCTGTGGCATAGAAAGTTAAGCCTCTGCCTGTGGCCCTGGCATCCCATATGGGTGCCGGTTCAAGTCCCCGCTGCTCCAGTTCCAAACCAGATCCTTGCTAATGGCCTAGGAAAGTAGCAGAAGTGCTTGGGGCCCTGTACCCATGTGGGAGTCCCAGAAGAAGCTCCTGGATTCTGGCTTTGGGTCAGCCCAATTCTGGCGGTTGTGGCCATTTTGGGAGTGAACCAGCAGATGGAAGACCTCTCTCTGTCTCCCTCTTTCTGTCTGTAACTCTGCCTCTCAAACAAAAATAAATAAATCTTCACATGAGGGCTCACCTAACCCCTCTCATATTAAAAGCAATCAATTAATCAATCTATCTCTCTATCTAGGAGACAGAGACAGAGAAAGAGCTTCTATACCGTGGTTCACTCCCCAAATGTTTGCAACGGCTGTGATCAAAACTTGGAGCCAAGAATCAGCAACTCAATCCTGGTCTCCCATGTGGGTGGCAGGAACCCCGTTAATTACTTGAGCCATTACTGCTGCCTCCTAGGGCCTGCATTGGCAGGAAACTGGAGGCAGGAGTTGTCGCTGGGATCAAACCCAGGTACTGTGATCTGGTATGCTGGCACCCCAGCGGGCATCTTAACTGCTGGGCCAAATGCTTGCTCCCACTCCACCCTCTTTATTTTTAAAAATAAGAAAACTAAGGCTTAGAACGGTTGGGCCACATGACCACCTGCCCCAGAGGAAGAAGCAGCTGGCCCTAATCAAGCCAGTCACTGTATATTAACTGCCGACTGTACATACGGCTCCCTACTAACTTGTGCACGGATGAAGGCAGAGTTTTAAAACTACTGCTTGTGTCAACCAGATCAGGAAGCCTCATTAAAGAAGAGGTACGAGAATGAACGCCCTCTAAGACCCCACAGGTAGTGACGAGAGTGATGTGACCAGGAGCGTTCGGCACCTGTCGTCACTGTGATTTCGGGACGGACACACACACACACACACACACACACGGTGCCAGCAGGAAGAGAGCACTCACTCAGGGCCTTGGCGTGGGGTGCAGCGGGGCTGGGCGGGACACACACACATACACACATACACACACACACACACACACACACACAGTGCTGGCAGGAGGAGAGCGCTCACTTGGGGCCCTGGCGTGGGGTGCAGCAGGGCTGGGCGGGACGCACACACTCCGCACTGGCAGGAGGAGGGCGTTCACTCACTTTTTGTGCTTCTGCAGCCAGGCAGCGCTGTCGGTCAGCAGACAGAAGTTCTCGGTCACCAGCAGGTCCAGCAGGCTGTCCTGGTCGGCCTCTGCGTACAGCTTGAGCAAGGCCGTGTCGATGTCTTCCTTGTAGCCGTTGGCAACCTCGGTGCTGCGCACTTCGTTGAGGTAGCTCATGAGGAAGCGCTTGCACTGGGCCATCTTCTCCTGGTCCCCTTGCGTCAGCTGGTTGAGGTCTGCGTAGTCGTGCAGAGGAGGGTGAGACCGGGTGAATGAAGAGGAGGTGGGCAACAGGAAGGGGTAGAGAGAGATCAGCTCCCGGACGTCAAGCTGGCCGCTTCTGCAATTACAGTGTCAAACTAAATGAAGCAAAAAGAGAGAAAGACTACACATAGGCACACAAAACGACACTGAGGGCAGTGCACGTCGGCACACGGCTACGGGGGCTGGGTGTGGGGCGGGCACACCACGGTGACGCTCCTAAGTGGTGTCAAACTGGGTGCACGTCACCGGGTTCCAAAAGAGGGCAGGCGGGGCACAAGGGTAGGAGACACACACACACACATACAAGTGTGGAAGTGGCATCGAGACTGCTGGGCTGCTGGGCACACCCAGTGCAGCACGGGACTCCCTGGGAAGCTGGGAGGACAAAGCCACACCGTGGAGAGCGCAGTACACCTGCCCGAGCAGGTGTTCTTCCCCAGGTTCTTCCCCAGTCAACAGCATCCCGACGCCAAGTTAGAAACAGATTCGTCAAACCAGTTCCACTTAAAGCAGGGAACTTGATAGGAACTCAGTGGTGTCCTCGCCAGTCTTAGCACAAAAGACACAGACGTATACTTGGGGATGGTTTCTGTGCTGACTCCAGAGAATTGCAGAGCAGAACAATGGTACGCTATGCAGAAACGGGCCAGCCTGGCGTCCCAGCCTTGGGAGGCCCCGCGAGCCACCCTGAGTGGTGGCCCACCTCTGGTCCACTGTGGCACCGCTTCCCATCTGCTGCCCTCCTGCCTGCTGGCTAACAACGGCTAATGCAGGCCGCTCTGAGCTGCACATGGCCACCTTGACCCAAGTCAGAAGCACCTTGTGGGAACGCTCGGGAGGCAAGAGAAGCCAGGGCCACACTTCATCCATACTCCACCCAGCCACCCTCCACTCCCCCCTCCCTGGCTCCCTCACCTCCTGACCTTCAGTGGTTTGGACGACCCACAGGACACATTGCAGACCTCTCAGCATGGCATCAAATCCCTTATTAAACCTTAGGACTTTAGCCTCAGCACCCTGCCCACATCGCTACACTTTGACCTCCTGGCCTCTGCTGCTGTGGCCATGGCCTAGAGCGCTGGCTCACAATAGGATGCAGGCTTGCTCCCAGGGGGATGGCCAGCAGTGTCTGGAGATGGACGAGGGAATGCCCCCTGACACTTGGGGTGGGGGAGGGGTCTGCTGCCCACTTGGCAGTGCACAAGACAGACCCCACACAACAGCGAACCGTCTGGTCCCAGACAGCATCAGTGCCACAACTGAGAAACCCCAGCTTGATATGGGAACATGGGGCACTTCCGCTCATCGGTTACGATCCAGGACAAACGCGGTGAAGGAAGATTCCTCTCTTGGCCAACAGCAGCCCACAGGGTGCTCCCACGGCCCTGCGACGCCTCCAGTGCTCCGTGGGTATGTGGCAGTTTTCCAAACCAATGAGGGTCCTAACAACAGAGCCACAATCTTGCCCTTTACATCCCTCATTCTGATGCTCAGGGACCAGGTCTGATAAATGACAGCGGGGCTGAACCCAGCGGCATGCGGGCCAGAGAGACGAGCAGGCAGCAGACGCCCTGGGATGTGAGCCACGCATGGGTTCCCAGCTGCAGCACTGGCCCCAGCACAGGGCTGACAAACTTGGAGGACAAGTCCCAGCTCACCAAGGGCAGAACATTGGCAGTGTTTACCGTGGGTACCAGATGGGGAGGTGAAACGTATGGGTCTCAGGAGTAGTTTCCTCCAACCTTAACTCCTTGGTCACCCTCATGACACAGGCTGTGAGCGCTGGCCCACAGGTGGCAGCCGTCCAGAGGCTGAAGGGCAGGAGCCCTGTCCTGGTGACAAGGTGGCCCTACCCCTATTCTCCTACAATTTAAGGGACTTTTCCAGAAATGCATCCTGGGGCCAATTAACCCGTGAGAAAAGGAAGATGTCACAGGATACCCCCGTGACCTGAATAAGGGGGGTCTGTGACCCCCACAGGTATCAAACAAGACGTAGTAGGAAAAGAGCTAGATCCCAGGAAGCAAAGAATCCACTTAAACCCCAGAGCTACGGACCCACGCGGGAGACACGACAGACAACAGCCCATGGGATGTGCCCACATGAAAGCCATCTGGGGCATTGTTTCTCGAGGCGGGAGTCCCTCTGCACTTAGAATCCATTCTCCACTCCTGGTTTTGAGACAGAGCAAGAGATCAGAGCTGCGGGGGAGGGGGGGATGAAGAGTGAGGCTGGGTCATTTGCGGATGTCCCCGGACAGGGATTCCCTGGACAGCGCCCCCAGTGGCGACCACTCAGGCTCTTACGCAGATGTAAGGGGGCCTTCCTGCTGCAGAATCGACTCCAGCGGGACACTCCGAGAGCCAGTTCCAAAGGCAGGGCCTTAGGGAGATATCTATCATAGCAGCTTGAACTTGAGCTTCTGCCGGGAGGGCAGCACCTGCTGAGAGCAAGGGCGACAGAAGGTGCTCCCAGGACAGCCATGGGGATCAGGGGGATGGTGGAGGAAGGGCCAGGAGAGCCTGAGACTGAGAGAGGGAGAGACAGTGAGAGAATGCAACCATGACAGCCCACCGGCGAGCCCCCTAGCAGGTGCAGAATCAACCACAAGGCCAGAAGGGACCTCCCCAAGAGAAACTCAACTTCCTAAAAGACAGCTGACCGGGGATACCACATTAAAAAAAAAGAATCTGTTCAAGAGGGAAAGTTTTCACAAGTCCTCCCCAAAGCCCCCACTCTTTTCCTAAACTCAAAGCTCCTTGTAAAATCCCTGGAGAAAAGGTGGTGTGGACAATGGTGTCCTTTGGGACATCCTCACAAGCCTTCGAACGCACTGCTGGGAATTCCTTCCCCCATCTAAACAATCCCTCTGCAGGACCACAGGGGGATCTGGGTCTCTCCTCAACCCCACCCTCCATAACACACAAGACAGCTACACGGAGGCGAGGGGGATGGAGGGAGGGGAAGTGGAGGAACCGGTGCTGGGGTGCCGGCTACCATGAAGGTCACCGTTTCTGCTGGAAACGGTGGGACAGGGGACAGAGAGGCTGTGGGTGCAGGGGACACTGGAGCGGGACCGACGACCAGTACCGCGAATTACCTGAAGAGCTCTTTCGCTTCCAGGAACTGAAGTTGTGCAAACTGTATGAACCCCGCCTGCTGCAGAATCCTCCTGTACATGACCTACAAGGAAAGAGAGGTTGCACCTCTTAGAGATACCCCCAAACCATCCCCCGGGAGGACTGTGCTTCTCATTCACAACCAGAGCCACGGGGGATTATTGCATAGAAACAGGAAGCTGTCAATACTGCAAAAAGCAAGGCGTACGTGTAATCAGCTACCCAGTCATCCCTCGGAATCTGAGGGGGATGGGTTCCCAAACTCCCCTGCATACCAAAACCTGAGGATGCTCCAGTCTCTTCTATAAAATAGCTTAGTGTTTGCATATAATGTATGTAATCCTCCTAAATACTTTATCCAGCTTTAAAATGTACTTATTTATCTATTTGAAAGGCAGAGAGAGAAAGAGATCTTCTTAATTCTGGTTCACTCCCTCAAATGGCCTCTACGGTCAGGGCTGGTCCAGACCAAAGCCAGGAGCCAGGAACTCCATCCTTATCCCCCACATGGGTAGCAGGGGTCCACGTCCTCCTGTCGTCATCCACTGCCTCCCCGGGCATGTGACTAGAGAGCTGGATCGGAAACGGAGCAGCCGGGACTTGAACCTGTACTCCCACGTAAGATGCTGGTGTCACATTAGCAGCATAACCCACCACACCAGGCCTACCCCACCTCCTCCATACTTCACATCATCTCCAGCTGACTTCTCATTCCCAATCCATGTAAATGCTATGTAAGCATATGCACACTGTGGTTTGGGACTAACAACAAGAAAAAAAATCAGTACTTGTTCAGTATAGGCACAGTTTTTTTCCGAATATTTTCCACATGCGGTTTGTTGAATTCACTGATGCAGTCAATGACTATGCATGTACGAGTGTGAGTGTGTGTGTGTGTGTAAGAGAGAGAACCCATGGCTATGCAGGGTCTCCTGTGTGTGCACATGTGAATGGGTGTATGCATGTGTTTCTGTATGAACCTGTGACTATTTGGGGTGTGAGTGTGTGTGTGTGTGTGTGTGTGTGAGACAGAGAGAGAACCCATGGCTATGCAGGGTCTCCTGTGTGTGCACATGTGAATGAATGTATGCATGTGTTTCTGTATGAATCTAGATGTGACTATTTGGGGTGTGTGTGTGTGTGTCTGTGTGAATGTGTATATATGCATGTGCATGTGTTTATGAATCTGTTTTCAGGCATATTTTGTAATAGTTCTACCTCTGGCTGCTCAGATATCAGCAACTCGAGGGTTACTGGTAGTTCTAGCGCTACCCATTCTTCCACTCTTCCAGAACTGACACATCACAGGCGCATTCCCCAGCGTCCCTTAGAGCAGGAGACTGATGTCATTTAGTAACAACACATAAACACGTAGGCGTCCCCAGGCCCAGCCCGGGAAATGCTACTTGTCTCTCCTGGGACGCGCAGCCCACACCCACACGTTACAGTCTGAAGCTCCTGTAAGAAGACCAGCGCTTCATCTTGGCCAATTTCACGGTGACCCCAACTTCTGTTCTGCCATCCAGAAAGAGCAGCACACACCTCAGGAACTCGTCTTGCGCCGCCTTCAGTCCCGGCCCCTCCCTGTCACCTGCTGGCACGGCTGATGTCAAAGTTTCAACATGCTCTGCACTTGGCTCCCTGTTCCATTCTTGCAGGTTCCATTGCCATGGCCCAGGCCCTCACCACCTCAGTCGGACACCACCATCAGGTTTTAATTACGCTGACTTTGAGATCCCTTCTTCTAACCCACCAGGCTGCTTCCTACGCCATGAATTCTTTGAAGGTGAGGCACAGCCATAACTCACTCTTAGTATCCCCCAAGCCGCTACTTTAACACCGTAACACCTGCCATCTGGTCAGAGCTTACTAATCAGAAGAACAAGCTGGGGCACTGCTTCAGCACCATGCGCTGCCCCCATTTCACAGACAAGAAAACTGAGGAGGGCATTTGGCATGGTGGTTAAGAAGCCTGCATCCTGTATCAAAGTGCTTGGGTTCAGGACAAGGCTCAACTCCCAATTCCATCTTCCTGTTAATGTAGACCCTGGGAGGCAACGGGTGGTGGCTCAAGCAGGTGGGTCCCTGCTCCCCACGTGGGAGACCTGGACTCAACTCCTCTTCCTGACTCCAGCCCGCCCCAACCCCTGGCTTTGGCTTGGACTGACCTTGGCCGTAGGTGGCATTTGGGGAGTGAACCAGGAAACAGGAGCTCTCTGTTGGACTGCTCATCTATCTGTGCCCCTCTACCTTTCAAATAAAAAGAAAATTCTGCCGGCAGATGTCTTTAGCCCAGAGTGACTACTGAGATAAATGGCTGAGCCATGATTTTAAACTAGAGCTTTCTGATTCTAGCGCTCCATTCGTTCCAATCAGTGTCTCATCTCGAGTCAGCAGGTGGGACAATCCTGTTCTCTCCCTTCAGTGCGGTTTCAAGGAATCTCGACAGCACGACGGTCCCTCTGCCACCCCTGCGACACAGTCCTTTGCAGACGTCGCGAGGAGCACACTGCACAAACCCTTCCTTTCTCTTCTCACTGCCTGCCTTTAGTTTTCCTCCCGAAACCAGCCATTTCCCACCTGAAGACTGGCCTGATTGTCCACAGTGGGAGTGCTGAGTTGTGCTGGAAGCCAGTGCAAGTTCCACTTCCGAAAGAAGTAGCAGAGGCCATCCACGTAATGAAAAGAGCACATCCACAGGGGTGAGGAATTTCTCAGTCACACGCACGCTTGTTGTCAAGACATCAGCAGAGGGGCCGGCGCTGTGGCACAGTGGTAAAGACACAGCCTGAAGCACCAGCATCCCATATGGGTGCTGGTTCGAGTCCCAGCTGCTCCACTTCCAATCCAGTCCCCTGCTATGGACTGGGAAAGCAGTAGAAGATGGCCCAAGTCTTTGGACCCCTGCACCCGCATGGGAGACCCGGAAGAAGCTCCTGACTCCTGGCTTCGGATCAGTTCAGCTCTGACCATGTTGTGGCCATCTGAGGAGTGAACCAGCGGATGGAAGACCTCTCTCTCTCTGGTTCTACTTATCTGTAACTCTTTCAAATAAATAATTTTTTTTTTCAAAACAAAGACATCAGCTGAATGGCCACACTGCATTCCTTGTGACTGCAAGATTGAAATGTCACCTACTCTCCCTCCCCCACTGGAAGAGAGACAGAACTTCTGCTCACACCCCACAACTCTAAGCATAAGGGCAGCTATGGTTTGAACCTGTCCCCCAAATGTTCATGCACTGGGAACCTGATCCTCAAATTCATGTTTCTGGTACTTGGAGGAGGTGGGGCCTTTGGGAGGTGTCGGGGGTGGAGGAGGTCGTGAGGGTGGGACCCCTGGGGCAGCATCAGAGCTTTGTAAGAAGAGGAAGAGAGACAGGAGCTGGCAGCCTGCTGTCTCGCCAGGGGATGCTCTCTGCTATGCTAAGACGCAGTGAGAAGGCCCCACTGATGCTGGCGCTCTGCTCTTGAACTTCTCTGCCTCCAGAATCACGAGCAAACTTCTCTTCTATGAGTTACCCAGTGCTGGGGCCGGCACTGTGGCGCAGCAGGTTAAAGCTACTACCTGCAGTGCCGGCATCACTTATGGGCACCGGTTTGAGAACTGGCTGCTCCACCTCCAATCCAGCTCTCTGCTATGGCCTGGGAAAGCAGGAGAAGATGGCCCAAGTCCTTGGGCCCCTGCACCCATGTGGGAGACCCAGAAGCAGCTCCTGGCTTTGGATCAGTGCAGCTCCAGCTGGCCATTACAGCCATTTGGGGAGTGAACCAGTGGATTGAAGACCTCTCTCTCTACCTCTTTTTAAAAATAAATTAAAAAGTAAATCTTTAAAAAAATAAAAAATTAACCCCATGTGTAGTCTATTTTTACAATACAGATTTATGATAAAGCTTAATTTGTAAACTGAATACAGTAAGAGGTTAACAACTATAATAAAATGGAATACTTATAACAATAAACTTCTGAATTGTTTATTTCTGGAATTTTCCACTGAACGCTTTTAGACCATGGATCACGAGAATTGCAAAAAGTAAAGCCATAAAGGGGCAATGACTCTTAAGTATCATTCCTGCAAAATAAGTACAGCCTACATGATAAACACAAATTGGCATGTAATAATTTTATTAATTTATTAAAGATTTATTTATTTATTTGAAAGTCAGAGTTACACAGAGAGAGGAGAGGCAGAGAGAGAGAGAGAGATAGAAAGAGAGAAAGAGAGAGACAGAGAGGTCTTCCATCTGATGGTTCACTCCCCAATTGGCTGCAACAGCCCGAGCTGCACTGATCCGAAGCCAAGAGCCAGGAGCTTCCTCTGGGTCTTCCATGCAGGTGCAGGGGCCCAGGGCCTTGGGCCATCTTTTACTGCTTTCCTAGGCCATAGCAGAGAGCTGGATCGGAAGTGCAGCAACCAGGTTTCAAACTGGTGCCCATAGGAGATGCTGGCACTGCAGGCCAGGGTGTTAACCCACTGCACTACAGCGCTGGCCCAGCATGTTATAATTTTAACTGGATTTAACTGGACTCCTACTTTTTCCCTATTACCTACCTACCCGAGCAATGTTTTTTTTTTTTTTTTTTTGGTTGCTGTTGTTGTTTTTAAGCAGCAGAGAGACCCAGAGAGACAGAGACCCAGAGAATGAGAGAGAGAAATCCTATCTGCTGTTTCAGTCACCAAATGCCCCCACATAGCTGGGGTGGGACCAAGTCAGGAGTAGCAATTGCAATACGGGTCTCCCTTAAGAGTGGCAGGGACCTAACTATTTGAGCCACCGCTGCTGCCTGGTGTCAGGAGCCAGAGCCGGAGGTTGAAGCCAGGTAGTCTAACGTGGGACATGGGCATCCTACGTGTTGGGCCAAATGCCTGTCCTGCTGTTTTGTTTGTTTGTCTTATACTTGTTGAAAAACACTCTTAGTTACTGCCTACACAGGAACACCTTTTCCAAAAAATATTATGTGGAATGTTCGTGCTCTGAGAGTCTCGCTGAAAAGGTACTATCTCTGGCCGGCGCCGTGGCTCAACAGGCTAATCCTCCGCCTTGCGGCGCCGGCACACCGGGTTCTAGTCCCGGTCGGGGCACCGGATTCTGTCCCGGTTGCCCCTCTTCCAGGCCAGCCCTCTGCTGTGGCCCAGGAGTGCAGTGGAGGATGGCCCAGGTGCTTGGGCCCTGCACCCCATGGGGAGACCAGGAAAAGCACCTGGCTCCTGGCTCCCGCCATCGGATGAGCGCGGTGCGCTGGCCGCAGCGCGCCGACTGCGGCGGCCATTGGAGGGTGAACCAACGGCAAAGGAAGACCTTTCTCTCTGTCTCTCTCTCTCACTGTCCACTCTGCCTGAAAAAAAAAAAAAAAAAAAAAGGTACTATCTCTGACAAGTCTATAAACAGCTTGTAACTATATATGCATAGACACATAAATGCTGATATATGAAACATGCAGGCAAAATGCATTTCACATGCTGTACACAAAATGTACATAAAATGATGGTATCCTTTTGCAGAGGCAAAACACAAGAAGGAGGGCCGGATCACCTGTGGTATCAGTACAACAGACACTGCGAGTCCTGGCCACACCTGAGCAAAATCTGAGAGGTATTCCCTGGGCAGGACGTGTGAGTTTGGAACAACACAGGGAGAGGGCAGAGAGCAGGGTAGAAAGCAACAAACCGGGGGCTGGCGCTGTGGTGCAGTAGGTTAAGCACCCACCTGCAGTGCAGATGCGGGTGCCAGTTTAAGATCTGACTGCTCCACTTCTGATCCAGCTCTCTGCTATGGCCTAGGAAAGCAGTAGAAGATGGCCCAAGTGCTCAGGCCCTTGCACCTGCGTGGGAGACCCAGAGGAAGCTCCTGGCTCCTGGCTTCGGATTGGTGCAGCTCCGGCTATTGCAGCAATTTGGGGAGTGAACCATAGAATGAAAGACTGACTCTGTCTCTCTCTCTGTCTCTCTATGTCTCTCCCTCTTTCTGTAACTCTGCCTTTCAAGTAAATAAACAAATCTTAAAAAAAAAAAAAAAAGAGCAAACTCAACCACAATGTCAGACCAGAGAACAAGATAACCCCAATTACAACACATTGACCGGCTCCTGGTAAAGAGAGGGGGAAAAAAGCAAAACTCAGATAAAGACTGAATGCCTCTTGAAGAAAATGCCCTGCAGGGCCGGGGCTATGGCGTAGCAGGTAAAGATGCCACCTGCAGTGCTGGCATCCCATATGAGCGCCAGTTCGAGACCTGGCTGCTGCTCCACTTCCGATCCAGCTCTCTGCTAAGGCCTGGGAAAGCAGTAGAAGATGGCCAAGTCCTTGGGACTCTGCACCTGTGTGGGCGACCTGGAGGAAGCTCCTGGCTCCTGGCTTCAGATTGGCACAGCTCCAGCTGTTGTGGCCAACTGGAGAATGAACCAGTGGATGGAAGACCTCTCTCTCTCTGCGTCTCCTCTCTCTGTGTAACACTGACTTTAAATAAATAAATAAATCTTAAAAAGAGAGAGAGAGAGAGAGAGAGAGAGAGAATGATCTGCATTAATGTGCATGAGCTCTATGTCCTCCTTAGGGGACATGCTTGTGAAAAATCCTGGCCCCAGCCCTCTGAGGGGAGGGAAGCCGCCTCCCAGGGGCCATGTGCCCGTGCATCCATCCCACTGCAGGACGCGGAAGCCACACAGCGCGAAGACACAGCACGGTCACAGGCCCTGGGCCAACACGACAGCTGCTGCCTTCTTTTTGCTTTTGCTGCCCCCTGCTGAACACAAAGAGCTCTGTCTTCCTCAAGTAGGAGTCGGGAGCAGATGAGCCGTCTGGGGATGGTTAGGAGCAGCCTTAGCAAGGTGGGTGAGCCTTGAAAGAGAGAGCAATCAGGCATGGAAAGACACCTGCCTCCGATTCTCATGCCCGTGTGTGAGCCACAAAGCTGATCTCAAAGAAGTGGGCAGAACGGGGGTTCTGCAGAGGCAGGGGAGCGTGTGATGGGGAGAGGATGGTGACAGGGTACAGGGTGTGGCAGAACAAGGTGACTGTGAGACGACCAGTAACTGAGTATCTTCAAACAGCCAGCAGAGAGATTCTGATTGTTTCCAACACAAAGAAACCACCAAGGTCTGAGCTGATGGAGGTGCCAATTACCCTGATCCGATATGTGGGACTGTGACACTCACCCCATAAACATGTACAATCCCCACGTGGCAACTGAAAACAGGAATGTTTCTAACAATGTTTTAGGAACAAAGATGAGAAGCTTATCGGTGCTAAGGTGTAGACTAGGCGCCGCCTTCCAAACCCCATAACCACGAATTACACATTCTGGCTCTTTTCGTGTTCACAATCCACCCTTTGCTGTGTAAGGCAACCGAGGCCAAACAGCAATCAGGCAGTCAGGTATGATTTTTTTTTTTTTGACAGGCAGAGTGGACAGTGAGAGAGAGACAGAGAGAAAGGTCTTCCTTTTTCCATTGGTTCACCCCTCAATGGCCGCTGCGGCCGGCGCACCGCGCTGATCCGGAGCCAGGAGCCAGGTGCTTCTCCTGGTCTCCCATGGGATGCAGGGCCCAAGCACTTGGGCCATCCTCCACTGCACTCCTGGGCCACAGCAGAGAGCTGGACTAGAAGAGGGGCAACTGGGACAGAATCCGGCGCACCGACCGGGACTAGAACCCGGTGTGCCGGCGCCGCAAGGCAGAGGATTAGCCTATTGAGCTGCGGCGCCGGCCCATATATGAAATTTGATGAAATTATTAACTCATGGGAACTCTCTGTGATCAATCTGGACATCCATGTGCAATGCACACACGTGCACATGCGCACTCCAATATGTTTTCTCGCTCTGAAACACACAGAGTAGCCTGAACAGCCCATCAATGGGTCAACTAACAATTTAAGGGAACTTAACTATTGGACCAGCTACATTTAAAGTTGGCGTTTCTTAAGTGCATTGATTTCTCTAAGGAAATCAACCGAACGCTCTGCAACACTCAGCACTCGATTGTCAGCAGAGCTTTTCCTGTGGCTGACAGGGATCTAAACTTGCATCCAGCCCCTCAATCGCAACAAATTCAAACTCCACATTCAGAGCCCGATGAGCCTGACCTGCCTCTGCTGGTCTATAAGAATGGTGTTCTCGAGTCTTCCCTGAAAGCTCGCTGAAGAACCAAAGTGACTGGAAATACGAGCTGGTACGGTAAGTACCAAAATCAAGTCTGAAGCTCCAAGCCTCCAAACCTGACTTATCCACGGTCGGCTGTGCACTCAGTCAAGCGGTGCCAACTGCTGCTTCCTGACATCTAAAACGTGGGTCTGTGCAGATTATAATGCTGTCTCCAAAGTGGACTGGCGCCTGAGTTCTCCATCGATTTCATGAGCGTCTCCTCTGTAGGATTCTTACAGAAACCACACATGACCAGCAACGTGCACGGTGCGGTGCACTAGGAGGGGCCCCCACGTGCTACTGACGTCTGCGTGTCCTTGTCGCCAGTGAGTTACAAACCTGAAATTTTTCCTTCGGAATGTTCCTCCGGGCTCCTTTGGCTAACACCAAAGCTTCGTCCACTCGGCGGCTTGAGAGAAGATCCTGTATTTGTTTCTCCAGAGGTAATGGAACCAAGATGTACACTCCTTTACTTGTGGCAACAATCACTCTTCCTGGGAAGAAAGTCAACGTTGTTGGAAAGGAAAACAGCATACGGCCTCCAAGAAAACCAACTCCTCCCCCATGCTGCTGCGTTTTCTGAGTCTCTGAGCAATGCCATCAGTTTGCCCAGTAGAATTCATACAGAAACTGTAAACTACAGGGCCTTCCTTTTCTTCCCACATTGTCAAATGTCACAAAAAGGCAAACTCTTACACCTATGGTTCCAAAGAAGAACATCTGGCTTTTTGGCTTATTTTGAAAGCTCTGATAAACCTAGAATCATTGTAGAAAGTACACGATCCAGCAGTAGAACTCCATCACGGGGCACTATCAGTAAGTATTAAGATATGTCTCACACAAGATACTTTCCCCATTCTTCTTGCTCCTAGCCAGTTTACACGAAACTAAGATTTTAATTCAATATTCAGAACCATGAGATGATCTGTCATACTCATTCACCATCCAAATGTCTCTGAGGCTTCCCTGGCCATCGCCAATGCTGTCATCTTCCTTGTACCTGTGAGACCTCCACAAGTAGCCTGTGGAAAAGCTGGATCTGCAATTCACAACCAGCTCCTACTACCGAACTTTCTAACAAAATCAGCTCTCTTTCGGAGAAACTTCCAGCTAAGCCTTACCTGTCCACTGGAAGCAACTTAACGTTTTTTTCATTCTGTCTTCTGTGTCGTGCTCAAAGCAGTTTTCCTCGGGCTCAAATTCTGTCCCTGCCCTGGTGTCCCTGGTGTCCAGGAAACCTCCCTCCAATCCCAGGTAGGGTGGGCTGTGTCTTCCACGTGTGCATAACACCCTGCATACGTGTCCACTCCTCAGTACACAGAGTAATATTGCAAGGGGGCCGGTCTGGTGCAGCACGTTAAGCTGCTGCCTGTATGCCATAGGGCCTCTGGTTCCAGAAATATAATATTGCTACACAGCCCTCTGTATCTGATTGTTACATCTTCGACTCAACCAACTGCAGACCGAAAACGTTCGGGGGGGGGGGGGGACCAGCATCTGAACTGAACACATACAGATGCTTTTCTTGTCATTTTTCTCTAAACAACATAGTCTCACAACTACTTGCATAGCATTTGCATTGCATTAGGTATTACGGGTAATTTCAAGATGGCTTAAAGTACAAGTGAGGAGAGCAGGGGTGTGGCCTGGAGGTGAATGTGTCCTTGTCCCACGTCGGAGTCCCTGGGTTCAATTCCAGGCTGCAGCTCCTCACTCCAAGCTTCCAGCTGATGCAGACCCTGGGAGCCAGTGGTGACGGTTCAGGGAATTAGGCTCCCGCTACTTATGTGGGAGACCTGGATTGAGTTATGGCTCCCAGCTGTGGCCTGGCCCAGTCCCGGTTGTTGTGGGCATTTGGGGAGTTTTAGCCAGTAGATGGGAGCCTCTGACTCTTGCCTCTCAAAAAAAAAAATTTTTTTTAAAGTTGCATTTTTTTAAATGAAGTATACAGGAAGGTCTGCGTAGGCTATAAGCAGATACAGAGGCATTTTCTAGACGGGCTTGTGCATCTGCAGATTTGGGTATCTTTGGGGGTCTTGGAACCAAGTTCCCAAGGATACTGAAGGGCCACTGAATATATTGCTCCAATACATGTTTCAGTGCCCCTGCTAGCGTCTGACCCCCGCCACTGTAGGGACTGTGTGTTGTTACTAAGTTTTTAATCCCCAGCATTGAAGATCGCACTTGACCCAGGGTGGGCTGCATTTGCTGAACCAAACTCCAGGGCTCCCTCTAATACAGGCTCCCACACACCCTTCTCTTTCCTAGAAGGTTCTTTCACATCACGCCTGCTTGGCTGGCTCCTCAGCTTCTAAACACCGCCCCCTTCAGGCAGCCCATCCTGACATGTCTAGGAAGTACCTCCTCCCCTGCTCTCCCACTGGTTCTCTCCCCACGCCCATCAAGCTCTCAGGTAGCTATCTGGATTACGTGGTGGCGGTCTCTCCATGAACCTTGCAGGCCTAGAAGCACGTGGCCTGCATAGCAGTCACTTGCGTTATCTGCCACGCTTAGCCAGCCCACAGCCCAGTTCCTCATGGGCCCTTAATGCCATTTACGGAAGAGACGTCATGATACCAGGGTTCGTAAGCCAGCTAAGATGTCTCTGGGCGCCGGTACCTTCAAAGTCCTGGAGGATGTGGCCTTCCTTGAAGGGCAGGGTTTGCTTTTGCTGCTGGTCCAACATGCTGTGAACCGTGATGAACTCGTCATCCAGCGCGATGACGTAGGGAAAGCAGACGGCCGCCCCGATCACGTTCTCGGACCAGTGCACTGGTGCACGCTGGGATATCCCAGCGACAGTGGCAAACATGCCTAGGGCAGTTTAGAAGAAAAGTTAGGCCGACCTGCCAATACGCACAGCCCCCTTTTCCTACAGAAGTCTTGGGTGTGCAACACTCCTCAATTGCCCTCTACAGTCTTACACTTCAAGAAAGGGAAGAGAATTCAAAACTCCCTTAGGGCCAGCGCTGTGGTGCAGCGGGTTAAAGCCTTGGCCTACAGCACCAGCGTCCCATATGGGTGCTGGTTCGAGTCCCGGCTGCTGCACTTTGATCCAGCTCCCTGCTAATGCACATGGGAAAGCAGCGGAGGATGGCCCAAGTGCTTGGGCCCTGCACCCACATAGAATGAGACCCAAAAGAAGCTCCTGGCTCTGGATTGGCGCAGCTACGGCTGTTGCAGCCCATTGAGGAGTGAACCAGCAGATGGAAGACCTCTCTCTCTACCTCCCTTTCTCTCTCTGTGTAACTCTGACTTTCAAATAACTAAATAAATCTTAAAAAAAAGAGCACTGCCTTACCCAAAATGTGTGTCTTGTATTTACTCCCAACTAATAATGAGGTTAAAAACCAGGTTTCCACATAACCGCAGGAGGATTTACAAAGCACATGTCCTCACACAGGGAAAGCAGCTACTTTTCCCTTTAGAAACAACAGTCATCTATTATCTCAACCCACATCTGTGGGCCCGCGGGTCGGCGGTGACGGGGGGGGGGGGTGCTGCGCTGGGGGTGACTTGTGCCACAGTGAGCTACGAGCTGGCCAGGCTTCTCCCTTCCTGGCACAGGCACAAGAGAACAGGCCAATTGTGCAAGCAGCTCCCCCGACCTCTATCCATTGACTGTTAAGAATGGCACGGTAGGGAGGGGGTTGGGGGGTGCCCTGGTGCTGTGGCACAGTAGGCTAAGCCTCTGGCTACAGTGCCAACATCCCCCATGGGTGCAAGTTCGTGTCCCGGCTGCTCCACTTCCGATCCAGCTCCCTGCTATGGCCTGGGAAAGCAGTAGAAGATGGCTGAAGTCCTTGGGCCCCTGCACCTGCGTGGGAGACTCAGAAGAAGCTCCTGGCTCCTGGCTTCGGATCTGCCCAAGTCTGGCTGTTGTGGTCATTTGGGGAGTGAACCAGCGGATGGAAGATCTTTCTCTCTCTCTCCCTCTTTCCATCTGTAACTTTACCTCTCAAGGAAATAAAAATTAAAAAAAAAAAAAAGGAGCAGCTACAGGGAGGGGTGAAAAGTCAGCCATGAATGTTATCTATTCTTAGTGTGTACGTGTGTGTGAGAGGCAGCTCTGCTCTAACGATTCTGTCACCAAGAAAAGGGTACCGCCAAATCACGTAAGGAGCTTTGCAAACTTTCTTTCATATTCAGTCCTCTGACCAGGCTGCCTCTGTTACAGCTCTCCCTCCTGCATTCGCTCCCCACATCGCCACTGCACGCCTGCTACGTGGCAGGACTCCATGTTTAGAGCTGCCGTCTGATCCCGGGTAACTGGTACACGTGATGTGTACACTGACAATACTGTGCACACTCTATAACTCTATAACGCTGGAGTAGGACAGGTCCTGCAATTCAAGGCAGAGCGCAGTGACGCATCTGTGACAACTTTTGTAATACACGCAGTGGTTCTAAGATGGACATAAAACACTAAAGTAGCCATTTCTGGGGCTGGTGCTGTGGCCCCGTGGGTCAAACTGCTGCCTGCAATGCTAGAAATTCATATGGGCAAGGATTTGAACCCTGGCGGCTCCACTTCCCATCCAGCTCCCTGCTAATGAACTGGGAAAGCAATGGAAGAGGGCCCAAGTGCTTGCACCCCTGCCACCCATGTGGGAGACACAAATGAAACTCCTGGCTTCAGTATGAAGTGGAGAGGCAGAAACAGGGAGAGAGAGAGAGAGATCTTCCATATGCTGATTTACTGCCTAAATGGCCCCTACAGCTGGAGCTGGGCGAATCCGAAGCCAGGGGTCAGGAGCTTCTTCTAAGTCTCCCACGCGGATGCAGGGGCCCAAGGACTTCAGTCATCTTCTATTGCTTTCCCAGGCCATAGCAGAGAGCTGGACTGGAAGTGGAGCGGCCGGGACTAGAACCAGCACCCACATGGGATGCCGGTGCTTCGGGGGATGGCTTTACCCACTATGCCACAGCCCCAGCCCCTCTCTACGCATTTAAAAACAGTAAGGTAAAGAGAGCCTACATGAAGAAAGAAAAGGGACTTGAACACACTGGTTCTGTGACATGCTCTCCACCCAAGCATTTGGCAAAATGCAAAGTCAGGAAGAGACCAGCGTTGAGTAATCCCGAACCTTCCATTGGATTTCAGGTCAAATACCATGCTCTGTGCAGCACAGCTGCCACATAACACAGACACCAGCTACACTGTCGGCCTGACCCCACACTCACAGCAAAGTCACTGCAGCTATCGGCTTCAGGCTGGGCAGCACCTGCTCGGGGGACTGAGTCGTGCAGAGGCCCTGATTAATGTTCTCCAAATAAAAAGGGCAGAAACCAGAGGTTAAGAGCACAGGCTTGGGACAGCGCTTAGCACAGTGGGTTAAGCTGCCTGCCACACTGCCATCCCACAGTTCAAGTCCTGGCTGCTCTACTTCCAATTCAGCTCTCTGCTAATATACAAGAAAACCAGTTGAAGATGGCTCAGGCTCCCACCACTCATAAAGGAGACCCAGGTGGAGTTTTAGGCTGGGCCGGGGTGTTGCAGTCATTTGGGGAGTGAACCAGCAGATGGGAGATGTGTAGATGTCTGTCTGTCTGTCTCTCTGTAGCTCTGCCTTTCAAATAAATAAATCTTTACAAAAATAAATAAATAAATAAATGCTTCTTCACTAAAGGTTAAACAAAGAATTCACTAAAATAAAAGAGCAGAGCAGAAACTGGCCAATGAGGCAGAAGGAAAAGAGCCCAGAGACCCAGCAAGGAAACATGGGGACTGACACCCAGCCAACCATGGGTGCACTTCAGAAACGCTGTGCCAAGCAAAACGAGGTCAGTTTACTGGGGTGCAAAAACCATTTGAAATCTACAGGATTTTTTTTTCCAAACCGTGTAATTTTCACACACTTTTTGAAGGCTTCCCCTTATGCGTGGATTTCAAAATTTTTCTGTAGTAAAATCAAAGGCTTTGAATGCCACGTTCCATGAACTTTTTTGAAGTTATCTCATTATTCTACTCTTGCTATGA
Source organism: Sylvilagus floridanus (assembly GCA_949820135.1). NCBI lineage: Eukaryota > Metazoa > Chordata > Mammalia > Lagomorpha > Leporidae > Sylvilagus > Sylvilagus floridanus. The sequence continues at coordinate 80,554,567 of OX463245.1, forward strand.
AGGCGGTGACTGCTATTGTTTCTGTACCGGTGCAGGAATGTAAACACCGTTAACATGCAAATACAACCAATTTGTCAGTGGTATGGTTTTTTAAAAATTTATTTATTTGTATTCATTTTTTATTTTTTTTTTAAAGATTTGTGTATTTCTGTGAAAGTCAGAGTTACAGAGAGAGGCAGCGGGGCACAGAGAAACAGAGAGAGAGAGAGATCTTCTATCTGCTAATTCACTCCCCAGATGGCCTCAATGGCCAGGGCTGGGCCAGGCTGAGGCCAGCAGCCAGGAGCTTCATCCAAGTCTCCCATGCAGGCAGCAGGGGCCCAGACACTTGGGCCATCTTCTTCTGCTTTTCCCAGGCCGTTAGCAGGGAGCTAGATCAGAAGTGGAACAGCCAGGACACGAACAAGCACCCATACAGCATGCTAGTATTGCAGGCAGTAGGGCTTTACTTACTACGCCACAATGCCAGGCCCTGTTTTCATTTATTTGAAAGGCAGAGAGAGAGACTGACTCCAACTTCCTGCTGATGCAGACCTTGGGAGGCCAAGTGATGGCTCCAGGGACCGGGCCCTCTGCCAGTCACATGGGAGCCCTGGAGTGCGCTCCCGGCTCCCAGCTCTGGCACTCTAACCACTGGGGCATTCAGGGAATGAACTAAAGGATGGGAGCACTCTGTCTCCACATCTCTCTGCCTCTTAAATAAGTAAATGTAAAAAAAAAAAAAATGGCATGGAGACACCATTTCTCATGGACTGTGGTAGCAAAAATACAATGGTCTGGACAACACCCCCTGCTGGCAGAGCTGGGGAGGGACAGGCACTGGCATACACTGCCACAGAGAATATAGAATCGCACAGCCTTTATGCAGGGGGGACATGGCAACACCCAGCAGGACTCAAACGCATCTCTACTTTGACTTAGCAATGCCACATCTAGAGAGCTTTCCCATAGACACGCTGAAAAAAAAAATCCACAAAAACATGAGTGTATATTTAATAACAGGAAGCCGGAAAAACCCCAGATGTCACCCCTAGGAGTCTGTCTAATTGAATGAACAGTGGAACCCCCCATGCAGTAGCTCAAGTGTGCAGGACGTCTCTGTACTATACCATGAGGCGATGCTCATAACAGATGAAGAGAAAAGCAAGGGGAAGAGAGGGCGCCATCATTTAGCCCAGAAAGAAGGAGAGACCGATATTTCCATCTCTGCTTATATGTCTTACTGAACAATGAAAGGATAAACCCTAAAAAACAAAGAGTACCCACATGGGAAGAGGGGAGACAAGGTGCAAACCGCTTTAATTACATCTTGCTGGACTGATCTGCCTTAGAACTTTGTAAATATTTATACAATCCAAAAGATTAAATCAACTAAAGCAATTGCTGTGAAACCTACGGTGAAATGAAACAAATCAATCTAACCGGACGTGCAGCTGGTGGTACAACCACACGGAAGGGCACTGTTGCAAGTGGCTTCGGAACACAGTAATTTGACCACATATTCCTAATACCCTAAGGACAAAGAGAACTGCAATCAAGCTTTTTCCAGTAATTACATTGTGGGAACTATGGTGCTGGCACTGTTATTCTGTCCCAGGGACTGCGGGACACACTGAAGGGATAATTATGTGGGCAGAGAAGATCTTTGATGTGGCTGAAAGCAGGCACCAGGTTCTATCAATATGATCTCACGTGGGAGTTACCTTAAAAAAACAAAAAAGAGTCTACTTCCTGGCACCGTCTACCGAAAAGGCCTAGAGAGAATGGACAACGTGTACCTCCAGCCCCAAGCTGCGTTCTATACACGTCTGGACTCAGTGAGGGAAACAGTTGACCCAGACCTGGAGCAGGAGATGAACGAGGAGAGGGGACAACCCTCCAGAAGGCAAAGCAGCCATGACATTTCCAGGGGCTCAACCTGAAACACACGCCCCCTGCCCAGGCAGTGTTTCAACTCCGGGGGTTCACAACCACGCTTTTTCAAAAGTCTTTTTCTGGAAGTGGAAGATGGAAGGGACCTCCCTACTGGGAACTGTCCCATCCTGACTTTTTAAACAAAGTTCTCGGGAGGGGAGGGGGTAACCCGAATGTTCATGGAGGTCTTGCTCCTCAGAACGGAGGGAGGAAGAGTGGACAGAAGCAGCCCCTAAGGAGGCAACACACACAGGCAATAGGGTGGACAGCTGTTATCACAGACAGGCTCAGAAGGCCCGAGGTCACCCTGATGGGAGCTCCTCACCACAGGGAAATGGCTGTGCCTCGCCCCCCAAGACAAGCAAATAACACAAACTTCCATCTCCTAAATACCCATTTTCGGGAAACACTAAGTGGTCAAGGTAGCATGGCCAACAACACTAAGGAGACAAAATCATCAAAATACAGGTGGAAGGAAGCTGTAGGGGAAACCATGCAACTTCTTCAACAACAACAACAAAATAATAAGAGAAGGAGGGGAAACCAAGATAAAAGAAGCTTAACAAATCTATCAACCCACTGCAGTGTCTGGGGCCTATGTGCAACTGATTCAGATAAATGAAAACATAAGGAAGGGGGTGCTGTGGCCCAGTGGGTTAGGCCACCACCTGGAGTCCCACATGCCATACTGGGGTACCTGCTTTGAGACCCAGCACCTCTGCTTCTGATCCAGCTTCATGCTAAAGCATCCTGGGGGGCATCAGAGGACGGCTCAATTGCTTGGGGCACTGCTGTCCATGAGGGAGACCTTCTGGGTGCCTGATTTGGGGCCAGGCCATTTATTCCTTAAATGAGGGCATTTGAAAAATAAACTAGCAGACAGAAGACCTCTCTGTGTCTCTCTGTCTTCTGAGTAGATGACAATAAATAGGCATAAAGAAAAACAAAGCATTCAAAGTTGTGCAATTAGCCTAGCAGTTAATGTGTCCACACCCCATATGGAAGCACCTAGGTTCAATTCCTAGCTCTGGCTCCTGCCTCCAGCTTCCTGCTAATAAAGATCCTGGGACACGATGGTTATAACTCAAGTAGTTAGGTCCCTGCCACCCACATGGGAGATCTGGATTGAGTTCCTGGCTTCGGACTGGCCATTGCAGTCATGTGGAGAATAAATTAGTAAATGAAAGCTCTCTCTGTCCCCCTCCTCTCATTCTTTCTGCCTCACAAATAAATTAAACATTTTAAATGTTTAAAGATGTTTTAAAATATGCAAACATTTAAAGATGTGTATACTCATTCATGCATATATCTCTATTGTATTTGATAACAGATATATGACATGCCTAGATATATTTGACAGTGCAAAGGAATTACTGTGAAATTTTTTAAGGTATGTAATAATTCTCTGGGTTTTTATTTAAGCATCTGTAACTTAGAAGCATATAGTAAATGACTTACAGATAAAATACTATGATATCTAGGATCTGTCTCTAATCAAGGTGGGAGTGGATGGGTACACAAAGCAACTGACAATGGCTGAAGTTGGGTGACGGTTATATGGTGTTCACTATGCCATTGTTTTCCACATAAAAATTCAATTATTTTTTAAAAAGAGGTGACTGGATCCATCATCTTTTTTTCTTGAGAAAAGACGTGGAGGAACTTCAAATGCGTATCCCTCAATGAAAGAAGCCAATCTGGAAAGACCCTGTCCTGTAGGATCCCAAACTCCGTGATGTTCTGGAAAGGACAAGACTAAGCAGACAGTCAACAGAGTGGTGGTGGTGTTGTTGTCAGGGGATAGGAGCGAGGCAGGGAGGCAGAGACACAGCATAGACGACAGGGCCACGAGGACACTCTGTGCACCAGGCAGGTGGGTGGGTGCACGCCATCACACAGCGCCAGCAGCAGGGCACCGTGCTGGTGTGGGTGCTGCTAACGACGGATCAGCAGGACGCAAAGGGGAAGCCCCTGTACTTCAGATTCTGCTGTGACCCTCAAACTGCTCTAAAGTACAAGATAAGCTTAAAAAAAAAAAAACACTAAAAATTGGGGCTGGTATTGAGGTTTAGAGGGGAAAGCCGCTGCCTGTGACACCAGCATCCCATATGGGGGTCGGTTCAAGAGCCAGCTCTCTGCTAATGCAACCTGGGAAAGCAGCAGCAGATGGCCCAGGGGTCTGGGCCGCTGCACCTACATGGCCCAGCCCTGGCCAGTGCAGCATTTGGGGAGTGACCCAACGGATCACTTTTTTTTTTTTTTTTTTGGTCTCTCCTTCTCTCCCTCTCTGTAACTCTGTCTTTCAAATAAATAAATAAACCTTTAAAAAAAATGTACAAAAAAACTCCCTGAGATTACAAAATGCCAGCGTTAAAACAGACTCACTCTCACCAGCGCCCTGGGAAATAACATGTACACACACTAATGCTAACAGGAGCCACTTACAACCAGAGGGAAAGGCCAGGAGACACTGGAGACACTGCCAATATTAACAGCTCTGATGGCTCATTCTGATAACGCCGTCCAGAGAATTAGCTAAGGCCACGCAAGAACGGCCAGAGCCCCTTTCAAGGAGCTAGCCACAGAAACCTTTCTGGTGGGATGAAATTACAGGAAATAAAAGAGAACATTCTGGCGAAACACTGAAGCCTCCACATCTGAAAATATTTAGCGAGCTACCTCGGCTCCTTCAAGAACATGGAGTAAGCACAGTCAAGTGGCAAACCCACCCACGCGGGACAAATCTCCGAAGGGAATCTTTGCAGAGTTCTATTTTGGCATCTATACAAGAACTTTCCCACCAGAGCTGTCTTCCAGCTCTGCTTTAACATGAAAGCAAGCTGGTTTTAGGACTGGGTCTGTTTTGTTCTGCTAACCCCACGTTCACCAGACCACGTGACGGGACCTTAGCAAACGCTGACAGTTCCCTCAAGGCCTCTCGCCACACGTGCTGGATGCTAGGGACTTCAAAAAGTTCATGGAAAATGGAATTAAAAGATCAGTTTATTTTGGTGGGAAATTAATTCTGAAATCCTGGCATGGCTTTTTTCATAGAATCCATTTCCCAGGAACTTTCTGAAGACTCCATCATGGTCTCAGGAGTGTTTCCTTTTCACAGCTAAAGCCTCACCCATGACTGCAGCAGGCACCCCTGGGATACCCCCACCCACCCACCCAGGAGGGAGGGGGGCAGGGCAGCAGCTCTAAGGCATCGTCCTCACCCAGCCCTCCAGGGCCAGCCAGCAGGAACTCCTGTGCCCCTATCCTCTTGACGATGGGCCGCTTCTCCTCGCTGCAGTAGGGAAACAGGTCCTGGGAGACCCCCGTGCTGTAGTTCAGGATGATGTACTGCGTGGTGAGAGCCAGGCACAGGAAGTGGCCGTCCACAGCCACAGCAAGGGGCTGCTCTGGGGTCGACACCTCCTTGACGATCTGAACCCGGTCCTCGTACACCAGGAACACCTGGATGGTTCGGCGTTTCACGGAGATGATGCACACTTCCACGCAGAACGGGTCCCCGCTCACGGGGTTCTCGTTCAGGGCGAAGCTCAGGGCGCCCTTGATGCGGGCCCCCGAGGGCACGGGCTCCAGGCTCAGCATGTGCACCAGGGTGATGCAGCCGTCACACAGCACCAGCAGCCTGTTGAGGGCCGAGGCTGCCCGCAGCTCGTTCACAGGCTTCTTGAAGCCCAGGTGTCTGTGCAGCTGCTTGGTGGCGGTGAACGTGGCCGGCCCGGCGGGCAGAGCCCTCTCCTCCAGCAGGAAGTGGTAAATGAGGCAGTCGTTGGTGCCCACGTACAGGTTCTTGCCGCAGCACTCGACGCACGCGATGTGGATGTGCTCCTTGTCGCCCATCAGCAGCTCGCGCTGCACGGCAGACACCAGGGTGAAGGCCTTGATGCTCATCATGCCTACTGGGCTCTCTGCAGGAAGAGACAGGGGGACATTCACGTTAGTGAGGGAAGGCAGAAGCAGAAGCATCAGGACACCCAGCTCCTCCAGTCCCCATTGCCAATGAAAGAAGATCATTCCGCCCCGATTCAGAAAGCCAAGGAAATTTTTCCCTGACACCTCGCCCGTGTGCGCAGGTGCTTCTGATTGGCGCCGAAAGGCTCATTCCCAACACAGCCTAGACTCACGCGGAGCCACCTCCCATTGCTCCTGGAGCCACTCCTGCAAGTAGGGGACAAGCACATGTATGCACCCCGGGGACAAGCACATGTATGCACCCCCAGACAACCTGACAAAAAGCTTTCAGAAAAGGCGGCTCGAGCCTCATCCACCTTCCCCTTGAACTTGTACTTGTACAAGGCTACTTGTAGTTGTGTTGAGCGAATGGTGGGACACAGCCACAGGATCCTGCTGGCAAACAGAGGCAGGATGAGGCCTCAAATTCTCTGTGTTCTTCCCAGGAAGGCATACACACTGGATCCAGCTCCGTATTCCACTCCCCAGGTAAGCATGCTCATGTCAAGTCATACAGATGTGTTTCAATCTCCCGTGTCTTCAGGTAGCAAGTGAGTGGCTTTGTGGGCAGGTCCCTGGTAGGGATCAGATGACCTCCACCAGAAGGGGGACACTGTGTCACACGCTGGATCCTTGGCTTTCTGCTTCTTCCTTTGCAAGGGGTCCAAATTCTGCAGCAGAACAGGCAGAGAGGGTGGCCCTTCTGCCCATTGTCGGCTGCAGGCTCAGAGGCTCAACCCCTGACAGCCCGCACGGGGGTACAGGGGCCCGGGGAGCTCTAGCTGGCGCTGCCAAGCCTGGTGGAAGCCTGGGGAAGCAGGCTGGGTTTACATCAGAAAAGTTTTCTCCAAGCTGCCCCAGAGAGAATGAGGCTGCCTCCGGAGAGACTCGCAATTCCTTAATCCTCTGAGGCAGCCTGGCAAAGGCTAGGGGACCTCAGAGGCACTCTAGAAAGGCTCAGGCAGGAGAAAGGGGAGGAGTGATGCTCACTGTCACCTGTCCTCTCATAGGTGTCAGAACAACTTGGGGTCAGCACTGTGGCGTAGCAGGCTAAGCCTCTGCCTGTGGGGCCAGCATCCCATAGGAGCACCGGTTCCTGTCCTGGCTGCTCCACTTTCCATCCAGCTCTCTGCTTATGGCCTGGAAAAGCAGTGGAAAATGGCCCAAGTGCTTGGGCCCTGCACCTGTGTGGAAGATCCAGAAGAAGCTCCTGGATCCTGGCTTTGGATCATCTCAGCTCTGACCATTGTGACCATTTGAGGAGTGAACCAGCAAATGGAAGACCTCTTGCTCTGTTTCTCTCTCTCTCTGTGTAACTCTGCCTTTCAAAAAAATAAACAAATCTTTAAAAAAAACAAAAAACAAAACTTGATCCTTCATTGCTTAATCAGTCATGGCAGTCCTTGAAAAAGCCAGGACACAGCCATTCTCCCATTTGGAATATGAATTCGTGGTAGAAATAGACAAACAAGCTTCAGACCTCCACAACCAAAATTCTAGCCACTGTCTTTGCTTAGCACAAGAGAGAAACTAAACATCTTAGCAACAAAGAATATTATGGAAAGAATCAACCACCTCCTGTTTCGTCCACGTGGTGGGACGGGGTACGGGGATGGGGAGCAGGAGAAATAAGAAAAGCATGTGCTTTGTGAAAAACCCGTAAATCGGTAATATTTGAAAAGCAATGTAGTACTGTAACTACAGTTACTTGGCTGGCTGAAGGTAAGTTTCCATGTAGAGGCCTTTAAATAAAGGATCTGCTGTAATAATTAAACAATAATTTATAGGGGGCTGGTGCTGTGGCGCAGCAGGTAAAACCACTGCCTGCGGTGCTGGCATCCCACATGGGTACTGGTTCAAGTCCCCGCTGCTCCAATCCAGCTCCCTGGTATGGCCTGGGAAAGCAGTAGAAGAGGACCCAAGTCCTTGGGCCTCTATACCTGTGTGGGAGACCTGGAAGAAGCTCCTGGCTCCTGGCTTCAGATTGGCACAGCTCATGCTGTTGCAGCCATGTGGGGAGTGAACTAGCGGATGGAAGACCTCTCTCTTTCTCTGTCTTTGCCTCTCTGTAACTCTGAATTTCAAATAAATAAATAAATCTTGAAAAAAAATATAGCACCCAATAATTTATAAAAAGCAGAATCACTAAATGAAAGCTAAGTGACACTGTGGTGTTTAAAAATGGTTTACTCTTTCAAGCAGTGGGAAAATTCTCTCCATGATCCAGTTCACGTGACAAATGTACCGAGATAAACTCTAAATCACAGAGGGATAAACTTGTGGCCACATCTCTGCACTGTCATTAAGCGCACCCTGCTATGGTGTGACTTAGAGGAGCTTTCTCCAAGGTACGTAACTCACCCCTTACTGCGTGTCTCAAACTGATCTAGCTTTAGGTGCTAAGGGCCAAAAAAAAAAAAATTAGTAATGGTTTTCTGTGAAATTAAAAACATGCATTTTGTCCTTGTAATGATACTATCACTAGTAATAATTAGAATCTAAGTATCTTCGAAAATGCTAATGTAAGAATGCCAATTTTGTTATACAAATGTACACAGAGGGGCCAGCACTGTGGCTCAGTGGGTTAACTCCCTGGCCTGAAGCACTGGCATTCCATTTGGGTGTTGGTTCGAGACCTGGCTGCTCCACTTCCGATCCAGCCCTCTGCTATGGCCTGGGAAAGCAGTAGAAGATGGCCCAAGTTCTTGGGCCCCTGAACCCGTGTGGGAGACCCAGAAGAAGCTCCTGGCTCCTGGCTTCGGATCAGTGCAGCTCCAGCCATTGCGGCCATCTAGGGAGTGAATCAGCGGATGGAAGACCCTTCTCCCTCTCTCTCTCTCTCTCCCTCTCCCTCTCCCTCTTCCTCTCCTCTCTCTGTGTAACTCTGATCTTCAAATAAATAAGTCTTTTAAAAAATGTACACAGAAACGTTCCTGTTTAGTTGGCAACTGCAGCTACTGCTACAAAACTCGCTGCTTTTGGCATCTTCCCTCACACACTTTAGGAGATCTCCCAATTCTGTTGTACACACGGAGTGAGGAACCACAGATCTGGTATTAGCCACAAGGTTCAAAATACATTTCTGTATTTTTTTTGCTTAACGATACAGCTATGCAGGCTTCTAGGGGCCTGCTCTCTGGTTTCTACCCTCCAGGAGAGGGGGTAAAAAGTCCCTGCTGTGTAAGACACCCAGTCTAGTTACTGCAGTTCTAGCGAAAACACCAGCTCCATTCAACAGTGCATCGGGAGTCTTCGCCACACAACAAAAAGTGCTTCAATTTTGCGTGGAAACCAAAAGACCCAGGACAGTCAAGCCAGTCTTGAAAATGAGGGCTAAAATTGAAGGACCTACTGTTTTCAGAAATTACCAAGCTACAGTAATAAAGACCCAGGGACAGACAAACAAGCCAGACTGGCCGGAGAGTCTGTGATACTTCTATATATCTAGCAAACAAGGCAGATCCGGGATACACAAACACTCCTACAAACCAATAATTTTTTTAAAAAATACACTTATTTTTCAAACACGTAGACAGGCCCTTAAGGAAAGTATAGGAATGGCCAATAAGAACATGAGAAGATGCTCACCACCATCAGCCACCAGCGACACTTGTCCTTGGCCACAATGTCACTACATAAGTGATAACCAGTAACACCAGATGTTAATGAGGCACTAGAACAACCGTATCTCACACTGTTGGAAAATGCTTAAAATGGCATAAATTTGGAGATGCCTTTGGCAGATTTTTCTTAAAAAAAAAAAGTTCAACATGTATTTATTGGGTTATCCTACTTTTTTTTATTATTTTTATTTGACAGAGTTAGACAGTGAGAGAGACAGAGAGAAAGATCTTCCTTCCGTTGGTTCACCCCCTAAATGGCTGCTATGGCCGGAGCTACGCGGATCCGAAGCCAGGAGCCAGATGCCTCCTCCTGGTCTCCCATGCGGGTGCAGGGCCCAAGCACTTGAGTCATCCTCCACTGCCTTCCCAGGCCACAGCCGACAGCTGGACTGGAAGAGGAGCAGCCGGGACTAGAACCCGGCACCCATATGGGAAGCCAGTGCCACAGGTGGAGGATTAACCTAGTGAACCACAGTGCTGGCCCCGGGTTATCCATTTCTGTTGGAGCTATATCTATAAAAGGGTTTGTACAAGACCCAAAGAGCGGGAGCATTCAGAATAGCCCCAAACGAGGAACAGCTCACTTTTACCCATTTATGCTCATTTAAGCATTGCATATTCATATAATGGAATACTACTTAGAAGTAGAAAGGTATAACCTGTTTATAAAAGCCACCAATGCACACATTTCAGTAACACTGAGTGAAAGAAACCACGCCCATCCTTTATACGGTGTTTTAAAGGGGGTGGCGGAAGAAATCAGAAAGGATCATGTTTATTTCAGACAGAATGGTGTGCGTGATGACAAGGGCCACGAGCGTGTCTCCTCCCGCTTGGAGGCGCTGGTGCTGCAGGTATCAAATCTCAAGTCACTGGCCTGTGCCACTTGTAGTCTGTGTCTCCCACGTGCACAGATGATGTCTTACAACAGGAAAGGAATTCTGTAATTGATTCAGAGGAAAAAGTGCCATTATACTGCAAATTCTAACCTGGTGCAGGAGTGCAGGTGTGTGTGTGTGTGTAGAACTCAACAAGCAGTTTCCGAAATTTATAGGCTAGAGAGAGGCAAAAAATTAAATAACAAATAAATAAATAAGCAAAAACACTTTTGAAAAAGCTAAGGTCAGGGGAGGTGACTACACAAATAGATAGAGCTACGGCGATCAGGATGATGTGGTGCTGGTACAGAGCTAGCCCGAGAGGACCTTCTCTGCATGCCCAGATATGGGAACTAGAACTACAGCGAAGGTGGAGGTGCTGTACACCATGGGGCGCACGCTCCACATTCACCCGTTCAACAAACAGTGCCAGGACTGCTGCGGATCCCGGCAAAGGAGACAAGACAAATTCATCCACGGTAAACTGTAGAACTTCTGTTTTTCAGAAGGCACTATAAAGTGGAAAGTCAATATGGGGAAAACGGAGGGGACTGGGGGAGCAGACATCACCCACCTGACCAGAGACATCTGATGACACGGAGTAGTTAAAGAAACCATATAACAGAAGAATGGGCAAAATTCACGAGCAAGCTATTCAATGCAAAAGAAACATGAATGCCCCATAAACGTGAAACATTCTCCAAGCTGATGAACCACCTGGAACTGCACATTGCAAGTTCAGGTGCCAGCACCGTGCACAGCAGGTTAAGCCACCCTTGCTACGCAGGCATCTCACTTCGTAGTGCAGTTCTGAGTCCCCAGCTGCTCTGCCTCAGATCCAGCTCCCTGCTAATGCGCCTGGGAAGGCAGAGGATGATGATCCAAGTACTTGGTCCCTAGCAGCCATGTGGGAGACCAGGATGGAGTTCCTGGCTGCTGGCTTTTAGCCTGGCCCAGCCCCTGCCTTTGTGGCCATTTGGGGAGTGAGCCAACGGATGGAAGATGTCTATCTTTCTCTCTCTCCCTCCCTCTCTCTCTCTCTCTCTCACCACCTTTCAACTAAGTAAAGAAACACATCTACAAAAAATTATAAGGAAACCCATTAAATTGACAAAATATCTGGTCTGATAACATCAGGTGTTTGCCAGAACTTGAACGACTAAAAGCGCTCCACATTTGCTGGCAGGAGCTTCCGAGCTGGTAAAACGATTCCTGGGACGCGATGGAGGAAGCCCAGTGGACTCCTAGGTGTGTGCCGGGTGGAGTTCATTGTATGTTAATCGAGGACGGTGATTCACAGCATGTGTGTCTGACGCGGGGGAAGGCGGGAAATGTGCCCTGTTTTGTCCATAGGACAGAAAGCCATCCAGCAACAGGAGAACGGACAACTGCCTAGGAGGATGAGTGGGAAGGGACTCCTAAGGACATAACACTAATGCAGGGAGGATACAGGAATGAGCCTTAGTCATTGCTTTAAGCTGAGTACTGATTTACTGTTCTCTGTATCTTACACACGTTATAAATACTTTATGTGTATTAAATATTAATTCTAAAAAATACATATTACATCAACATATATCTCATTGTCTCAAAGCAGCTTTCCTTGGAAGTGGAGAAAGAATCTGTTTAACGAACTCCGTGGAATTCACAGACTACATGTTCCATGTTTAGAATCTTGTTTTGGGGCCAGCACTGTGACGTAGTGAACAAGAGCCAGGCTGAACGTGAACTTGATGTGAGAAAGCAGAGACCTCACAGTTCCAGCGCAAGTCAGCACCTGTGTCAGACCCTTCAGAAGGCACGCCACTGCCTGTGGCCCCAGCCTAACACCTGGAGCCCTCATAAAGCTAAACTAAAGAGAGAGAGAGAGAGAGAGAGAGAGAGAGAGAGAGAGAAACAACCTGGCCTCAGCCAACCTCTCCTCCCTTATTTAGAGAAGGTCCAGCTATTAACCTATCCTCGTTACTCCCTAATATCAGTCATGTCTCACAAGCTCCAGCAGTCTGAACCGTCAGATTAGCAAAAGCGTCAAGCACCCAAGATACTCTGCAAACAAGCCAGCTGTTCAGAGGGAGTCTGGGCAACAGCTACCCTCTGGATCTCTCCTGAAAGTGGTAAAACCAACAAGACATGGGGCCGGCGCTGTGGTGTAGTGGGGAAAGACGCCGCCTGCAGTGCCGGCAGCCCATAGTGACACAGGTTCTCGTCCTGGCTGCTCCACCTAGCAGAAGCAGAAGTGCTTGGGTCCCTGCACCCAACTGGGAGACCTGAAAGAAGCTCCTGGCTCCTGGCTTCATCTAGCCCAGTCCTGGCCACTGTGGCCATTTATGGAGTGAACCAGCGGATGGAAGATCTCTCTCTATCTCTCTCTCTATCTCTGCCTCTGCCTCTCTGTAACTTCCCCTTCCAAATAAACACATAAATCTTAAAAAAAAAAGTTTCTATTTGGCTGTTTTAATAAAGAGTTTTCCTTTTACAGAAAGAAGTGTGCCTTGAAGCAGCTGCCTCCCAATTAACCTGGGTAAACATATTTACCACGGTGACCACGAGGCCACGGACACTTACTGATATCTGCTACGATGAGAAACCTCAGAGCAAACTGAACACATCATCGATTAGCTCTACAATCCAACCCCGTGAGGGAGCCAACAGGAGGCCAGCCACCCTAAGAGTCCTGCAAAGGGCTGGGGGTGAGAGGGAGGGGTGGGAAAAGGGGCGATGTGCACCACCTGGCCTTGCCCCCGGCGTGGCTGCAGGCTGGTCCTAAAGACTCGGAAGCACGCACGTGGCCAATTCTCTCGTGGTTGATTTTGCCGTGATACCCAGAAAGGGATGGACTTAGAGTCGGTGCGGCGGCACTGGCCTGGCCTGGTCAGCTTGCTGAGGTAGAAGCAGCGTGGGCAGTTATGATGGGGTCCTGAGGCGATGTATGTGTGAGCCCGGGGGAGTGAACCCCCAACTCTCTCCCTCTGATTCTCATCCTTCCCCTCCAGGAACAGCACCACAGGGATGGAGCAGCCCAGACTGGCAGGAGGAAGGGCCTGGAAATCTCTATTTCCTGTGCTACTGCTGAGGCTCAGAAAATAAATACAAAATAAATAAACAGCTCCAAATCATGATGCTTTGAGATGCTGACTGGGGACAGCAGAGGCAAGCAGAGGGCCTAAATCCCGAGTCTATCACAAGGGATAGACACTTAGCTGCTGGGGAATCTTAACTGCATAATGACGACACCCCTGCCTCACCCAGGACTTCCTGCCCTGGCTCCGACTCCCCTGGCCCAAGCCCCTGCTCCTTTCCGTAGCTCAGGGTTTTCTATGGGCGTTCACCATCTGGTCCTCTCCGCGCCTCCTATTTCGTATGGCTTATGCTGTAGTACCCTGGTACGCCTCTTCTGTTACTCGGTCTGCTGTCAGTTTACTCCAGAGATTGTGATTATCCAACTGTCAGAGCGCAGGGAAAGCTCCGACCTCCAACACCAGGCTCTGGAGTGAATGAAAGGCTAAGGCACAGGCTCAACACTCTGTCTTGAATGAGAAGAGGGAAATTTTTAGAAAAAGTTCTCCCATCGCTAGCTACCCCAGAGGCATTCTTTATGCTAAATTAGTGAATAAGATGGTAACAGTGGGCCAGTGCTGTGGCACAGTAGGTTAAGCCTCTGCCTGTGGCACTGGCATTCCATATGGATGTGGGTTCGAGCCCTGGATGCTCCACTTCTAATCCAGCTCCCTGCTAATGCGCCCGGGAAAGCAGTGGAAGATGACTCAAGTATGTGGGCCCTTGCACCCACTTGGAAGACCCAGAAGCAGCTCCTGGCTCCTGGCTTTGGATGGGTCCAGCTCCAGCCATTGTGGCCATTTGGAAAGTGAACCAGTGGATGGAAAATCTTTCTCTGAGTCTCTCCCTCTGTCTGTAACTCTATCTTTCAAATAAACAAATAAAAAATCTTTAAGAAAGAAAAAGACATTAATAGCAATCCTCTACTAATAAAAACAGACCACTGGGGCCAGCGCTGTGGCACAGTAGGTCCCCTACTGGAGTGGAGCACTGGTTCCAGTCCACGTGGCTCCTCAGAGGCTCGCTGCTACCAAAGAAAGCAGAGGAAGATCGTCCAAGCGCTTGGGCCCCTGCCATCCGTGTGACAGACCCAGATGGAGGTCCTGGCTCCAGGCCATTGTGGCCGTTTGGGGAGTGAACCAGCGAATGGAAGATCTCTGTCTCTCCCTCTCTCTTTCTGCCTTGGGGGGGGAGGGGAGTGGAGGGAGGAGTCCACAGGCTGTCAGACAAGTGCTTTTGCAATCTGCAGAAGTAACACAGTTAAAGCAACTCAATCAGTGTCTCAATCTCCTTACGTTGTACTTAAAAAACACATAGGGGGCCGGCACCACAGCTCAACAGGCTAATCCTCCACCTTGCAGTGCCGGCACACGGGGTTCTAGTCCCACTCGGGGCGCCAGATTCCGTCCCGGTTGCCCCTCTTCCAGGCCAGCTCTCTGCTGTGGCCCGGGAATGCAGTGGAGGATGGCCCAAGTGCTTGGGCCCTGCACCCCATGGGAGACCAGGAAAAAGCACCTAGCACCTGGCTCCTGCCATCGGATGAGCACGGTGCGCCGGCCACAGCATGCCGGCCGCAGCGGCCACTGGAGGATGAACCAATGGCAAAGGAAGACCTTTCTCTCTGTCTCTCTCTCTTTCTCTCACTGTCCACTCTGCCTGTCCAAAAAAAAAAAAAAAAAAAACACACACATAGGGTAGCTTTATGGACTGACTCCCTCTCTCCCTAGGATATAAATCAACTAATCATAACTAAAATGTATGTCATCTCCAATCAAAAACAGTGAGTATCTCAGGGATCAAAACTCTCAGGGATCATTGCAAAATCAAGTGAGGACCCCTACCATGTAGGGACACAAGGGCTTGTGGCCACGCTTATCACTTTTTGTACAAGAACACAGGACGCTGTTGTTAGTTAACCCTCAGTTGGCTTCTCAAGGAAAAAAAAAAAATCTCTCTCTCCTAAGCTCTCAAGGCAGTAAGACGGGGTAATTAGGGGACTGCAGAGTGCAGGAACAAGAGAGAAACATGACTGGAAACAGGGGACACTCATGCTCTGCCACTAACAGGGGTCAGGGCCAGTGGAGCCACCAGGACCCCAGAGGAGCTGCACTAGAGCTGCTGGGTGGGGGGCGGGGAGGACACGTGGCCACTCCAGCCTTAAATCCAGAGGGAAGGGCCGGCCGCCTGTGGCCTGTGGGGCAGTATTGTCAGGAATACAGGCCCTCGCCCTAATCGTGAGAAGACACCAGATGGAGGGACAAGATTCCACAAGGTCCCTGACGCCCTTCCAGGGTGTTAAGGTCATAAAAGAAAGGAACGACTGGGGCTCTATTGTGAGATTGTAGACAGTAAGCACATGTCGAAATGCAAGGTGGGGGACCCGCAATCAGAAAAAGTTGCAGGGGCTGGTGTGGTGGTATAGAAGGTAAAGCCACCTCCTGCAGGGCCAGCATCCCATATGAGCACTGGATTGAGACCCGGCTGCTCCACTTCCGATCCAGTTCTCTGCGGTAGCCTGGGAAAGCAGTAGAAGATGGCCCAAGTGCTTGGGCCCCTGCACCCACGTGGGAGACCTGGAAGAAGCTCCTGGCTCCTGGCTTCAGATTGGCCAGCTCCAGCTGCTGTGGCCATTTGGAGTGAGCCAGAGGATGGGAGATCTCTCTCCCTTTCTCTCTGTCTGTCTCTGTAACTTTACCCCTCAAATAAATAAATAAATCTTAACAACAAAAAAAAAGTCGCAGGCAGCAGGTGGTTTGCTTAATGGCATTGTTCTAATGGGAGCAGTCTCCAAAAAGCTCATTAAAATGTACACCATGAAAAAAAACTATGCCGAGACTTCAAAATCTTATTGTATCAAAATAAGTTTACCTATTAATTCCATTTTTTCCACGAACTTTTTGAAGTCCTCATGTAGAGAAGACTTCAACAGAAAGCAAAGCTGGGTGGAGGGTGTTTGCGAATTTGCCATTATTTTTCAACTCTAGTAAGCCCCAAACCACTTCAGGGGCAGGCACTGTGGTGCAGCAGGTAAGACCACCACTTGGGACTCCCCTGCCCCTTATCAGAGTGCTGGTTTGAGTCCTGGATCCTTCACTTCTGATCCTGCTTCCCGTTAACGCATCCTGGGAAGACAGTGGATGATGGCTCAAGTGCTTAGGCCCCTGCCACCCATGTCGGGCACCTGGAGAGAAATCCGGGCTCCTGGCTTCAGCCTGGCCTAGCCTTGGCTGTTACAGCCATTTGGAGGCAAAAACCAGCAGACAGATGATCTCTCTCTCTCTCTCTCTCTCTCTCTCTCTCTGTTGCACTGTCTTAAAAAAAAATAACAACTTCTATTATTTTAAAGATAAGAGTTTGGGGCTTTTGTTCACTTGAAATATTTCCCATAGAGGGGCTTGAATTGGGGTCTACATGAGTTACCTCCAGTTGGGACCATAGATGGACAGACCATGTGTGCTGGGGGCAGCAGGCAGGCAACAGACTCTGGGGCTGGAAAGAGCGGAATCCCTCTCAGAGGTTCAAGACCCCAGGGCTGACCTGGAGCGCCCCGCAGTGAGCCATGGGAAAATGGTGGGCAAGGTGCACAGCAGGTGACCCCAGGATTGATCTAGAAATCCAGAGTCCGTGTGCACCAGTCAGCTTTCTGTTACTTTAACTAAGACACCCGAAAGGAGCTTCCTGGGAAGGAAAAGATTATTTGGACTTACAGTTGTGGCCCCACTAGTCTGGCATGGGGTGGAGACTGGCGATGGTGGATGTGTGTTTGGAAGCATGATCACAGGGTGCATCAGGAAGCAAAGAGAGAAACCAGGCCGAAGTTGGCTCAAATAACCAACCCTGGGGCCAGCGTTGTGTACAATGTAGGCAGGAGACCTGCATGGAGTCCCTGGCTCTTCACCTGGCCAGCCCTAGCTGTTGCAGGCATTAAGGGAATGAACTAGCAGGTGGAAGACTTCTCTCCCTTTCTCTCTCTGTCACTCTGCCTTTCAAATACAAAATAAATCTTTAAAATAAACAACTAACCACTTCAGTAATACACCTTCTGGGGGTATTCCACTAATGACCTAAACACCTTCCACTAATGACCTAAACACCTCCCACTTGGCCCACCTCCTAGAGGCCAGAATTAGATCAAGTGTCCATGCTAAACCATCAGCCATTAGCATTAATCCATTAACTGTTAGCATAAGGTTCTGGGGTTCAAATGTCTGTGTGTCTGGGGAGACAAGGCCTGTTTAGTCCATAATATCTGGACCAGACTCTATGCTTCCCCTATGATTCTTGAGGATGACCCCGTGAGTAGACTGAACCCCATATACACTATGGTTTTTCCTGTATAACACAAACCTATGATGAAGTTTAACTTATAAATTAGGCAAAGAGATTAAAAATAATAACTAAGTATTAAATAGAACAACTATAACAATATACTATAATTAAAGTTATGTGAACGTGCTAGCTCTCTGCGTGTCTCAAAATATTCTACTGTTCCATAGATTGTAATAACCTCGGCATATAATCATTTCCCTTTCCTTCAGTTGAAAACTCACCTTTCCACTTAAAGAAAACACTTTGTGGCTTCTCTCTGAATTGCAGCATCTCTTTACTTGGGCATTGGGGCCATTATTAAGTAAAATAAGGGTCACCTGGACATGAGCATTGCAATCCCTCAACAATCTAACCGAGGTGGCTGCTTAGCGAGTAATGGGTGGGCAGCACACACAGCATCTGCACACTGGACAAAGGCGTGATTCATGCCCGGAGCGGGGAAGGGGAGAAGGGTACGGGACGATGCAAGATTTCATCACGCCACCTCAAAGCAGTGTGCAATTGAAAGCTTATGAATCATCCCTGGAATTTTCCATTTAATATTTTCAGACCACGGTTGACTGAGAGCGTGGAGAGTGAAAGCAAAGATAAGGTGGGGGGCTACTGTATGAACTCTCCAGCTACTTCCGGGTCAAGAGAGAGGACACTGGGCTCCAGACAGGTGGACTTAACTCCAGCTGATGAAGTGGGGAGCTGGCATTCCAACCCAGGCAGCTCGGCTGCGAAATACAACCCCTAACCGGGGCCACCACTGTGCCCCACCCCCGCTCCACAGGGCAAAGGCTGCTCCAAACCTGGGCAAAGGATGGTCATGGGCCCACCAAAGCCCCTGCCAACACCTCCACTGTCTCCCTGTGAGAGCCTGAGCACAGGGCCCGGTCAGATCCCACCCCTCACTATGGTCACTGCCTCCCATTCTCACAACGGCTCTGAGAGCGGGATATAATGACAGACAGGCAGGGATTACTCAGAAGTAACCTAGTCACAAGGTAGCGGCACGGGGACTTGACCCCAGTTTCCATTTCTGACTCCAGGCTGTATTCTCTCCACTCTGCTTAACGCAGGCCATGATCTCAGACCCTCTCCTAGAAGTCACCCCGCCTGAACAAAGCAACAACTTCCAGCATGGGGCCCCCACTGTCCTGCAGTACAGCTCCTCCTGAGGACATCGCTGGCATTAGTGGGGCTTTTACCTTCTCATCACAAGCCTAGATGCAGAATCCCATTACCCTATTTCCCTCGAGCAAACTCAAGGCACAGAATAACATGTTTACATGTCCCCTAATGCAACAGGATATATGACCCGCACCCCAGGCTGGCCCCATGCTCTTTGCTATCTGCTTAGCAATTCGACCTTGCTGTTTCTGGAAATCAGCAACAAACTGAGTGGCTGGGACCAATGAGAACATGTCCCCCTTTTGCAAATTAAGGCATCACAGCAGGTTAAGCGGCAGCAGATGATGGCTCACATGCTTGGGCCCCCACCTTCCTGGGAGATCTGGATGGAGAGAGCTGGGCTCCTGGCTTCCGGTCCGGCCCAGCCATGGCTGTTGCAGGCATTCGGGGAGTGAACCAGCAGACGGAGCAGCACTCACACTTGCTCCCTCACTCCCCCCTCCCCATTGCTCTGCCTTTCAAGTAGTTGAAAATAAGCACTTTTTGAACGTTTACAGAAAAACAAGACAATGTAGAAATGACTTGATAGCCGTTTCATGCCATCTCATTCACTTACGTGACAAGATGGCAAGACTTGTAATAGTACATGGGATCTGTTCTAATGAACTAAAAGAAAAAGAAGGAAAAAGGACAGCTAAGGTCCAACACCTGTCTTGTCATCCTGACGATATTCTCTTAGATACGGGTACTGTAACTACTCACAGCTGGCATCCTTTTCCTAGGCACTGCTAACTGAAATTACTAACATGCATAGAAACATATAAAAGTTGGGGCTGGCACTGTGGCGCAGTGGGTTAAAGCCACAGCCTGCAGCGCTGGCATCCCATATGGGCACCAGTTCAAGTCCCAGATGCTCCTCTTCCAATCCAGCTCTCTGCGGTAGCCTGGGAAAGCTGTAGAAGATGGCCCAAGTCCTTGGGCCTCTGCACCCACGTGGAAGACCTGGAAGAAACTCCTGACTCCTAGCTTCGGATAGGCCCAACTCTGGCCGCTGTGGCCATTTGGGGAGTGAACCAGTGGATGGAAGACCTCTCTCTCTCTCTCTTTCCGCATTTCCTTCTCTGTGTGTGTAGCTCTGACTTTCAAGTAAATAAATAAATCTTTTAAAAAAAAAAAAAAACCTTGATACTTTAATTTCATTTTTCTACAAAGTTTTTGATGTACCCTTATACATCTCACAAGAGTAACATCAACACTTATAACCCAGGAAGGAATCTAGGAAGGAATGAGGAGAGGTGAGAGAGTAGTGGAATGAGAATATGGGCCTTTTCTTTTTTTAAGATCCATTTGTTTATTTGAAAGGCAGAATGAGGGAGAGAAAAAAACCAGAGAGATCTTCCATCCACTGATTCATTCCCCAAATGACTATAACAGTAAGGGCTGGACCAGGCTGAAGCCAGGAGCCTAGAACTCCATCCAGGTCTCCCACATGGGTGGCAGGGGCCCAAGGAATTGGGCCATCCTCCTCTGGTTTCCTAGGCACATTAGCAGGGTGCTAGATCCAAAGCTGAGGGGCCAGGACTCAAATTAGCGTGCTGGCATCACAGGTGGTGGGACAGCCAGCTGTGCCACAATCCAGGTCTCAAAGGTATTTACATCATAACACCCTCCTCAATACTGGAACCTCACACTGCCCCAGAGAACTGTCCAGCACTATTCATACATTCTTTTCATGAATAGTCTATTCAGCAGCAACTACTTGACTATAAAGATCTTCTTTTCAAATCATCTACAAGAATGCAGAATAGAGGGGCTGGCACCGTGGCAAAGCAGGTAAAGCTGCCACCTGCAGCGCCGGCATCCCATTTGGGCACTGGTTTGAGTCCTGGCTGCTCCGCTTCCCATCTAGCTCTTGGCTATGGCCTGGGAAAGCAGTAGCGGATGGCCTAAAACCTTGGGCCCCTGAACTAGTGTGGGAGACCTGGAAGAAGCTCCTGGCTCCTGGCTTCAGATCAGCCCGGCTCCAAACATTGCAGCCATCTGGGGAGCGAACCAGTGGATGGAAGACCAATTTCTCTCTTTCTCTCTCTCTCTCTGCCTCTTTGTACCTCTACCTTTCAAATAAATAAATTAAAAAAAAAAAAGAATGCAGAATAGGGACCCATACTGTGGTACAGCAGGTTAAGCTGCCACGTGAGAAGACAGCATCCCGTAGGGGCACTGGTTCTTGTCCTGGTTGCTCAACTTCTGACCTTGTTCCCTGCTAATGCAACTGGGAAAGCAGTTGAAGTACTTGGGGCCCCTGCACCCGTGTGGGAGACCAGGAAGAACTCCTGGCTCTTAGCTTGGGTCTGGCCCAGCCCTGGCTATTGCAATCATTTGAAGAGTAAACAAGGGGGCCGACGCTGTGGTGTAGCGGATAAGGCCCATATGGGTGCCAGTTTGAATCTCGGCTGCTCCACTTCTGATCCAGCTCTTTGCTATAGCCTGGGAAAGCAGTAGAAGATGGCCCAAATCCTCAGGCCCCTGCACACACGCACATAGGAGACCTGGAAAAAGCTCCTGGCTCCCAGCTTCAGAGCAGAGCAGCTCCGGCCGTTGCGGCCATCTGGGGAGTAAACCAGTGGATGGAAGACCTCGGTCTCTCTCTCTCTCTCTCTCTCTCTCTCTCTGCAACCCTGGCTTTCAAATAAATAAATAAATCTTTAATAACAACAGCAAAAAAAGAGTGAACAAGTAGGTGTAAGATTTCTCTGTCTCTCCCTCCCTCTCCGTAACTAACTTTAACCAAAAAATCAATATTTTTATTTATTTTTTTATTTTTTTAATTTTTGACAGGCAGAGTGGACAGTGAGAGAGAGAGAGAGACAGAGAGAAAGGTCTTCCTTTGCCGTTGGTTCACCCTCCAATGGCCGCTGCGGTCGGCGCGCTGCAGCCGGCGTACAGCACTCATCCGATGGCAGGAGCCAGGAGCCAGGTGCTTCTCCTGGTCTCCCATGGGGTGCAGGGCCCAAGCACTTGGGCCATCCTCCACTGTACTGCCTGGCCACAGCAGAGGGCTGGCCTGGAAGAGGGGCAACCAGGACGGAATCCGGTGCCCCGACCGGGACTAGAACCCGGTGTGCCAGCGCCGCAAGGCGGAGGATTAGCCTGTTGAGCCACGGCGCCAGCCAATATTTTTTAAAAATGCAGAATTTTGCAGGAAGCACTCCTCTCTTTCAAGGTAGTCCCAAATTGTCACTTCCACACTCATTGAGTAGTTATGTATTTTTTAATAAAGAAAAAAACGGGCCAGGATTGCCACAGAGGAGATGAGTTGTAATGCACGAGCCAAATCATCTGGTGGAATCCAAACACCTGGCTGCCACAAATGATTACTTTAATGTATTTCTAATGAGGACTGGATTTGGACCAAGATGAAGATGCTTAGCCGAGTAAGTGAAATTTCCTTGAGTTTTCCTAAAGGATCTCAAATTTTTAATATCAGCATGAAGGACTAACGGCATAATAACTTCCTTTTTATTCTTAATAGAAATGCTGGCTGCAAATCAGGCCTAGAAAGTAAATCTTTTTTTTTTTTTTTCAAGTTATCTCTCTACTTTCAAAACTGCTCCACTGGAGCCACCTAAATGAAGAAGGGACCCCTTGCGAATCTGCATCTCTATAGTGGATTGGTATGCATGGTGGTGAGTGGAGCAGAAAGGGCACAATGATCAAAGACAGAGGGGGTAATCACGCCTCTCACCCCATTCAACTGGAACATGGATGCCTTGGTGTGATGGATTTCTGAACCTGTAACTTGAAAGCCAAAGTATTCATTGAGAACAAATATTTAAACCATGGATTTTCAGCGTGAAGGGAGATACAGCCCTACACCCTCATCTGTATTTATTAACAATCATTTATTGAGCACCTGCTAAGCAGTGCTGGGCTCTGTGCCAGGGGCTTTCCATGCACATCTCCTTCCTAAAATCCATGCACCTTGTCTAACGTTATCCCCTGTGTTGACAAGAGCAACTTGAGACTCACAACAACCAGCAAACTGCAGGTGCAGGGCTGGAACCCACAGCCCCACACCCATGACCATGTGGGCCCTGGGAGAAAGATGGGCTATGGATAGGTTCTGAAGGATTCCGGTCAGTGCCCGCTCCAGGAGCCCAGGAGGTCTTGGACTCCACTGCCCATGGAGGCAGCTGTGATGTCTGCGGAGCCTGCTTGGCTGGCAGAAATGGAAGGAAGAAGAAAAGGAAGCAGATGGCCAAATGTTCCTTCCTGTCTGACCACTGAGCCGTGAGCCCTCAGTAGCTCGCTGAGGGGGCAGTGTGCACCGGGAAGCCCTCCACAGCCGAGACAGCTAGTTCACACCGCACACCTGCCCAGTGCTGGCACGGGTCGCACCCACAGCTGCCCTCCTGCCACCAGCATGTCAACTGTGACCAAACCAAGCTTGACCACAGCACTCAGTAGTCAGTGTGCATATCAGAAAGCACGGGGGAAAGCCTACTTTCCACCCCCACAGTGGCTTGCAGCAGTCCCTGGGCAGAGCAGCTGCATGTGCACACAATAGGACAGCCTCAGTCTCTCAAAATCATCCCCCAACAACACGGGGAGGCTTGCGAACCAACCTCCACCTGCCCCTCCGAAGGCAACGCAGAGTCAAACACAAAACACGCCACCAAAGGCAGTAGCTTCCAGCCCCTTAACCTGATGCTAAAAACGGGTCAGGAATTAGCATGGGCATCTTCCCTCCTCCTCAACACACCCCTGCCTGGTCTCCCGGTTCCGGGCAACCGTTCAGGCCTGAGCATAAATCCGACTCTGAGCTCAAATTGCAGCGCCCGAACCGCGCTGTAGGCGGTGGTGGAGCAAGGGACACAGGGGTGCAACGCCACCCGGCCCCTCCCCAGGACGCCCAAGTCAGGAACTGGAACTGAGACCGACCCTCCACACACACTGACACTGGCCGACCCCGCACGCACGTGCACGTTTGCTGGCCCCCACGCCCGCAGACCTGCCAAGTCACACACCTGCCCCCACGGCACGGACACTTGCTCCCCGCCCCCTCCCCGCCGCTGACACCCCTGCCCCCATTACACCTGCCGGCGCGCACCCGGCGCCCCCCGCGGCCCGCGCCCCGGCCGGCCGCCGCCCCGCGCACTCACCGGCGCCCGCGCCCGCCGTCCCGCGCCGCCCCGCGCCGCCCCGCGGCCTGGGGCCCGCCGCCGCTCCGGCCCGCGGCTCCTGGGCTGCCCGGCCCCGCCGCCGCCGCTTCCCGTCACGTGGGGCGGCCGCCCGGCGCCGACGGAGGGCGGGAGCGCGCTGTCCCCGCGCCGCCCGGTCGGCCTGCCGGCCTTGCCTGCCTTGCACCGAGTCCAGGCGGCCACTGCTCCGGGCCTCGTGCCCTGCGCTATGCAGGGGACCTACGCGGTGCCCGGCCGGCGCGGGGGAACGCTCAGCAGTTGCTGTGGTTGTCTCCTCCTCCCCCAGCTAGCAAAGCACGGGCCTCCGGCTCTCCAACAGCCCACCGGCGCGGGGCAAGGTGGAAGCTCGCGGGAGCACCTGCTGCAGCCGGGCCCGGACCGGGCCAGGGCCTCACCCCGCGTCGCGCGCTCCCGCCTGGAGCTGGAGTGTTCTGCTGGGAGGAGCAGCCCATCCCCAGACTCCGGGGACTAAGCGGGATCCCCCGAGGGCAGGACATAAGATCGCAGGATATCTCAGGAGGGGATCCTGGGGCTGTTTTACCCGCTGCTGTTAGGAAAAGCCCATCAATTGCAGTTCTTTTCGGGAGAGGCCACGAGGAAGACCATGAACTCTTCTTCCAACCATAATCCGATCCAGTTTCTCAAGAACAGAATTAGAAAACTCCCTCCCGTGATTAGCGTATGAACGACCAAGTTCTTCTGAGGATTTTCAGCGACTTAAGAACTCACTGGTGACCTTCAGCCTCAGTTTTATTCTAATAAAAGAAAGATATTATCACAAGCCTGTGGGCAGATTCCAGGCTGTCTCCTGTCTTCCCTTATAAGGGGGGAAGTGGCCAAAAAAAAAAAAAGTTAAACTATCAAGATTTGACTTCCCAGGGCCCCATCCCTGGGTGCTGCAGCTGTCACTCAGTGGGACCAGGTGTCGCCAGGAGTGTAGAGCTCTGACCTACAGCTGACTTCAAGGACGGGCACTACCACCTGGACTTTCTAGACTAAGGATCCACAGGACAGGGAGCCAGGGAGCAGGAACGCATCAGAGCAGGTCCAAACCAAGCTCCTCATTCGACCCAGGCATCAACTAATTGCTCCTCATTTGACTTGGCGTCAACTAATTGCTGGATCTAGAATCTCCATTTGCACTTTTCCATGTATATAGTGTTCTTCCATACCACAGAGCTGACATCCACTGCCAGACATCCAGCCAAGAACCTTATAGCAATGAGCTCATCTACACCTTACGAGACAGGCACTGCTAATTTTCCCATTCTGCAGATGAGCTGACTGAGACAAAGAGAGATGAATCTCATTCCACATCCCATGCTATCAGAAACAGAGAAAGAAGAAGAATCTATAATTTGAGGCCCAGTGATGTGGCACAGTGAGTTAAACTACCACCTGCAATGACAGCATCCCCAAAGGGCACCAGTTTGAGTCCCAGGTGCTCTGTTTCTGATCCAGCTCCCTGCTAATGCACCTGGGAGAGCAGCAGAAGATGGCTCCAGTGGTTGGACCCTTGCTATCCATGTGGGAGACCCAGATGGAGTTCCTGACTCCTGCCTTTCAAATTAAAAAAATATATTTAATAAAATCATTATGCTGTTATAGTTTTGTGTTTTTTAAGGTTTATTTTATTTATTAGAAGGCAGAGAAAGAGAGAGAGAGACCTTCTGTCAGCTGGTTCACAACCCAAATGGCCACAATGGCCTGGGCTGGGCCAGGCCAAAGCCAGGAGCCTGGAACTTCTTCTGGTTTCCCACGTGGGGCAATTGGTCTGTGTCCCATATTGGAGTGCCTGGGTTCTAGAACTGCCTCTGCTCCAGATTCCAGCTTCTAGCCAGTGCAGACCCTGGGAGCCAGCAGGTGTTAATTCTAGTGGTTGAGTCCCTGCCACTCTCCTGGGAGACCTGGAGTGGGTTCTAGGCTCTTGGCTTTGCCACACTTCCCACACTGGGATAGTGGGCCAACAGATGGCCTAGCTCTAATAAATTAAATATTACCCCCAAGATTTAAAAACAAAAAATCAAGTCCCATTGACCAAACAGTTTATGAAACAACCTTTGTGTTTCACTTTAAATACCTTAGGAGGGAAAAATGTGTACTAACAAAAAAGACAAATTCACAAGTAATTCTTTATGATTTACCACTGGATTCTTTTTTTTTTTTTCTTAAGATTTATTTATTTGAAAGGCAGAGTTAGAGAGAGAGGGAGTTAGAGAGAGAGATCTTCCAACCACTGGTTCATTCCACAAACAGCGGCAACAGCCAGAGCTGGGCTGATCCGGAGCCAGGAACCAGGAGCTTCTTCTGGGTCTCCTATGTGGGTGCAGGGGCCCACAGACTTGGCCATCTTCCTCTGTTTTCCCAGGCACATTAGCAGGGGGCTGGATCAAAGTAGTGCTGCTGGGACTTGAACCACTGCCCATATGAGATGCCAGCACGGCAGGTGGTGTCTTAACCTCTCTATACCACAGCGCTGGTCCCTACCACTGGATCCTGTACTCTATAAGTACATCTGTTCCATCCAGAACATGGAAATATTTTCAAAAGTTCACAGAAAATGGGATTAAAGGATAAGTTTGCTTTTGGTGCAAAACACTTGTGCAGTCCATTCTGCAAAGGGTCTTCAAGAAGGCCATGAAAATGTATATATTATGAAAAACACATGCATGGGTTCTAACAAATTGTTGCACCAAAATTAATGTATCTTTAATTCCATTTTCCATGAACTTTTTGAAATGCCCAGCTATCTGTTCTTCCTGGTGCCTGCTGAGAACTCTGTCACAAATGACAAGCCCCTCTACGTGAATGCCTGCACCAAAACCATTTGCAAACATCTGCATAGAATTCCTCATGGTGTTGCTGTTGGTTATGTTTAAGAAGAAATATTCGAGTCACATAGTTTTCAAAAGAATTAATTAACTTCATCTATTAATGTTTACTAAATATCCCCTGGACTCAGACCAAACATGTTGAAAATGATGTGTTCTAATAGAAGATTAATGTAGATTAGGAGTTGTATAGATACAACTGAATGTTTTAATGGTTACTGTCTACTCCCCAAACTTAGCGTCCTCACATCCTGGGTTCCTCGTTTCCTCACTGGGCATAAGCTCAGGAGGACCAGGAGTATGCCTCCCTTGCTCTCTATTGTATCTCTGTTGCATTCTGAAGGTAGAAAGCACTCAATCGACTTTTTATATTCTAGATGCACACCATTGATGAGCTGGAGCATCTATAAAAAGAGATGCTTCAAGGCAACATTTTTGCCATTCTATTTCATTAGCTCTCTTAATACACATCTACCATGATTAGGTATCATTTTAAAAGGTGTGTTTAAGTGGCCAGCACCGTGGCTCAACAGGCTAATCCTCTGCCTTGCGGTGCCGGCATACCGGGTTCTAGTCCCGGTAGGGGCGTCGGATTCTGTCCTGGTTGCCCCTCTTCCAGGCCAGCTCTCTGCTGTGGCCAGGGAGTGCAGTGGAGGATGGCCCAAGTGCTTGGGCCCTGCACCCCATGGGAGACCAGGAAAAGCACCTGGCTCCTGCCATCGGCGGCCATTGAAGGGTGAACCAACGGCAAAGGAAGACCTGTCTCTGTCTCTCTCTCACTGTCCACTCTGCCTGTCAAAAGAAAAAAAAAGATGTGTTTAAGCAGAGAAAGCTCATATTTATGATTTTTTTAAAAAAGCAAACATGGCTTATCATGTGCCATATTTAAGAACTTTTTCAATATATTAGCTCTTTTAGTCATACATATACATCAATATTTTTAAATATTTTAAATATTTTAAATTATTATTCAAATCAACTATTTCTTGGGTAGATCCTATGTGCCAGGAGCTATGCCACAGGTTAGAGGGGATCCTGAAATAAGGAAAAAGTTTTTGCCTCCAGCAGCTTAATTTAACCCAGTGGTTTAGAATATATGGTTGTAGCTAGCAGTATCACTATCACATCAGACCTTGTTAGAAATGCAAACTCCTGTGCCCTCCTCCAGACCTCCCAAATCAGAAACTCCAGGGGTGGGGCCAAGCAAACTGCTTACAACAAGCCCTCCAGGGGATTCTAATGCACCCTTGGTTTTCAGAACTGAATTAATTGGACATGTGGAATTCAAACCCACCCAACCAGATCACAAGGCCAAAACAATGTGCTCTGGAGATCTGATAACAGCGGAGGGAGCTTGGTCTGGAAGCACCCAAGGGAAAGGAAACTTTCATCCATCCATTGGCATGCATTCAACACAGGTTTACTGTTTTGCTGTGTGGCAAGACCCGTGCTGGGGCCTGAGAACTCACAGACCAAAGAGGTGGCCTGTGAGATAAGGGCTCTGGCCTGGATGGCCTGGATGGCCTGGATGGAGGTGTCTCCCTAAATTTCTATGCTCAATATGGGATCATATTGAGAAATGGGCATTAAGGAGGTGATTAACGCCCTTTCAAAAAAAAAAAAAAAAAGTCCAAGAGAGCCTGTTTGCTCTTTCTGCCCTATGAGCACACGGTGGGCAGGTGGTCATCTATGAGGAATGTGTCCTCACTAGACACCAAATCTGCCAGCCCCTGGATCTTAGACTTCCCAGCTTCCAGAGCTGTAAGAAATAAATGTCTGTCTTTTACAAGCTGCTCAGTTTGTGGTATTTTGTTATAGCAGCCTGAATGGACTAAGAAAACGGGTTTACAAGAAAGACAATGGGTTATGCAAGTAAATGTATTTTTATTATGATCTGATTGATTAAAAAAGGAAATGACACTGAAAACGACCGTTGTGTTCTAAATAGCCAAATACACAAGTCCAAAATGTGTCGCTTAAACTGTCACCTTCAGTTTTAACTTTATTAATTTTATCTATGCCCATGTATTTTTGGTAACTAATGATAACATACTTAAATATTAACAAGAGGAATCATCAACCAAAGTCCTTAGCATACATTTTGTTCCTGACTCATTCAGTCCACAAACATTTACTGAGTAACTGCTTACTAAGTACAAGCCCTGTGCATGGCTGAGGGACCCAGAGGAAATGTAGGGACACTGCCCTGGAGGAAGTCACAGCAAAATGATAAAGGCAGGTTGCACAATGTTTGTTGGCTGCCCTCCAATTTGTTCTTGTCAACTAAAGCCACAAAAAAAAAAAAAAAAAATGGGAAGGGCTCATGATCTCCAATTGAAATTAAAACTCTTCTAACACTTAGCTTAAAGTGTTGAGTGCCTTACTGTCACTACATAATACTCACAGATTTAAATATACTACAGCAGGAATACATGTCAGCCTACAAACTCACATGACTAATATCATTTTTTTTTTTCCTGAAGCCGAGCCTCTTATTTCTTTTGGAAATCAGGTTCTCCCACAGTGACACTCACCGGAGGCTCTCCCACTTTCCTCAGATGTTGGGGCTGGGAGATTTCTGCCGACCTAGGTGAGAAGTTGGAGACATCGATGGTCCCTCAGAAACTCCGATGTGCTTTGTCCACTCTGGTGTTTCCTGTCTATTGGTTTGGAGCTTAAAAGTCAGTGCTGTGAATGGCTTCCTTGCCATGTGGTGTGGTGGAAATTTCTGGGAGGGATCCCTCCCGCAGGGACATATTGGAAGCATCAGCTTTGTGCTTGTTAGAAATGCAAACTCCAGGGCTTCCCACCAATCTCTCCAGCAGAAACTCAGGCTGAGACACAGGCGGGAGACTGCAGCTTCTCCAGAAACCCACTCTGAAAGGCTCTGCCCAGGAAGGAGTGGGCAGCCATCATCAGTCTCTACTTTCCTTAGACAGGAGGAAGAGTACCAGATCTCATTCTGTCTCCTCCTCTCCTGATTTTTTGACTTCAGAAAACACACTCCATTTAACTGGAGACTTTTGCTTCAGAAGCACTTAAGATAACATTAATTGATTTAGTTTTAAGCAAAGAAGTACTTTTAGTTTTAAATTAGGAAGTACTAACTCTTACCTGCCACAAAATATTTCTGTGGATGTATAGCTTGAGGCTTCAGGTTAGGCTATTGGTACAGAAAACCATTGGAGCAAGAGCACAGTAAAGACTTGTAACCGCATTTTCAGACTATGAAATCCAAATCCTTTTCCCTCTTCTACCATTCTGGTACTTCTCTCTGATGACAGTTGATATAGGATACAACAAACCATGAGGCAGAGGCACAAGCAGTCTTTCATACATGTTGGCTCCAATCCTCTGACACTGAGAGGTGGCATTATACATCCCATCTCAGAGGGGAGGAAGCCCCAGCTGGGGGAGGTGAAATGTCAGTCCTAGTGTTGCGGAGCCAGGTTCTAATTCAAGTCAGGGCAGCTCCAAAGCCTCCCCTGTTTCCCTTTCTCTGGATTGCCTCCCATGGTGGGAAACCAGCTTCCAGGTCGTTGGCACCTGGTCTGTGCCAAGCGTATTACGATCTCTACTGCTTTGAGCATTCTGCACAGAATTTTAAGACAGGATTTTCCTGATGAGGGGACTGAAGCGGAGAGATTAACGAATTGCAGCAGACCCCAGTTTTAGCCCTTGCCTGGTTTCAAACAGAGACTCCTCCCACTGCAGGTTCCTTTTGCCACTAACCAGTATGCCTCTGAGAAATGAAGGAAATAATGTCACAGGATTTCACTGTTAGGAAAAGCAGATCGGATTTTGGATATGGAATATCACGGTGTTAATATCACAGGGCTAATGTTTGTACACTTAACCTCCAAATTAGGGCATTTTAATACCTGTCTGACTCAAATTTTAGGACTTTTGTCATTTTGGACAAGACATTTCATCTCTTTTAGATCAATTCCATGGGCACTAAAATAAAATAAACTCAGTGACTTTTAAGTCTCAGTCCTGGGTGTCAATTTCTAGACATAAATTAGCACATTCCTAAATGATTATGAAAAATTGCAAAATATCTCCCAACTTTGTCTTTTTTTTTTAATTTAGTCCCTCACTTATCTTCCAGTACTCTTTCAAAATTTATCTTTTGGTACCCTCAATTCATATTTTTATCAACGTCATAGTTTGCAGAAAAATGATAAAATTATCATAGAAATCGCAAAAAAAAACCCACCCAAGCATTTATAATATGCCATCCAGCTGAAATGTTTAAATGTGCAAAATATTTGCGCACAATACACCTCTGTCGCATGAATGATTAAGAGAAGCAGAAATTTCTTAGCAATTATCATAGCTGACACCAACAGTTCCAACCGAAATCCGTTAGTTCCTGGTAGGTACAGAGAAAATGCACTAGCATCTTGGTCCTGCTACTTCCTGCGACCTTGAACAAATGATCCGAGGCCTCAGCGTCCTCAACGTAAAAACAGACATTCTCACAATAGACGAATACACCTCAGTGTTTTCCGAGATCATCCATGTGAAACGCAGCACCCAGAACACGGCCGATGACCAGCAAGTGTGTGCGTTTAGCGGCCTTTCTCGGTGGGCTGTTACTTTTCATACGTGACCTAGTTCATTCATTACAAGTGTTATCTCAGAACAAATCCTCGTACTTTAGCGCCTAAGTCAGTGCAAGATTGAACTAAATAGAATGCTTGGCATTGCAGGATTTTTTTTTTAATATAGAAGGACGATTAGAAGACAAATAAAAAGGCTGAACAAAGGGGAAGGATACTTTCAGCCAGAAGTGCCCTATCTGGAATAGTGTTATTCGCCCCCCACCACCTCTCGAGGCCGCCTCGAGAATCCCTTTGGCCTCCGCCACTGGACATCACAGCAGGTGCGACCAACAGCGGCCAGCTGCGTGAATTTCGTTCATTCCTCTCCTTCTCAAAACTCTACAGGCCATTCGTTTCTCCGCTTGACAGCTCTCATTTTTTTCCTTCCTTCTCGTCCCTGGGAAACCTTGAAGGCGACCGTCGACCCGGAACTACTCCCCCTAGCGAAACGGACGGCCAGCCCGCGGCGCACGCAGAGTGACGACACACTCGAGTCGCTGCCCGGAGACGTCACTTCCGGGCCGCTTCCTTCGCGGAGCCTTGTGGGTAGCCGGCCGGGGTCTCCTGGCGACGACGATGGCGGGGGATGTGGGCGGTCGCAGCTGTACGGACTCGGAGCTGCTGCTGCACCCGGAGCTGCTGTCGCAGGAGTTCCTTCTCCTCACCCTGGAGCAGGTTGTGCACGCCGGGGCGGGTGGGCCTGTCCGGGAGAGTCCCTCGCACTTGGTCTCTCCCCGAGTAGCCCACGGTGACGACAGACACTCCCGCCGGCGTCGCCCCTCCTGCCGGGCACCGGCCACCCTCCACCCACACAGCCCAGCCGGGTGTCCCGCTCCTGCCCTGTTTAGAGAAGGGGCGTCCTTAGGCTCGCAGGCGCTCCTGGGAAGTAGGACTTGTCTACCCGAGCCTCTGATGTCTCACCGAGCGACCCCCGCGGCCTGGGTGTACGGGAGCGAGGGGGCCTCCGGGAGAGGGGCGCTAGGGAAGAGGCGCCGGAGAGTGGTCGGCGCAGAGGGTGGACATCGGGCGCCTGGGCCAGCGCGCCCCGAGAACGCGCCCGTTCCACACCCTCTACCCTCCTGTTAAAGGTGATGAACCCGAGTCCCGGGAGGGTGAGCTGCCGCATTTCGGGGCACACCGTCAGTGCATGGTGCCGCCAGGAAGGTTCCGGGCCCCGGCTCTCCGTGGAGCGCTGGCAGGTTTTCGGCCGGTGCGGCTTGTGATGATAGGGGAAACATTGAAGAAAAGTGAGATGTTTCATAGTGAGTTACTGAAGTTTTCCCGGGGGGAGGGGAGGGTGTTTATGTAGCATACTAGGATTTCTGTCCCATGCTCTGTAACTTACTCAGGCCTGCTGCTAAAGAATTATTTATTTATTTATTTAAAGAGTTAGGTCTTCCATCTGATGGTTCACTCCCCAGATGGCCGCAACGGCCGGAGCTGTGCCGATCCGAAGCCAGGAGCCAGGAGCTTCCTCTGGGTTCCACACGGGTGCAGGGGCCCAGGCACTTGGGCCATCTTCTACTGCTTTCCCAGGCCATAGCAGAGAGCTGGATTGGAAGTGGAACAGCTGGGACTAGAACCGGCGCCCACATGGGATGCCGGCACTGCGGTCAGGGTATTAACCCATTGGGCCACAGCGCTGGCATCAAAGAATTATTTTAATGATGTCAGTTACCCTCACAATACAGCAAACTTTTAGAACATCAGAATCACTGTGTAATTAAAACACGGGTTGATAGTTCCATCCCTAGACTGTGTTCATATTCAGTAGATCAAGGGTGCAGCCTGCAGCATGGCATTTTTTAAACCAGTTCTTGCTGCTAGTCCCCAAGCCCCAGGTGGAGAGTCCTCGCTCTTAGGGGCAAAAGAATGTGACTGAATCCTTCGGGAACGTTGTCCAAGAGAATCCGCAGGGTTTCCCCTGCCTGCGAGCGAATACCACGTGAGAAGCCCACAATAGACCACTATAGGGAAGAGAAAAGCAGTAACATATCCCCCCCACACCCGGAGATTCGTTCCTTACACTTCCGTAGGCTCTGAGTCCAAGAGCAGGATGCCAGGAGACTCGGTGTTGGCTCAGGGCCTGCCTCCTGGCTTACAGATAGCTGCCTTCTCAGCGGGTATTCACATGACCTCTCCTCCATGAATGCTTATGGATAAAGCTAAAATGTACTTCAGGTTTTTTTTTAACAAAAGGGAGTTGGCAGAAGTTTATCAGAAGGCATTGATTTGTTGGTTGTACTGAGCACAAATGTTTGCATGCCTTTCTGATTGGAACTTGAAGGACCCGAGATCTTTCCATTTTCAGTTCTGCTTTCTGGATCCAAACTTGCCTCTGTGCCTGTCCCTGGTGCTCTGTGTTTCCTGTGATGTTGAGGGAGGGTGAGATGATTTAGATAGGGATGGTTTGGACAGTGAGTGGAAGCTGCTTGATAAGACCAGGGGAAACATGGGGTGGGAGCGGAGGGAGGAAGCAGGCTGTTCTGATGTACTGCTGTTATCATCAGTAAGAGGCCTAGTTTCCATCTGCTGTGCTATTTTAAATCTTGGGAAAGAACCCCAATTTAAGAAAAAAAACGTGAGAAGTGATAGGGCACTAGTCTGATCCTAAGAGTAGCACTCAAGGTAACTTATTGACGGAATGCGATCGTTGTTACTGTCATCGGCTTTTGTCTGTTTTCAGCAGGCAGTCCCCCATGGGCAACCCCCTTTATAGCTTAAGAAGCTCCTGGAAGTCATCTTCATGCCTCGTATGTTGTCTGAGCAGTTGTGGACAGCCGTCCTCTTCATACTGAGGCCGTGTGACCATTGACTTTACAATGAGCCTGAAGCTAATATTTGTAGTGCTTAACTTGCCTGTAATACTGCTTGAAACATGTCACAGGACCTTCTAGTGTGCATGTGATTGTGAAACTGGTTTAAATAATTTGTTATTTAAAGAGTTGTGTTTTATCTTACGGGTTGATGAGATGATTAGTTACTAAAATTAAATTCCTTTTTTTCTTTCCCACAGAAAAACATAGCCGTTGAAAATGATGTGAGAGTAAACAAAGACAATCTTACTGATCTTTATGTCCAGCATGCCATCCCATTGCCTCGGAGAGATTTGCCAAAGAACAGATGGGGGAAAATGATGGAAAAGAAAAGAGAACAACACGAGATAAAAAATGAGACTAAAAGGTACTTCCTGGTTGTTCCAGTTTTCATTTAAATTTTATGTAACTTAAGCAGTTTTACTTTTTTTCCCCTCCAGGTAAACTTAAGTTTAAAAAAAATTACTTAATAACTACAGAGCACCATGGGACACTGTGCCTTTATATCAGTGAGTAAAGCTGACAAAATTCCCTGCTCATATTTTAGTTGGGAAAAACAAAAATTTAAGTGTATGATGTGTTGAATCATGTTACATGCTAAGAGAAAGGACACATGAGGAGAGGGGATCAGAATTATCAGTAAAGTGTCCAGGAGTGACTGTACTGAGAAATGATATTTCACTAGCGAGACCTCTATGGAATTGAGCAATCTAGCGTTCCAGGCAGGTTACAGGAGTCTGGGTCGGTCAGGAGTGTGCCCAGGAATAGCAAAGCAACCGTCAGGACCTGAGTGGAGAGTAAGAGGAAAAAGGTGTAATTGGGGTGAGATCATAGAAGCTTTGTACATCATTGTAAGAACTTTGAGTTAATTCTGAGATGAGGAGCCATTGGAGAGAGTTGAGCCCGTGGTGATGGTGGTACCTTCATATGTACAATTTAGCAGGATAACTCTGTTCTTACCAAGGAGCAGTGTAAAATGTGGCTGATAGTGTGTGTGCAAGAGCTGTAGGCAGGAAAGGCGATTAGGCTGTGCTGTAATCCAGGCAAGGAGTAACAGCTTTGAGAAGGTAGTGAATTTAGTAAATTGGAGTCTGGATGGTTTTGGAGGTAGAGCCAACAGAATTTG
Source organism: Sylvilagus floridanus (assembly GCA_949820135.1). Lineage (NCBI taxonomy): Eukaryota > Metazoa > Chordata > Mammalia > Lagomorpha > Leporidae > Sylvilagus > Sylvilagus floridanus. Next base: position 80,590,031 of record OX463245.1, read on the forward strand.
CTGAATTTTGAGGAAAAAGATGAATCAAGACTCTAACATCTTTAAATGATGTAGAAATGAAAAGCATATCATCAAGCTTCATGTAAACTGTAAAATTTTTTTTTTTTAATTTTTTTATTTTTGACAGGCAGAGTGGATAGTGAGAGAGAGAGACAGAGAGAAAGGTCTTCCTTTGCCGTTGGTTCACTCTCCAATGGCCGCCGCGGCTGGCGCGCTGCTGCCGGCGCACCGCGCTGATCTGATGGCAGGAGCCAGGGGCCAGGTGCTTTTCCTGGTCTCCCATGGGGTGCAGGGCCCAAGCACTTGGGCCATCCTCCACTGCACTCCCGGGCCACAGCAGAGAGCTGGCCTGGAAGAGGGGCAACCGGGACAGAATCCGGTGCCCCAACCAGGACTAGAACCTGGTGTGCCGGCGCCGCAAGGCGGAGGATTAGCCTGTTGAGCCACGGCGCCGGCCAACTGTGTAAAATTTTTAATACTTACAAGATGTTCCATAAAACCGCAAGGAAATGAAGTTTTGTTTTTTTTTTTAGAACATTGATTGATCAGTGTCTGATTAGTTAATGAGGACAGAGTGTTCTAAGTTCCCTAAGTGAGCTAGTTATCTCTTACTGTCTGTTTATCCCAAGTGGGTGTTGGTGATCAATTGCTTAGTTTCTTTTCAGGGCCTTCTGTTTGTAAGGCACTGTAGTAGTGGGGTGGCTAAAGGGAGGAGCACGTGGCTCTGAGTTGGTTGGTGGTTTTAGTGAATTTCAAGATTGCAGTTGTATCCCCAGGCATGAAAACAGTTTAAGGAGACGTTCTGCTCACGGTCTTCGGGAAAAGCTGTAGATCTTGCTTTGACCAAGTATGCATTTCAGTTCAGACAAAGCACTTTAGTTCATTGGTTGCATATTGGTACACACTGTGTGTTAGTGTTAACTTAGCCTTTGGGTTATGTTGCATATGCCTTTTAATTCCCTTTTCTTTGGCTCTTGTTCAGGCAATAAGTTCTTGATCTGCACATTTAGGTTTATTGGCCACGTTAGCAGACTTTCAGGCCTAGTCAGACTTTTCCTCTGAGCAAATGCCATATGACTGTCCCTACCAGTCCCTCAGTATCATTTTGGAAAAGATCTTTGTCTTTATCTTAAAAGTTGACAGTTTGCTTCCTGAATCACCAGCATCAAAGCTGGAAGGATCTAAGAGGTCTGAGGCTTGTCCAACTTGAATCTTAGCTTGTGTGCCTGCCAGCTAACAAATCTTCCTCTTAGTCTGGTTCCCGTCGGCACTGGGCGTGCAGTGAGCGTACTTTATTCTTCTGCCAGGTGATGTTCAGTGGCAACCCAAGAGGGGTCAGTTTGGCCCATCCCCTTAGGATACAGTTAAAATGCAGATTCTAATTCAGTTGCTCAGGTTGGAGCCCCGGCTTCTGCCCCCCCCCCCCCCCCCCCCCCAGTGGCAAGGCTGAAGGTTCTTGCTGGTAACTGGCTGCTCCAGTTCTTTCAGTGTGCTTCTCAGGGTTGTACCCTAAACATACGAGCTGTATAACTTGGAGTGAATTTGTAAGCAACTGGATGCAAACGTTACGATTGACAGTGGAAATTAGATTTCCAGAGGCTAACTATGCAGACTCACCAAATTTCACCAAATTGTACAAATGTTACAGTGAATTTGGAAAGTGCCTGCTTTAGAGATATTTAGTGAAAATGGATTGTTCTGCTTCGTTTTTTATAATTCTTTTTAAAACAATGACTTAATATGCCACGGGGGTGCTCTTGGCATAGTTTTATTGGTTATTATCGTTTCTAAATAACAGCTGATTATATGAACAAGACTGAATAAGCTGGTGATTTCTTCTGTTAGGAACTACTCTTTGAAGTTCTGGGGTCAGTGGGTTAATCGGTATTTTAGAACAGGTGTACCTTTGTGTATTCTCAAAAGTGAAGTTTACATTTGTTGTAAATGTCTTGAACTTTAAAGCATTAGAAAATTATTTACAGTGACTGTCGAAACTTTCATTTCCAATAGCCCCATGTTCCACAGGTTAGTCTTATCAATACATCTTCTTGGTTTTTGTTTGACTTTGAATTCCAGTGAAGTAGGTCGCTGCTCCAGGTGGAGTTATCAAAAGCGCATGTTTTCAGTTTCAGGAATAGCACTGCAGATGGATTAAGGAAACGACCCCTCATCGTATTTGATGGAAGCTCAACAAGTACAAGCATCAAAGTGAAAAAAACAGAGAACGGAGATAATGATCGACTCAAGTCTCCCCCTCAGGCAAGCTTGACCAGTAATGCCTTTCGAAAATTACCAGCTTCTTCAAATGTTGCACCCCTAATTTTGTCTTCCAATTTGCCTATGAACAATAAAACGGAACACAATAATAATGACACTAAACAGAATCATGACTTAACGCATAGGAAAAGTCCTTCGTGCGCTGTGAAGTCGCCACCTTTGTCCCCTGTGGGAACGACTCCGGTGAAGTTAAAGCGAGCTGCTCCTAAGGAGGAGGCGGAGGCTGTGGTAAGTGGGGTGGTTTCTGCTGTAACGAGTGCTGTGAGTGCCACCGCAGCAGCCTGCCTCGCAGCCCGAGGTGGCTGGTCTGCTGCGTGCTGTTCTTGTGCCTTCTGATGCTCTTGACTTTTACATCTCATTGCTTGTGTGTTTGAACCCTGGAATTTTAAAATCCATGGTGAATGATGTTTTTAAAACTGTGTTCATTTTATCTCTGCTTACATTGCATGAAGAGAGAGTCTATAGGTACTTTACTTAGAGTTCTCATTTAGTTCCTTTAACAATCTTGAAACTAATACAAGTATTCCTTTATTAGGGATAAACTCTAGCTCAGGGTCCAGTTACACATGTATTATGTAGCCTTTGGGCCCTGACCATAAGTCTGTCACTTGCGCTTACCTTGAAATTGGCTCCAGAGGGGCCAGTGCTGTGGCATAGTAGACTAAGCCTCTGCCTGCAGTGCCAGCATCCCATATGGGCGCTGGTTTGAGACCCAGCTGCTCCTCTTCGATCCAGCTCTCTGCTGTGGCCTGGGAAAGCAGTAGAAGACGGCCCAAGTGCTTGGGCCCTGCACCCTGTACTGTACTTTGGTTCTGTTATCATCTTCTGATGGCATGTTAGAGGGATCAAAACACTAAGAAGTTCAAACATTCTAACAGTGGACTTTGGAAAAGGAAAACTGCCTAACTAGTTCTTGACTTCAGTTAGTTCACTAAACCTTGTTGTCAGCCCTGTGAGCTTGGCAGTGTTATTCCCATATCACAGGGGAGGAAACAAAAGCCTGGAGAGCTTAAAGAAGCTTCCCCAGGATTCCAGAGGGAGTAGGTGTAGTGGGAAGCCTGTGATACCAGGGCACACAGTTAGCACACCTGTGCTGCCTCCATTCTCTGAGCCAGCTCTCTGGGAGAGAGGACGAAGCTGTGGGTTCAGAGTTGGAGGTCTCAAGTCACATCTCAGAAATTGCAATAAGGAGTGAGCCTCCAGACTGCTTGTTTCCAGGCTCTCAAGCAGCCAAAGGATGTGCTGTGATACGTGGATGTAAATCTTGTATTGCCAGCTGACTCTGGACTGTGCGGTAGTGTGAGGAGATAGATAGGCTGGGCAGGCAGGAAGCAGGTCTGGAGCAGTTAGTGGATCTCAACACTGATTGCGTATGAGGATCACCTAAGGAGCTGCCAAAAACCCAACCCAAGGAAGTTGGAGCCTCATCCCCCTGCCTTCTGTGAATTCTGCTTTGGCTTGTTCTGGGCTAAAGCCTTGGGCTGGTCATGTTTTCAGTTTAAAGTGCAAACCTGTGAGAGCCACAGAGCTAGAAAACCATGAGCCATGGGAGGCCCCCCCCCCAATCTCTTGGCAGTATCTTCCCACCAGGTGGCAGCAGTGATCTGAGAATGTGTCAGTAGTAAACCTTGGTGGTTTAAAAGGTTTCCAGTGCTGTGGTTTTCCTCTACATTTCTTGACATTTCTGTGTGTTTAAACTGATTTCTGTTCATGTCTTTCAGAATAACCTGAAGCCCCCAGAAGCAAAGAGGAAGATACAGCATGTTACATGGCCATGAAGGAAAGTTTCCAAAAATGTAAATATAACTGTAATTGTAGTTTTTCAAACAAGTTCACTTATTTTGACAGTATTCAGAGATCCTGATTATTGTGGGATTTTCTTAAGAGGTTTAAAATAGGTTCAAAAGAATAATCTTTTCTTCTTATCCTTCCTTTTTAAAAATTCTTGCTTTTCATCTCCTGATAGGGAAAGAATTTCTTTTTAAAACAATGACTTAGTATACATTCATGTTTACCCTAGTCAAATCATTAGCTGCAAGTCTGGCATAAAGCATTTAATGAATTTTAGGGTTATTCTCATTAGTGTCTTTAAGAGTCTTTAGAGAAATTTGAGGTTTTTTAATTCAAATATTTTACAAGTTTTTCATTTTTACTAATTTACTTTCCCAAGCAGAAGCATATGACAGCTCATCACAGTATTTTCATAAATATTGCCACACTTACCCTCAGGGGTTCACCAGGAAAAGCATCTTTGGTTGTACTGCTGTGCAGCTAATCAGAATGGACAGCTGAAACTGCTGCTCTTGGTTGCATTGCTTCTGCCCATCAAATGCGAAAGGGAAGTCAGTGTTTGCTGTTCCTCCTCCTCTTGGATTTGAGATGGAACTGACTGACTGCGGGCTCACTGACCCATCCTTGAACGTGTTCTTGTCAAGCGTCAGTCTCATCTCTTCACAAGCAGTCCGATCTCACTCCACGAGTTCATCCATTTCTCCCTGCTAGGAGCTTAATCTCGCAGTGAAGTTGATTTAAAGCTCCTCAGGCTGAGTCATGTTGGAAGTGGTACCTGATGGTAGTCAGTTTCGAGACTAGGAGGAGTGTTAGAAGTGTAGAATTGAGGAGAGTCCAGGAAGTGTTTCGGTGAGGGGGATGATCAGTATGATCTGCAGTCGAGCTGCGGAGCAGCTACTGGAGCCATAGGACAGATGGGCTCCCAGCTGGACAGGATTCCTGTGGTGTGGTACAGACAGCGTCCACAGGGCTGGTCCGCACAGAATTATCTGCCAAGGGTTTTCATTTATTTTATGTTCTAGTGATGTAGCCACTCTTCTTGTGTGGTGGAAATTAGAAAATAGAGTTTACCTTCTATCCGTAAGTTCTAGTGTCTACTTTTCTGCTGTGTATTTCTCATCAAAAGCAAAGGGTACTTTATACTTTCTTCCATTGTGTGATTGATCTTCAACACTTAGAGGAGTCTCCTCTGTTGATTTGTTAAAAGCAGTATTGTAGTTCAGTTATTGAATAGCCCTGCAAAAAATTAATTCAGCCTTGCAGGTAAGTACTGCACCTAGACTCTAACCTGGTAGTTTTTAACCATTTTGCCTTTATTTGAGACTGTAAATCTGTACACATAAGACACAGTTGATATGAAAACATTGTTAGTGTTATAGTTAATTGTCAAATGTATGATTATCTGCAGGGCTGATGTGTGTGATATTGTTGATGGGCAACTGTGATCCTGTGCATAAATCCATGTTAAGGGTAATTTTAAAAGTACAGATTTTAGGGTAGGATGACAAATTATATTTTATATTCAGTTGTCCCCTCTGCTTTCATCTATACTTCTCTCTTAGTTAAGAGAGAGTTAGCCATTTGACGATTTTCAGTCAGTGGGAACTTACTTTAGTTACTCAGTGAAATTAATTTTTAATTTGTATATTTAACTTACAGAGTAGGTTGATAATAACAGCTGAACTGTGTAACACTGTTGCTTCAAATTGAAGTTTATATTATGAACATTCAGAGCCACTGCTCATGCAGCAGCTTACTGTCGAGGTGTTTTGAGTGTGAGGCGTGGAGAAGCACTGAATCATGTACTTGGGATGCCATCACCCCGCCACTGTAGAGCTGTGCCTCCTGAGTGTGCGGGGTACGGCGTGTCTCCAGGGGCTGTCCGCGCACCGAGGCTGGCTGAGTGATGCAATGTGGAGCAGCAGCATGGCGGGTGTCACCGGGGAGTGGGCTTGCTTGAAAGGTTTCAAGGGCTCACTGTGAGCGGTGGGTGCTTTTGAAATACCCCGCCCTCACTACTGTGGGTTGATGTTGTCGCTCTTGAGTCTACATTGCAGGACAGCCAGATGTTTTTATTACTGGAGTAAGCAAATAGATGGCGTTGGAGCCCGTGGGTGGCTTGTGAGGCGTAGTTATAGGTACCACTTCCTGTCTTTTTAGTGGGAGGGCATTGTTTTTTTTTCTCCTTTTCCCTCTTTGTTTTCTTTTTCCCTTTTTTGCCTTCCCCGTATGCTTGCCTTCTTTACTTCCATTCTCCTTTCTCCTTTCTGTAGATCTTAAGCTTCAGGCTTAAATTTGCAAATTATATTTCTTTGGCCTACTCGTTCACTTAAGGGTGAAGCTAGGCTGACTCCCAATCCTCTTGCATTTGAGGGATCATCGACTGCTGTGTGGACTCTGGAAAGCCTCCAGACCCTGCACTGAACCGCTTGCCAGTGGCTGTGTAAGCAGGCCGGTTTTCCCAAGTAGCCTTAGAATCCAGACAGTTACCCGGCTCTTGGAAGTTTGGTTCTACTGCTGCTACTAGGAGGCCATTATATATTTGCTAGTATTAAAATCTTCAGGATTGGAATTATTATTTGAGATGATATTTTGGTTGACTTAAGTTTTGAGAGATGATTCTAAAACTGAGCTAGAGACTCATTCAAGCAATGACCTTTTTGAAACTTACATTAAGTGAAACTGCCAGTAGATTAAACACACGTGTGTAAGCGCTTCCTCTATTTACTCCGTGGGACTTCAGTCATTTTTAGAGGCAACAAAATGGTCAAAACGTTTTTAAGTGTGCTCTTTTATTAAATGCTTGTGCAGGTTTTGTAATTCAGTACCGAAAAGTTTAACCTTGTAATGTACATTTTTGTATGTAAAAAGTCTTTTACGTAGCCTTATCCTTATTTAAATAAACTAAATAAAATTATCATGAGTAAGTCTGTCATTCATAGAAAAACAAAATGGGAAAATGCTGTGTAATGAATGGTTCTTTTCTGAGCAAGCTCTTTTGGAAAGTGTTACTCTTGACTGATCCTAATAGTCCAGCCACATCTTGGGTTCCTCTGAACGGGAGGGTCTGGGGGATATCACGATGCCACAGAGGCTGCCATGGTGACTGCCACGAGCTTTAAGGGGTGGAAACAAGTCCCAGACCTTCCCAGAGTGTAAGCTAACTTCACAAAGAGGAACAAACCAGAAGTTCGCTTGAGAGATTGGAGTGATTTTTAAAAACTCTGAATTTCTAAACTGGATCTTAATGCTATTTCATTTGAAGACTGAAGCTCCAAATTAACTAACCTGGAATAGACTTAGGTAACTCTCCACTTTGAATGTTAAAAAAGAAGTAAATTTTTTTTTATCTCTACAAAGGAAACACAAAAAGATCTTACTTGCAGTTAGAAATTGGAAATGTTTTACTAACTGAGGTGACTACCATCTCAGTTGTCTGAGTCGGTCACCTTTCCTGTGGTGGAATAAAAAATAAAGATGTGAATGGTTTATGAATTTGTTGAGTGTCTATTATTGTAGCTCTTGGGGTTAAATACAAGTGATCAATGAAACAGTGAATCATTGTAATGACAGAAAGTAAAGCAAAGACGTGACATGATAGGGACAGTGCAGGGGGGGCGAGAAGCTACTTCAAGTGCAGCATTTCAAAGTCCTCTTTATTTTAAAGGGGTAGTGACTCAGGGACAGCCGTGGAAAGCTGCCAGGGAGAACATCTGCCTGGGGTCCATTTAGTAACTGTGGAATCTGTTAATTCCTCAGAGGTGCAGTCTGGCCTGGCCTTAAATCTTGCTTCAGCAGATGAATACTTTGGTCACTTCTGGATCCTTGCTATGAGAAATGAAGAAAACAGGGCCGGCTCTGTGGCTCAGCAGGTTGAAACCACAACCTACAGTGCCTGCATCCCATATGGGCATCGGTTTGAACTCCAGCTCCTCCACTGTGATCAAGCTCCCTGTTAAGGTGACTGGGAAAGCAGTGGAGAATGGCCCAAGTGCTTGGGTCCCTGAACCCATGTAGGAGAGCTAGATGAAGCTCCTGGTTCCTGGCTTCAGCCTGACCAAGCCTGGCCCAACCCTGGCTGTATCGGCCATTTGGGGAGTGAACCAGCAGATGGAAGATCTCTAAGTCTGTGACTTTTTAAAATAAATATATAAATCTTAAAAAAGAAAAGAAAAGAAAAAGCCCAGGCTTGCCCATGGCAAATACATGGCCCAGCCAATAGCCATCTGGCCATGCCAGATGTGTGACCACTAGTCACCTGTCCCCCAGCCTCTCTGCTAGGGAACATCTGTCCAAATTGCCGATTAAGAATTATGAATGAATACAGCAGGGGTTGTATTAAGCCGCTGAATATTGGGGGTAGTTTGCTATGCAACAATAGATAATTAGGTATCAGACAAGGGCCAGTGAGAAAATCCTGAGGCTTAATTTTTTTTTTTTTTTTAATGTTCATTTTATTTGAAAGAGTTCCCATCCAGTGGTTCACGCTCCAAATGCCTGCAATAGCAGTGGATGTGCCAGGCTGAAGCCAAGAGCCAGGAACTCAGTCCCAGTCTCCTTCATGGGTGGCAGGAACTGCAGTAAGCCATCATCTGCTGCTGTCCTGGGGTGGGCATTCGTGGGAAGCTGTATGGGAAGCAGAGCCAGAGCTAGAACCAGGCTATCCAAGATTATTTTAGCCACTGCAAACCTAGGCGCCCAGAGTATTATTCTGACAGCAATGATTCTATCTCCGTGTGTCTCTTTCTACTATCATCCCTTTTGCAGAAACACTGAAGGCTTCCTACATGCCCTCACTTGCTAGGATACTGAGTATAAAGATGAAAAGGATGTCACTTCTGGCCCTCACGTTGCTTGTGCCCTTGCCCAGTCCTTCACTTGATGGGAGAGAAAGCAGTTCAGTGTAAGACAGCGATCCATCACAGTGGGACAAAGCCAGCATCTGTCAGGAAAGGGACACCCAAATGGCCCTGCCTGTCACTGGCTTCAAATGCAGAGCAGTGTGTTCCAAGAGAGCACTTTGGAAGCAGTAAGAAAGAGAAGCGGCAGGAGAGACATGGATCTGAAGGCTTCCTGGAAATAGTGACACCACTTCTGGTCCCAGTTCATCAGAATTTGCAGGGCACAGAGCAATCGCTGGACCAGGCAAGAAAGTTGTCCTTACATTGAGAATCCCAGCGTTTAATCATTAATCCAAAACATTCTGTCTGGAATAACTTTATTGTAAATCACATACTCTTGCTTTTGATTTTACATAACAGGAAGTTTAAAAGCTGTAGGTACCAATGCTTCATTACCTTATATAGTTCTGAAAAGTCAAGTTCGTGACATATGTGAATTGCACTTAAACTTTAAATATGCAGTGAAAAGAAAGATAAGCTTATAAAGATATCATTCGAAAGTAATTTTGCAATTGGATTGGCCCTAATGACTACAGAAATTCCAAACTATCTTCCCACGTAGGGTTGCATGAGGATTCTGGCTTTTCCTTGGGACTGACTTAGTCCCGAAGATTAAAGGATTTAAACAGACAAGACTAGCACTGAGAAGCACATGAGGCAGGCTTCAATAGGGCGGGTGGAAGCCAGAGCACAATATTGCTGGTGGAGAAAGAAAATACATCAATGTGTGTGTGTGTGTGTGACTGCAAGCCGCGACTGCGCGCTCTCCCAGTGGGGCCTTCAGATGTCTTTGCCGCAGTCCGGGCACAGGATGTCGTCCCTCTCCGTGAGGAAGCCTCGCCCCACCAAGGACAGGGAGCACTTCTTGCAGTTGAAGCAGTCGTTGTGCCACTGCCGCTCCTCGAAGGAGATGTATTTTGTGCCACCAATTCCTGTTAACAAAGAAAAACACCACCGCCGAGTGAAGGAAGGAAGGGAGGGTTCGCTGGTTAGAATGGAGCCCCGCGGCTGAAGGAGTCCTCGCGGGCGGGCCCCTCTTCCAAGTCTGCACTGTGTGCTTTGGACAGAGCTGTGTGTAAAGCAGACACTAAGTGCGGCCTGCATGAGCCCACAGACGTCAGAACAAAGACATACAGGACCTGGCCCTGCAGTGTGTGATACACACTACAAAAAAGGGCCTACTGTGTGTATCTGTTCACTTGTTTATTGCAGGTTTTCCCACGTGAAACAGAACAGGGAGCAGGTTCCTCAGGCCCTCCTTGCGCCTGCTGTGTCTGCTGCCCAGAGGTTTTTTTTTTTTTTAAAGCTTTAATAAATGAAGCACTAAAAGCAATGTAGAGGGGCCGGCGCTGTGGCGCAGTGGGTTAATCCTCTGCCTGTGGCACTGGCATTCCATCTAGGCTCTGGTTCAAGACCCGGCTGCTCCACTTCTGATCCAGCTCTCTGCTATGGCCTGGGAAAGCAGTAGAAGATGGCCCAAGTCCTTGGGCCCCAGCACCCACATGGGAGACCGGGAAGAAGCTCCTGGCTCCTGGCTTCAGACTGGCGCAGCTCCAGCTGTTGTGGCCAACTGGGGAGTGAACCAGCAGATGAAGACCTCTCTCTACCTCTCCTCTTTCTGTGTCACTCTGACTTTCAAATAAATAAATCTTAAAAAAAAAAAAAAAAAAAGGAATGTAGAAGAGGAAAGGGTTCATCTCTGGTGGGGCAGCCAGGGAGGGCCCCAGCAACTAAGTGGTGTGGGAGTGGGGAAGAAGGAGTGGACCTTCCTCAGAGAAAAGTCCTGGACACAAGCTCCAGGAGTGTGAACGCAGGCGGTACAGTCAGATGGGGCAGGCATAAGATGAGGCTGTTAGCATACATGGAAACAGACCAGGAAAATGTGGAGGCAAGGGACAAGGCCGTCTTGTAATCGTACATAGGAAGAGTAGTATCTCATTACAACTGTTCGCTTTGTATTGGATGCCTAACTCCCATCAACTGTTTTAGTTACACTGGGTACAGTTGATTTATGCTGCTGTTCATCACCTGGACTAAAACAGAATCAAATACATATGCTGATGTCAGAATGGAAGTCCCTTTTGTTGAAATGGGGATCATGAATTTCAACTTCAAAGAATGCCTTCCAGAAAGTCTTAATGAACTATACTAAGACAAAGCAACCAGACTAACCACTCCACTTCTAAAATCTGAGGTCTCAGACTTAGATAAGGAGTCTGTAATTCACCAGCTAATTTCCATTGTAACATTTTTTATTAAAAAGATTCATTTATTTACTTGGAAGGCAGGATGATAGAGAGAGAGAGAGAGAGAGAGAGAGAGAGAGAGAGAGAGCGAGCTTCCATCCATGGTTCACTCCCAAAATGGCTGCAATAGCAGAGGCTGGTCCAGGCTGAAGCCAGGAGCCAGGAATGCCATCTAGGTCTTCCACGCAGGTGCAGGGGCCCAGGCACTTGGGCCATCTTCACCTGCTTTCCCAGGCCATTAGTAGGAGCTGCATCAGAAGTGGAGCAGCCAGGACCTGAACTGGCTCTCGCTCTCAGATATGGGATTCTGGCATGGCGCTGCCCTTCGCATTATAACGGACTTGTCTAGGCTGGTGCTGGGCACTAAACTCTGTACAGGAGGGAGAGCTTGGAGTTAATCTTCCCCCACCAATCAGCTGCAGGGTTGGGACCTGAACCCAGGACATGCCATGCCAGTTCTAATACCACATCGATGGCTACTGATGGAGCAGACATTTGTACTAGTGAAGCTTTGCAGATTTCTCTTCCTAAACGCCTTACGGTTTAAAGAAAGTGATGCCAAAATAAACAGTGTTTCTAGACCACCAATTGCCCTCACTAATCTGAGACTCCCAAGGGCCATGAAAGACCAAGGGTTCACAGGTCCTGTGCCTAGCACTGCACAGGACTCAGCTGGCGGGGTAAGCTAACTTCCCTGCCTATTTGGGAAACTCGGAAACATTCCAACACCCAGCTCATCGCAAATAAATCACGACGCGGGCATCTGTCACGTAGGAAACTGGCGAGGTTCTGCAGTGGAGAGCCAAGCTGGAGCAGCAGAGGTGGAGCGACACTAACTTGATCTAGGGGCAGGGCTGGCGCAGGGCTGGCAAGTGGCTGTTTCTCTTCTTGGCACATGGACCTCACCCTGAGTCAGCCTGCAGAGCCCAGGAGAAGCTGCTGGGACACCCCATGCTTCTGTCCCTCACCTCTCATGGCTTCTGCTGCACCCTAGAGCGGGGGGCACGGAGGAGACTAGCCGAGGGGATGCAGAGGGTGTGTTAGTGACAGGCGCCATGCAGGCTGGCCCAGAAGGGAAGTCCCCTGTCTCCATTCTGTGCTCTCAAATGCCAGCAAATGGAGTGAGTGACAGAAATGAGCCCACGCCAGCCCAAAGGGGAGGAGCCTCCTATAGGAAACATGTACACAGTCGATTCCGGGTATTCGTAGTAGCTATGTTCCAGAATATTCCCACAAACACTGAATTAGCAAAAACTGAGCCATTGCTCCGAAGAGAAATACGGGCTTTAGTCCCTCCAAGCCTCTGGCCACAGTGCTCTCATCAGCCTCTACTTCCCGCCTTTCTGAAGACACCTCGCTCAGTATGCTGACTCATTACCACAGAGCTGATGGCTCACGGCGCCCTAACTCATTCTTGGGTGGGGCTTCTGCCACATGCGGCTTCTCTGTAAGTCACATGACACTCCTGCACTCGGGGACACTGGACACAATGTGCTTGGGGATCATTTTAAAATAGAGGAATTGCCCTTCCCCCCCTAAAAAAAGTCCCCCAGAAATATGCAACAAACGTCACTACACTGACTATTACGAGAGCTGAAGCCGGCTCAAGTTTGTCGCTGTCCTGTGCATGTTTGCAGAACGCGGAAAGTACTCTACGTAGGGATCCTGCGGTTTCAAATGCCAACTTTGCAAATTCAGACTGGGTAATGAGGATTAACTACATCTATGTGTGCATGAAGCATCGCTGCACATAAAAAGCTTGAAAATATCAACTTCTGCCGGCGCCGTGGCTCAACAGGCTAATCCTCCGCCTTGCGGCGCCGGCACACCGGGTTCTAGTCCCGGTCGGGGCACTGGATTCTGTCCCGGTTGCCCCTCTTCCAGGCCAGCCCTCTGCTGTGGCCCAGGAGTGCAGTGGAGGATGGCCCAGGTGCTTGGGCCCTGCACCCCATAGGAGACCAGGAAAAGCACCTGGCACCTGGGTCCTGCCATCGGACGAACGCGGTGTGCCGGCCGCAGCGCGCCATCCGCGGCGGCCATTGGAGGGTGAACCAACGGCAAAAGGAAGACCTTTCTCTCTGTCTCTCTCTCTCACTGTCCACTCTGCCTGTCAAAAAAAAAAAAAAAAAAAAGAAAATATCAACTTCTAAATAATTTACAAAAACAACATTCTTGTTAAAGAGGAAAGGGACTAGTAAGGCTCTGTTAGAAACGTCACTTAAGCTCTCCGTCCTGTAGAACTGTTCGGGAATCTGGCTCTCAATTCTAGCTGCAATCTGAAAGTTCTTCTATGTGGGAGACCTTCAAAAGTTCACAGGAAATGCAGATTATGAAAATACATGTATGGGTTTCGGATTTTTTTTTTTCATCAAAAATAAACCTTTTTTCAAAGATTTATTTTTATTTATTTGAAAGGCAGTGTTATAGAGAGGGAGAAACAGAGAAGGAGAGGGAGAGGGAAGAAGAGAGAGAGAGAGAGAGAGAGAGAGAGAGAGAAATCTTCCATCAGCTGGTTCACATGCAAATGGCCATGATAGCTGGAGCTGGGACAGACTGAAGCCAGGAGCCAGAAGCTTTTTCTGGGTCTCTCACGTGGGTGCAGGGGACCAGGCACTTGGGCCATTCTCTGCTGCATTTCCAGGCGCTTCAGCAAAGAGTTATATTGGAAGTGGAGCAGGCAGGACTCAAACCAGAGCTCATGTGGGATGCTGGTGTTACAGGCAGCAGCTTAACCTGCTAAGCCACAGCGCCACCCCAAAAATGAACTTATATTTTTTTAAACATTTATTTACTTAAGAAGCAGTGTTACAGAGAGAGAGGTCTCCATCCGCTGGTTCGCTCCCCAAATGGCCACAATGGCCGGAGCTGGGCCCATCCAAAGCCAGAAGCTAAGAGCTTCTTCCGGGTCTCCCATGTGAATGCAGAGACCTAAGCACTTGGGCCATCTTCCACTGCTTTTCCAAGACCATTAGCAGGGAGCCGGATCAGAAGTGGAGCAGCTGGGACTCAAACCAGCACCCATATGGGATGCTGGCACCGCAGGCAGAGGGTTAACATGCTATGCCACAGTGCCACCCTTGAACTTATTATTGAATTCCACTTTTCCACAAATATCTTGTTTAAGAATTCTTTGTATGTTCTTCAACATACTTATGTTCCTCTGTATGTTCTCTGCTTTTCAGAGAATTAATTCTAATTTTAGACAAAAATTTGTGTTGCTTTTTCTGATTTTGTTTGTCAGTACTACAGTGGTAACTACATTTAACACTCACATCTGACACTCTTTGCTAATGCGCACCCTGGGGGGCAGCAGGTGATAGCTTAAGTTCTTGGGTCTCTGGCACCCTTGTGGGAAGCTGGCTTGAGTTCTGGGTCTCTGGCTTCGGCCTGGCCCAGCTCAGGCTGTTGAGGGCTTTTTATCTAACCAGTGTTCAGAAGATGTCTCTTTGTCTTTGTTCCTTTCTCTCTGCCTTTCAAATCAAAATGAAGATAGGTAAATAAAAATTTTTAAAAATTTGAAGTGCTTTTATGTGGACTATGTAACTTATGGAGGTTAGTTTTATAAACATTAAGTTACTGTGAAAGCAGCACTAGAGGCTGAGGCTGTGGCGTAGTGGGTAGAGCCGCCGCCTGCAGTGCCAGCATCCCACATGAACAATGGTTCAAGTCCCAGCTGCTCCACTTCTGATCCAGCTCTCAGCTGTGGCCTGGGAACACAGTAGAAGATGGCCCGGGTCTCTGCCCCATTGTGGGAAAGCCAGAAGCAGCTCCTGGGCTCCTGGCTTTGGGCTGGCCCAACCCATCCATTGCAGTCATCTGGGGAATGAACCAGTGGATGGAAGATCTCTCTCTCTCTGGAATTTTGCCTTTCAAATAAATAAATAAATCTTTAAATTAAAACAAGCAAACAAAAAGGCAGGGTGTAGTCACATCTTGCAGGGTATCCCAGTCAACACAGATTTGGTCTCTCGCTTAGCCAGACTGCCCTTTGCCTGCATGTAGCTATGGTCGTGTGGTAGAAGAGACTCCGTAAGTGCCAGGGCACATTTCTAAGAACCCAGGACAGCCAGTGAGCCTAAAAACGCCACTGTTACTGTGCCTGTGTGCTTGTCACAGAGTCCAACCCAAAGCAGAGCCAGGAACTTGAGAGCAGGCCATGTCGGGTTCAGTGACCAGGTGGGCTGGAGAAGCAGCCGGCCAGCCACCACAGCATGCGCTGTGTGCCGAGGAGCAGAAAGCAACGGGGCGGCATATCTGCTGCTGGCAGAACCCAGGGGCACCCAGAGTGTCTCGGGACATGCATGGTCACCCGTGGAAGCGCCAGCCTGGTCCTGCCCTTGGATCGCCCCATGAACTGTGGCCCCCGGGGTGCTCACCGCTGATGGGGTTGGTGCAGCCCGCACACTTCTTGGCGTACAGGTCGCAGAAGCAGCTCAGGCAGTAGGCGAAGTCGTCCCGCGCCGTGAAGCGTTGCCCGGACAGCTGCTTCTTGCAGGCGGTGCACACGAAGCACTCCCGGTGCCAGGGCTGCTCGCGGTAAGTGACGCCTCCCGTGGTGATGGGCTGCAGGAGGCAAGGCATGGTACGGAGTGAGGGCGGCCTCTGTCCTCAGCCAGCATCCGCCAGCTCCCCTTTTGCTACCGGGCGACGCCAGATCCTCACCCAGAAAGCCCGCAGGTGGTTCAAGTCACCGAGCCCTACTTTTTCACACTTCCTGGGCAGACCCTGGCGTGGCCTCCATGGATTCGAGCTCCAGTGCCACAGTCTGTGTTCTCCATTGGGGCAGGTGGTCCTCAGGTATCTGCCTGCAGCCCCACAGAGGGGTGCCGGGGAAACTGAGGCACGGACGTCGGTGGGGGTGGGAGTGAGAGAGGCAGGGAGGCAGCTCCAGGAGCGGGGAGGCAGCCCAGGGTCGTCTCCTGGCCAGAACTTTACTGGGAGACCAGGAATGAACCCTAACCTGTTCCTTGTCAGCCCTGAGGCTGGGGCAAGCCACTGTTAGTGATCCCTCTGCCTCCATTTTCTCATCTGTAAGATGGGAGTGATGAGGTTCCAGGAGCAAATCTGCAGCGAGTGCTTAGTGTGAAGCCCAGCAGGTGGAATAACGTCTCCACCACCACTCGCAGGCTCAGTCTAAGCAGCCACTCGGGGAAAGCTTGCAAAGCTCCGGGATTTGCACCTGCTGATGCGACGGGAAGGGCAGGAATCTTGGAAGTCTGAGGAAAGTGACCCGAAGCCTGGCTGGTGGTCTTGGAACAAGCGTGAGGGAAGGCTGCAAAGCCAGATGTCGGAGAACTGGCTTTCGTCTAGCATTTTCCTGTGGCTTTCCCATAGTCAGTTACGGATCAGTGATGGAGCCAGGTAAGGCATCACAAGAGGTCCAACAGAACAACGGTGACGGAAGATGGGGCAGACACCTCCCAGCAGGCGCACGGTTAGGCTCTGGAATCCCCAGACACTGAGCTAAACACCCGGCCACCCCTCTGGGCTGCATGTGAAATGAGATGGGTATTGCCTGCCGTGTTATTGATCAGCAAACTGAGGCCAGGAGGAAGGTATCAGTGAATAGCTGGTTCATGACAAAGCAGGAGCTACAGCTGAGGACTCCTTCTGTCCTGCATTGTTTTTAAAGATTTATTTATTTCATTTGAAAGAGTTACAGAGAGAGAGAGAGAGAGAGAGAGAGAGAGAGAGAGAGAGAGAGAGAGATTCTATCTTCTGGTTCATTCCCAGAGGGCCACAACAGTCAGGGCTGGGCCAGGCTGAAGCCAGGAGCCAGGAGCTTCTTCTGGGTCTCCCACCTGGGTAGTAGAGGCCCAAGAACTTGGGTTACCCTCCACTGCTTTTCCAAGACCATCAGCAGGGAGCTGGATCAGAAGTGGAGAAGCCAGGATTCGAACCTGCACCCATCTGGGATGCCGGCGTTGCAGGCAGTGGTTTTACTCACTATGCCACAGCGCCAGCCCCTATCCTGCAGTGTTGACATTAAACCATAGATCACGGCTGATCTTCCTACAAATTCTTCCTCCAGGAGCAGAACTGATGCAAAACATGCTGGGTTTTCAGATCCTTATGGGGACACGGAATGCGTGTACGAGGGGACTTCAGACAGCTTGTTAGAAAACAGACTTAAAAGACAAGTTTATTTTGGTGCAACGTCATTATGCAATCCAAGCCTAGTTTTCTCACCCTACTCATTTTCCACAAACTGTGTGTAGGCCCCAGCTCAGAGCTAGCACATCAAGGAGCAGAAAACTTTAAATGGTCTGCTCCCTATCCAGGGCACACCTGTCCTCTCTCTCTCTTTCTCTCTCTCTCTCTCCTCCCAACAGCAAGTCATCAACATGAGAACTGATCTGGGAATGTTCCAGAAGGCAGGGCTAGAGGATTCTGAGCACAGAGCACCACGGTGTTCTGTGCAGAACAGGAATCCAACGGCTGGATTCCATAGAAGCTCAGCAGGATTGCGAATACACAGCGGTGGGCCAGCATAACCCCCGAACCTTCCGGCTACGCCAGCAGGACAGCCGTCCCTGCTTCCTAAAAGCGAGAGCTGACAGACAGGGCCACGGAGGCTGGCGGCGCCGAGCCCGCGGGCTCCTGGGGGAACCCGAGATACCTTTTTGCACTGCACACACTGCAGGGCGTACTGCTTCTCGTAGCAGGGTACACAGAAGTTCTGATTGTCCTTAGGGATGAAACTCTTGGTCCCGATGGGCTGCTGGCAGCGGTGGCAGCTGAAGCAGGTCTCATGCCAGCTGCTGCCCTTGTACTCCATCTTGCGGGTACCTGCCGGCACACGGGAAGAAACGGCGGGGTTCTGGTTAGCCTGGCCTAGGAGGCTCAGCGGCCCACACCCTCTGAGCCTGCCGCGTCTCAATTTGTCTCCGGAGCAAACCACTCGAGTGCCCGAAGACTCGCCTAGCAATGGGACGATTCCCATCTTGTGGAGGGCAGGGGCTTTGTTGAGTCCTGGCAGCCCTCCCCAGCCTGGCCAGGACATGTCCGCGCTACTATGCCACCTGCCCGGCAGCCACTTAGCAGCTGTCTCTTAGCAGCAGATGGCCTGCATGGGGCATAGGCATTACAGTGCCTGCACCAATGCTTAACTTACTGAACAACAGCCCCACAGCACAAGAGAAGTGATGCCGCAATTCAGGTATACCAGAGACATAGAATGCTTCCTTTAAGTGAAAAGGGGAGAGCACACTCCGACATCTGGAGAAAGGACCACACTCACAGCACTCTTATGGTAGTTATTCCCTTCTGTTATCATTAACTTTTTTATGCTCTTATTGTGCTTAATTTACAGATCCAACTTTTAAAAATTTATTTATTTATTTGAAAGTCAGAGTTACACAGAGAGAGGAGAAGCAGAGAGAGAGAGATAAAGAGATCTTCCATCTGCTGGTTCACTCCCCAATTGGCCGCAATGGCCAGAGCTGCACCGATCCAAAGCCAGGAGCTTCTTCCGGGTCTCCCATGTGGGTACAGGGGCCCAAGGACTTGGACCATCTTCTACTGCTTTCCCAGGCCAAAGCAGAGAGCTGGATTGGAAGAGGAGCAGCCGGGACTTGAACCGGCGCCCGTATGGGATGCCAGCACCTGAGGCCAGGGCGTTAACCTGCTGTGCCACAGCGCTGGCCCCACAAATCCAACTTTATCACAAGTATGTACAACTAGAAAAACCCCACAGAATATCAGGTCTAGTATAATCCACAGTTTCAGGATAAGGGGGAAGGCTGTGCACCCTCCCGTTGCACACCTGTTAATGAGCACCCGCTCTGGTTCCAAGGAGATGGGAACGGCTGGGGTGCGGATGCACCTGCAGCTTCCAGCCCGCTCCGGTGAGGAGCCTCAGGTGTTCAACACCCCCTGAGTGTGGCTGGCTGGGTGGACCAGGTGGTGATGCTCTCACATCTCACCACTGTGCACGCTGTGCACATCGCGACGTCCCAGCAAACGGAAACACTTTTGTTCACTCCCACCACCAAGTTTGATGTGCAGCAAATGCCCAGCCTCTGCTGGTTGGCTTTTTCTTCTCCTTCAATTTGCACCCAAAAATAGGTGCATATTTACTAAAAAGATGACTCAAGAAAGGGAAGCATGTGGACATCTCTCGTACAAAGCAGAAGGAGCAACGTGGACAAGGAAATAGCAGAGTGTTCTGAATACAGGGACTCAGAGGCCAGTCAAGGCCCACAGACCAGAGAGAGAGAGAATCTTCCATTCACTGGTTCATGCCCTAAATGGCCCCAACAGCCAGGTCTGGGCCAGGTTAGAAATCACAAGGTTTTGTCAATGAATCTGGAGCAATTACGACTCTCACTAAAGGCTCCAGGCAAAGCCACATGGGTCGATCGTGGTGTGTTCTGAAATAAGGCGGATGCCAGCACCAGTGCTGGGAGAACTGTCCACACACAGGATGCATGAGGCCCAGCAAGGTAGCGCATGCACATGGCAGGTACTGCGGACCAAAGGCCTGTGGTTATTACACAACAGGGCCAGCAGGTGGCAGGAGAGCTCCTTCTGTAAAGGACTGGGCGCTCAGAGCAGTCGCCGGCAGAGGGAGGTGCCTGCCTTTCCGGCTCACAGAGGCAGCCGAGCAGTCAGAACCCCAGCCGAGCAGTCAGAACCCGGCTGCAGGATTAGGGAGAGCGTCCACCTTGAGGGTGCCGTGTGCACCTGTGAGAAACCTCTTCCGGGGGGCTCGGCGTCCGGTCAGTAAGAGCTGGTGACCTGCAGCACTGGGCTTTCTGATGGAATATTCCGTTTGCTGGCTCTCCATCGAGACACAGACCTGTGTGAAGTGTGGGGCCCGTGGGGACCTTTGACCTGGGACGTGCCTCTTGTCCTCACTGCAGATGTGCTTGGCTCTGGAGTTTGCTTTACTGCTGTTGTTTTCGCACGGGCCAGATGTTTCTCATCACTCTGCCTGTAGTGCCCGGCCCCTCTCTAATGCAGAGGCATCTGTAGATCAGGGAGAATCCACCCCCTTGGGAGACATCAGGCTGCGTGAAGCTGTAGAGCACCCGACACACTGTGTGCACCCAGTGACTGGGACGCGGTCCTGAGCGCGCTGTCATTCCTACACATTTTCCACCCCAGAGCCTGCACCCTCCAGACTCGTGCACTGCAGCTCCCTTATTCCGTACTAGAAGACAGTACTGAGTGAATCCTCAAGTGGTCGGTGCCGTCCGGTGTCTCTGTGGTGTCTGTCAATGGAGGCTTCACCTTCCCAGTAAACACCAGGGGACACTGGGGGTGTGATGCTTACTTTTAGGAGTCAACTCAAACCTGCTCATGGCTTCCGGTCGTTGGGTCCAACACCAGTCCCCGTGTCACCGGGAAGGTGCTTTTGAGATCTGATTAGCACTGGGGCCCACGCTGTGACACAGCAGGCAAGCAGGTAAAGGTGTTGCCTGCAGAGCCAGCATCCCATGTGGGTGCCAGTTTGAGTCCTGGCTGCTCCACTTCCGATCCAGCTCCCTGCTAATGTGCCTGGGAAAGCAGCGAAGATGACTCAAGTGTGTGGCCCCTGCACTCATGTAAGGCTCCTGGAAGAAACTCTGGCTCCTGGTTTCAGATTGGCCCAGCTCCAGCCGTTGTGGCCAATTGGGGAGTGAACCAGTGGATGGAAGACCTTTCTGTCTGTCACTCCCTCTCTTCCTCTCAGCAACTCTGCCTTTCAAATAAATAATTAAAAAGATATTATTAGCACTTATAAGAGGCAGACTTGGAATAAATCAGATCCCAACACCTCCCCCTCCGCCAGCGCAGGGTGAGCCTTATCTAATCAGTTTGCTTAAAACCCAAGACTGAGTTTTTTCTGGAGAGCAAGAATTTCCAAGATGGCAACTAAGAAACCCTGCCTGAGCTTCCAGCCTGCTTGTCCCGCACGCTCAGAGCCGCAACTTTGGCTCACCTGAGCCGCCAGCCTGCCAGGCAGCCGGGCAGCTCCCCCAGTCACGGGCCAGCCCCTCAAAATCAACTTCTCTCTGCTGCTCTGTCTTCACATGTGTGTGCATGTGTGTGTGCATACATGTGCAAGGCCTTCAACATCATGGAAATGTGTATTATTAAAAAACCATGCTTGCATTTGGAAGGTGTTTTTTTTTTTTGCACCCAAATACACTAATCTTTTCCTTCCATCTTTTCATGAATTGCACAATGTTCCTTCTGCTTCTCCCTCTTCCTATATAACTCTGCCTTTCACTTCAACAAGAGAAGAAATGAATATTCAACCTACCGAAGCTACGAACTGAAAACCCCCAGCGTTTGGTTCTTGTTCCGCATCTCATTATCACGTTCATGGATCTAATGCATTTGAAAAGTCAGTGCGGGAAGTCAAACCCGAGTGTGTGCAACAAGTGGACGCCAACGGCGGGTTACAGCAAGGCCTGGGCTGGACCGGCTCGGCACCCCGGGGCCCCCAGTGCGCGAGACGGCCGCGTGTCCTGACCTGGCATGATGGTCCTCTTGCATTCCTGGCACTTGGACGAGTACTCGTTGGAATAGCAGTCCGTGCAGAGCAGCTGCTCCTCCTTGGCTGCGAAGGGCTTATCCACCAGCGAGCTCCTGCACTGCGAGCAGTGGAAGCAGGCCTCGTGCCAGTGCCGGTCCTTGTAGGACAAGTCCTGCGGAGCCAGACACGAGAGACGGTCAGTGCCCAGGGCGGGACGGGAGTGCGCATGCGCGCAGACGCCAGTTAGGCCACACGCAGGGGAGTGCGCATGCGCACAAACCGCAGGCAGGCCACGCCAGGAGAGTGCGCATGTGCGCGCATGCGTACTCAAGACACCCACAAGGCAACGCAGCAAGGGGAAGCGAGGCTGGGATGGCCGAGGGTGGGCTCTTTCTGTGTGTGTAAGGACTATGGGTCAAAGAGAGGTGATTTTGAAAACCAGATTTTCCTTAGGTCCTGCCTGTAAGAAACACGGAAGCCGAGAACGGGCCTTGGGTCTTCGTGCTCCACACGCAGCAGGGAGAGCTAGACTGCCGATCTTTGATGGAGGCAGCTCAGTGCACAGAGAAGCCCACGTGTGGGGCACGCTCGGAGAGGAGCCCCGAGGACAGGGCCCAGGCGAGCCGGCGAGGGCTCTGGGGAGGCGTCTTAGGGAGGCGCCGCCCGCAGATGCGGAGGACTTGGGGTGGCAGGGCGGGGCCTGGGGCTGAGCCGGAGCAGCAGTGCACGGCAGATGCTAAGGGGTGGTGGGGTGGGGGCAGTGAGGGTTCCTGCGGGCACCGAGTCGGCAGGCCAGGCTGATCAGTCACGGCTGAAACCGGAGTGCGCCCAGGAGAGCGTGCAACAGCATGCCAGCCTTGCTCTCGCCTGAGATCTCTTCTTTATCTGCCTGTTTAAAAAGGACATTTTGAAAGTGCCAACCCAAACCAAAATAGCAGCCTCGCTGTAGGCAGCGTGGCTTCCAGAAGAGAATGTTTCTAGTGCTGTCCATGTATTCCCAGCTGTGGCCCGGGCCCACGATCTGTTTATAACGGGACACAGACAGCGTGTGGGGATGCTGCAGGTTTCTGGGCCAGGCTCCAGATCACAGGGACCCTGAATGCCACGTGGGAGGTGCACGCAGATGGCGGCCCACCGATCTGCCTCTGTGGCTGCAACCCACGCCCCGAGTGTAGGATGCACTACATCAGAAAGACCCAAGACACCAGCTAACGTCGGAACCTGGAGGAGAACAAGCAGTTCTCTCTCACTGAAATATCGCTCTGTATGTGTGTGTGCATGCATCTGCTTTCCCAGA
This sequence comes from Sylvilagus floridanus, assembly GCA_949820135.1. Taxonomy (NCBI): domain Eukaryota; kingdom Metazoa; phylum Chordata; class Mammalia; order Lagomorpha; family Leporidae; genus Sylvilagus; species Sylvilagus floridanus. Next base: position 80,613,008 of record OX463245.1, read on the forward strand.
GCCCAAAACGACCCCAAGTTATTTGATTCGATGACCTCTCTCTCTCTCTCTGCACATTTTAGTCCAAGGAATTGTTAAAAATGTGAGTGATGGAACACTCTGAAAATAGTCACCTCCACCACCTCACCGTAACGGCTTTGTGCTGAGCCCCATCCTCTCTCCTGTCATCTCTGTTGGAACATCGGGTCAGAACCAGAGCTAAGGCAAGAAGATGAGGCAGGAAGGAGCGAGGAGTACAAGAAATTTCTTCCCATGGGACCACACAGCCTTGTTTCTGTGAGACCAGCACCCTACACATCACTGGGGAATCCGAGATGGAAGCTGCCCCACAACAGGGCCTGTTAGGGTGGTAATGCTGGGGCCCTCGCCAGCCTTTGTGGACCTAAACTTAGGGGACTATGCACCAGGGCAAAGGGGGAAGGTGCAAAGGACCAGTCTGCACTTTGCATTTTAAAAGTGTTTTTCAGGGAGAGGTGCCGGCATTGGTGCACAGCAGGTTAAGCCACCACCTGCAATGCCAGCAATGCACATGGGCTCTGGTTTGAGCCCTGGCTGCTCCATTTCTGATCCAGCTCCCTGCTAATGTGCTTGGGAAAAGCAGCAGATGATGGCGCTAGTACGTGGGCCCCTGCACCCACGTGGGAGACCTGGAAGAAGCTCCTGGCTCCTGGCTTAGGACTGGCCCACTGTGGGCCATTGCAGCCATTTGGGGACACATGGGTGGCAGGGTCCAAACACTTGGACCATCCTCTGTGCCTCCTTGGGTGCATCAGCAGAGAGCTGCAGCCAAAGCACAGCAGCTGGGACTCAGAACTGACACTCTGATACGGGGTGCTGGCAGTGGCACCCCAGTGGCAGCCTAACCCACTGAGCTACAACTGGCTTCATGAACTTATTTTAGATAGCAAAGCCCGTCATTTGCACACTGTCGACCCCTACCATTCAGGAATGGGGTGGCCTCCACGCTCACCATGAAAACATCCCAACTTTGCAAAGACACCCGAGACACTTGTGATGGTCATTATTACCACGTTGTGAGTTACAGACACTACGAAGCTGTACATAGTGCAGAGAAGTCGGACAGCCTGCCCAAGGTCACACAGCAGACAAACAGCAGGGCTAGGCTTCAAGCCCAAGTGTTCCTGATTCAAAAGCTCCTTCTGGCCAGCACCGCAGCTCAATAGGCTAATCCTCCGCCTAGCAGCACTGGCACACCGGGTTCTAGTCCCGGTCAGGGTGCCGGATTCTGTCCTGGTTGCCCCTCTTCCAGGCCAGCTCTCTGCTGTGGCCCGGGAGTACAGTGGAGGATGGCCCAGGTCCTTGGGCCCTGCACCCGCATGGGAGACCAGGAGAAGCACCTGGCTCCTGCCTTCGGATCAGCGTGTTGCGCCGGCCGCAGCGGTCATTGGAGGGTGAACCAATGGCAAAGGAAGACCTTTCTCTCTGACTGTCTCTCTCTCACTGTCCACTCTGCCTGTCAAAAAAAAAAAAAAAAAAAAGCTCCTTCTATGGAGCCAAACCAGAGGAAACCCTAGGAGAGTCTGTCTTACTTTGCTTTCAGAATATGTACCCATGATGAGAGCTGTGTGAATCTACTGAAGAAAATCCAGAAACAACCGAACTCTCTCAATTTTTAATTACATATTCTGTACTCAGGTGAATGCAATTTGGCATTGCCTTTGGCATTTGAATAAAGGGAGTTTTAAAATCCCTGTGCACCAAGGACAGGAATCAGCCCAATCCAAGAAGGGTCTGGAGTTTGCAAGCATGCTCTCAGGGTTGAAATGCTAATTGTGGAATACATAGATTTACAAAATAAATTTGGTATAGCAAACAGTATGGCAACTTCTCAGAAGTTGCAAACAGCATTTCCATGACGAATCCGTTTTCCACCTTAGGGTATATACTGTAAAGAATGACCGCAGGGGTCTTGAAGAGGTATTTGTACATTCACGTTCACAGCAGCATGACTCACAAGGGCCAAGAGGTGGCTTGCAACTCAAGTGTCTGTCCGCTGACGGATCCATGGATAAGCAGAATGTGGAGTAGCTACACAATGGAAGGGTATTCAGACACAGGTTGCAACAAGTTCAAACTTTGAAGACATGATGGTAAGTGAAATCAGCCAGTTACAAAAGGACATATACTGCATGATCTCACTTGAGATCAGATTCCTGGAGATGGAAGGTACAATGGAGGGTGCCAGGGCCTGGGGCAAAGTAAATGGGGATGTGTTGTTTAATAGGTCCTGGGTTTCAGTTTAGCAAAATGAGAAAGTTCTAGAGGTTGGTTGCACAACGAGTGATTAAGATAGTACACTTTATGTTGGAGGCACTGTGCCAAAATTTAAGCAATAAAAAATTCAGTTTTGAGCATTGCATGGCAAGGAAAAGACACTTTTTAAGAAGTTAGCTGGGTCCCGTCGGTGCAAAGCCACTCACAAAGGACTGAGCTCGTGGAAAAGCTGCATCATGATCCATCCATGATGGATCCATCACCGCTGTGCTGGGATGAGAAACTTAGAGGATGGAAGAGATAGAGCCGGGAGAAAAGTCAGAGCCTGCTCGCTAAAACTGGCCACGTGCGCAGGGAGTAGACATCACACACAGGGGTCACACGTTACACGTGAAAAGAGAAGGAAGGGAAATGCAAGTTCAAGGACATCTGCCTTTGGGGACTGACCTTCAAAAAACAGGGGGGAGGAAGCTCCAAGGACAACACATCATGAGCGTAAAGGCACCAGCTGTCGCCACAGTCTCCACCCCGGTTAGTGACTCCCAGGAGGAGGAACTGGTGCGTTAGTGTGACTGGACAGTCACAGAAAAGCTGCCTAAGGTATTCCACAGATCCAGGGCACTACAGAAATCCATTCCCGAGGCCTGTGTTGTTTGCAGCACAGCAAACTATGCTCCTGGTGCAACACAGGCATCCCATATCAGCACTGGTTCAAGTCCCAGGTGCTCTGCTTCTGATTCAGCTCCCTGCTAACGCAGCTGGGAGAGCAGCAGATGGGCCAAATGTTTGGGCCCCTGCCACCCACGTCAGAGACCTGGCTTTACTCTGGACCACCCCCAGATATTGTTGCCATGTGGGAAGTGAAACTGCAGGTGCAGGATTTCTCTCTTTCTCCCTCTCTGCCTTTCACATAAATTTTTTTTCCTAAAATTGTTGGCAAAAAAAAAAAAAAAAACACAGTGGCGAGTGTTGAAGCTGATTTGCTGACACTTTGACACTTGAAGCCGACCCTGTACATGTGGTGCCGCCCACCTCACCAGAGGCACCAAAGCAGGACCTGCAGTCCTGGCAAAGGCCGTGACCTCTGCCCCCCTGACTGCACCTCGCTGCAGCCCCTCCTGCGCTCTGGGACTCACGGCCCCAAGATGCTTGCAGCAGCCTCCTGGGGCTCCCTAATCTGCTTCCCAGCGGGTGCACCATGGCTTCAAGCTGCCCTTCTTCCGGTTGGAGTAGAAGAGACCTGGGCGATGCTTTTCTTTTTTTTTTTTCTTTTGTGTGTGTGTGTGTGTGTGTGTGTGTGTGACAGGCAGAGTGGACAGTGAGAGAGAGACAGAGAGAAAGGTCTTCTTTTGCCATTGGTTCACCCTCCAATGGCTGCCGCGGACAGCGCGCTGCGGCCGGCGCGCTGCAGCCGGCGCACCGCGCTTATCCGATGGCAGGAGCCAGGTGCTAGGTGCTTTTTCCTGGTCTCCCATGGGGTGCAGGGCCCAAGCACTTGGGCCATCCTCCACTGCACTCCTGAGCCACAGCAGAGGGCTGGCCTGGAAGAGGGGCAACCGGGACAGAATCCGGCGCCCCAACCGGGACTAGAACCCGGTGTGCCGGCGCCGCAAGGCGGAGGATTAGCCTGTTGAGCCACGGCGCCGGCCCGATGCTTTTCATTCTATCCTGTAGCAGTGAGAGAGCAGGGTTGGGACACACAGTGATGGGGGTGGCCTAAGAAATGTAAGACAGAGTCCTTCCCACAAGGTGCCTCTTGCTGGGGCCGGCACTGTGGCATGGTGGGTGAAGCCACTGCTTGCGCAAATATTTTGCACATTCAAAAAATTTCAGCTGGGGTCGGCGGCGTGGCGTAGCAGGTTAAAACCCTGGCCTGCAGTGCCGGCATCCCATGTGGGCACCGGTTCAAGTCCCGGTGGCTCCACTTCCTGTCCAGCTCTTTGCTATGGCCTGGGAAAGCAATAGAAGATGGCCCTAGTCCTTGGGCCCCTGCGCCTGCATGGGAGACCTGGAAGAAGCTCCTGGCTCCTGGCTCCTGGCTTAGGATTGGCACAGCTCTGGCTATTGTGGCCAGCTGGGGAGTGAACCAGTGGATGGAAAACCTCTCTCTCTCTCTCTCTCTCTCTCTCTGCCTCTCCTTCTCTCTCTCTCTGTAATTCTGACTTTCAAATAAATTAATTAAAAAATATGATGCCTCTTCCTGCCTGGGGCTGCCTTATCTGGTCATCACTTCCCTGGGCCACTCTAACTGACTATCTACCACTCTCTCTTGCATGTACATCACACACACACACACACACACACACACACACACACACACTTCATGACTATGCAGTAGTCCCTACCTTGTGTATTCAAGGATGCAAACATGATTCTCAGAACCTTCTCCCTGAAAATATTGTCCCTGAAGATTATCAATATCAACCTGTGATTATGTTCCAAAGCTTGAAAGCACACCCTAAGTACAAATACTCATGAATCAGCTCACATCATCATTCATGGCAGTAGGTGTAGAACTGCCCAGCGCTGGACTTCCTGGGCCAACAACCTCTGAGTGCCTGCTGTATACAGGCTGGATGGGAGAGTGTGGGTCCACACGCTCCACACCTCTAGTGCCACTTGAGGCCGAGTGCCCTCCCACCACTTCCCGCCTGGGAATCCCAGGAGCCAGGTGACTATAATGTCTTAGGTATTTCAAGCTGGTGGGCTACACTCAAGGGTCCTAGAGCTGGCTTAGATTCAAATCCTGGCTCTACCATAGTAGCTATATGACTGTAGGCAAGTACTGAGAGCTCTCTTGTCACAGATTTCTCACTGGTGAAATGGGAATAATGTACCTACTCTCAGCTATGACAACTGAATGAGTTAATATGTGTAAAGCATTTATATTAGTCACAGGCATGTTGTAATTGCTCAATGAATGTTAGTATGAGTCACTATTCAGAAGATCGATAATAACGAAACAGTCCCACTGGCTGAAATTACATTTCCTTATGAATACAGTAGCATCGGTTAAAATTCCGCTGTCTTAATGTTCCCATGCCCACAATTCTACCACTCCAGTTTTTGTACAGTGCTTTATTTTTAAATTTGTTTTTGTTTATTTTCATTTTAATTGGAAGAGAGACAGGAAGAGATCTTCCATCTGCTAGTTCACTCCCCCAAATGTCTGCGACAGCTGGTGTTGGGCCAGGCTGGAGAACGAGGAGGCCAGAGTGCAAACCGCACCTCCCACATGGGTGGCAGGGACCCAACCACTTGAGCCACCATCTGCTGCTTCCCAGGGCACACGTTAGCAGGAGGCTGGATCAGAAGTGAAGGAGCCAGGACTCAAACCAGAAGCTCCCGCATGGGATGTAGAATCCCAATTGTGCCACACACCCGCCACTGCATAGTACTTTGAAATATCTTCAGCCCTTTTAAATTTAAAATTCTTGTTCTTTTTTCTTTCTTTTTAGAAAGATTTATGTGTTTGTTTCAAAGAGTTACAGAAAGAGGTAGAGACACAGAGAGAGACAGAGATCTTCCATCCTCTGTTTCACTCCCCAGATGTCTGCAAAGGAGCCAGAACCTTCAGCCGGGTCTCCCACATGGGTGGCAGGGGCCCAAACACCTGGGCCATCTATGGATGCCTGCTTTGCACGCATCAGGCTTTACCTGCTATGCCACAACACCAGCCCCTAAAATACTTTTTCTTAAATTATTTGTCCTTATTTTCAGTCATACAATAACCCATACAATAACCCTATGAAATAAGGTTTCATCCTTATCATACAGAGGAACAATTTAACTTAACAATGCTAAAAAGCCATGTTGTCTGCACTGTTCCCACAGTCCTCTTTGCCTCCTTTGACTTAACAGAACCAAACTATGCTCCCGGTGTTTACCTGGCACAACAGCCCCTTGCACGTCGATCCCAACCTGCTGGCTCAGCCTCACCTTCTTTCTGCCTCCAGGCCCGTGCTGTCCCCTGCCCCTCCTACATTCCGCTCAGCTATGAAGCTCAGCTCCTATCCCACCAGCTCAGAGAAGTTGTGCTCCAGACAGATGCGGTGGGGAGGGCGGCCACGCGCCACCCCAGTGCACAGCACGGCCAAGAGCCTCCATCGCAAAGCCCTGGCAACGTCACAGGGAGAAACCTACATCTAACACTGCCAGGTTTCCCTCTGACTCTCTCCTCAGGCTGTCAGTGCTCTCCCTGGAAGCCCGAGTTCAGTTAAGAAACCTTCACAGTCCTCTGGGCTGGTTTCTCAAGCCAGAAGTGAGAAAGGCCGGCACAGTGCAGGAGGGTAACAGATCAGTGCCAACTGGGCCTGTTCACAGAGCACGCTGGGGCTTTTAGCCAACACGTTCTTCTGCCCTGCATCTTAGTGGGAGGCAAGATTCCGGCCACACCATTCGCTGAAGCTGAGAGGAAGACTGGAAAATGACACTCAAAGGCCAAGAAGCTTGAGTGTAGCCGACAGGGCGGGTGCGCTTTAACCTGCACCTGTTGAGCTCTGCCTATCTACCTGTGCAGGCCTCAGGCCACAGGGCCTCTCCGACGCGCAGGGCTCACAGCTCCTAACACACCGTTAGTTTCACCTAGCTACCAAGTAAGTGAGGAGTCATCCTTCCAGAGCCATGGGTACCACAATCGCGGATTCAACCGACCAAGACGGTAAGTGTTTTAGAAGTCTGCATCTGTACAGAATATGTACAGACTTTCCTTGTTCTTATTCCCTAAGCAGTATGCTGGAGTACCTATTTACATAGCATTTGTATTGCATTAGGCATATAAGTCATCTAGAGATGATTAAGTATTAGGGAGGATTGTGCAGGTTACGTGCAAATGCTAAGCAGTTTTATATAAGGGACTTCGGGTAGCCACAGGGGCCCCTAGAACCAATCCCCATGGATACCAAGGGACAATGACTCCACTGTGAGCAGCGAAAGTGTAACAGGGGTCGGCGTTAATAGGCATAGTGGGTTAAACCACTGTCTGAGACACTCGCATCCCATTCAAGCACCAGTTAGAGCCCTAGCTGCTTCAGTTCTGATCCAGCTCCCTGCGAATGCGCCTGGGAAAGCAGTGGAAGATGATCCTAGTACTTGGGCCCCTGCCAAGTACTTGGGGCCAAATACTTGGTCCCTGCTTTGGCCTGGCCCAGCCTTGGCTGTTGTGGGTGTTTGGGGGAGTGAATCAGCATTGAAAGATCACTCTCTCTCTCTCTCTCTCCTTCCCTCTCTCTCTCCTTTTCTCCCTCCCTCCCTCCCCCATCTGTCACTCTGACTTTCAAATAAATAAATGTTTTTAGAAGGTGAATGTAACAGAAGCGCCTGTGGGTGCTGGGAGGCACGGTGAAGAACCAGACTCGCTGGCAACCTTCTCAAGAACTTTCAAGAGCCCTAGAGATACCCTGGTTTTAAACTACCCTAGAGAGAGACTGAAAAAAAGTGGAATAAAAATAACTTTTATACTTCCCAGAAAAAAAAAAATCAGGGCTAAACTTGTGCTCCCAGAAATGTCATAAACTGCAGTAAAATGTAGATATACAGGTAAGATTAGGCCCGGCACTTCCTTTCGATATCAGATTTTTCCATTTCAGAAACATTCTTGCCACGGGACGTGTCCTCCTTGAGACTTTGGCCGACTGAGTTGGGGTTGAGTAAGTGGCCTGCGGGGACACCTCCATCCTGGAGCAACTGCCGGGGCTCTGGGTAGCCGGAACATTCAGATTGCAGCCAGCCGGTTCCCGCTCTGCCCTCCTTGCTCACCCTCCCACCTGGAACGGCAGAAATTTGCCTGCTGACTTCCCGAAGCAACCAGTCATCACGCCCACACCGTCCCACTTCGCAGATGGACTCTCAACATCTGTGAGGCTCAGCACCGTCAGGAGCCATTCTCTGCTCCAAGACCAGCAGCTCTCTGTTTCCAGCCACATATTCTCTCAAATCCTTAAAAACGATGGCCCTGAAGAAGGGACGGTGGCAGAAGTGACAGCACTCACCCACTGCGCGTCCACGGGTGCTAACATGTTCATTCCCCAACAGGCTGGTGAGCCAGGCAGCCCCACCTCACAGACGTGTAAACTGAGGCTGGTCTGCATCACCGAGCCTGCTGCAGGTGGCCTCAGAGCTAACCCTGGGCAGGTGCATGCGACATCCTGCAGGATGCTGAGCACCAGATGGTGGGCCTGGCAGGTGACACTTGGGTTTCACAGGCTGAGAGGTCCTCCTTACAGAAGCCACCCAAGTCAGTCTTGTTCCTGACTCTGGGGACCCCACATATTCTCTTCAGAAAGAGATGTTTTTATCATCTAGGAGGATGACCAAATGCAGTCCTGTCCCGCTTCTCTGCAGGTTCCCTTTCTGACATGTCAGTTATCCAAACACACAACACGGAAAATTCTAGAAGCAGGCATCAGTTTTACATTCTGCACTATTCTGAGTAGCATGATGACATCTCACGCTGTCCTGTACCCCAGGATGTGAACCACCCTTTGTCCGCCATATCCACACCACGTGCTCCCCTGCCAGTGAGTCACTTACCCGGCTACAAGATGGATTATGACTGCCATGGCAGCTCAAGGCTTGGCTACGGCACTCGGCACTATCCACCCTCAGAACCCACTCCCCACAGGGGACGGGGGACAACTGTACACATAGTTCCCATGCTTGATAAAAACTGTGGACAAATTCTACATGGAAAATAATAATAATAAAAGAGATGACTTAATCATTGAGAACTTAACAATCGCCCCCAAGGAACAGGGCCAAGTTGGCAAGTTGGATGGTGTGAGTATGGCTGGAGCAAGTGGTCTCCCCAGAAGAATGGCCCAGAAAGGCCAGCAGAAGAAGCCATGTCATGCTGAAGACAAGGACGGGTTTTCACAATCTACACTAGCCTCTGCCAGAACATTCCAAAGTATAACACATTTAGCCTGGATGTGAGACAACCCGAGTCTCTGTGAAGTTTTTCATCCCCTAAGAACTTTCCCAACATGAGCTAAGATACTTCTGTGGTCTGATAGAGAGGCTTTGTGCCAACGAGCTCATCCCGTTTAATTGGCCAGGCAGCTGGGGGCAGAGTTACCAAAATGAACAAGGCTCAATTCCTAAGGCACAGTCATCACTGCTGGAATGGGGCCCAGCAGAAAGCCAGGGGCGTCCCTCTGAGGGTCCCTGGACAGAGGCCGAGCAGCTGCCTCGCACTCGCAGGACCGACCGCCTAACAGAGCCACACCTGACTCCAAGAGTCGCAGCTTCCAGTGGACAGCAGCATAGGCTGGTCAGGAACTGCTGCAGCTGGGTTCAGATTCTACCTCTATCACTTCTTCATCCCTAACCCTGGGCAGGATCCTCCACCTCTCTTGAGCCTCAGCCTTCTTCTTAAAAAAAAAAAATTCCTACCCGAAGGGTGCTATGAGGAATTTAGGTCATGCAACTGAGCCGCTTAAAGTGCTGAGACCAAGTCATCTCACGATGGGTGGTGGCTTTTATGACTGCTAAACCCTGAATGTTATTTTAGATTGTAAGGGTTTTTTTTAATTATTGTTTTTCCTCCTCGCAGCACCCTCTAAGGCCTATAGGTGGGCACGGTAGCCTGTCCAATGTCACGGCACTGCTTGCAGAGACACGGAAAATTCAGTCTGAGCTAGGCCTGTGGCTCAGAGCTAGGGTTTGTTCAAGCCACCGATTTGTTAAACAGCCATCTCTGGGAGTGCTTTCCTTTAGTTTCTTAAATTTTGGAAGTCCGGAACTTAGGTAGATTCAAAACAACATCTGTAGTCAGTCTCCAAAATTAGTCTGTTAATATCAACAGGTGTCTCAGAAAAATTTCAGGAAGGGAGTGACGTCAGAGCGCCATGACATTTTACGAGCATTGCCTGTTCCCAGCTGGCCCACTGACCATATAAATCAATGTTCCTGACCTTTGCGATCAGAGCATTGGCTTAGGGTCACTTAATAGAAATAAAAATATATAACTGACCGGCTGCATAGACACAATCTTCAAACCTAGGGAAGCTGACCAGGGGGACAAGCTGCGAAGTCTTGCTTAAGTCACAAAAAAGTCAGCCATCAGCCTCAAAATGAGCCAAATCGCATCAACGTGCCAGTATCATAAACCACACATAAAGACATGGTGGGGGGCACCGTGGCTGTGCTATTTCAAGAAGGGACAGGGGCCACACACCCTCCAGCACTCCGTGGTTCTGTGCATATCAGGATTTCTGGCTTTTACTTCCTGAAAAATCAGCAACATTCTTTTCCATCATTGCTTCCTCCACAAAGTCAGCGACACAATGGCTTTCGAAAGTCAAGAAAAACCACTGCGAACAGTCAAAAGGCCCGAATGGCAATGTCCAGCTTCAACCAGACACTTCCTTTTGTTCCATAGCGTGGAAAAAAATCACATGGCGTGAGCCCACGGAGCTCAACACGCTCGTCTGGGTTGAAAAGTTCAGCATGATTAACTCCTGACTCTGCGGCGGCCCTGTTGATTTTGGCCCCACTTGGGGCACTCTTGTTTATTTGCGCATAAAGGATCTGTAAAAGGATGACCGGTGTTCCGGGTCTTTCCACTAAATCATCCCGGAGGAATGAATGATAAGCGATTTTTGTTTTTCCTTCAGCCCACTGGTCAAGGGTGACTCGCCCCAAAATATCCCCAATCCTTCCTCTAGAGTGGTTCTCTGCCAGGACGGTATCTGACCCTCTCACCTACATTGGCAGGGATAGCTTTTATACAATGGCTATGTTTCTTTCTGCCTTTTAGTTCTTCCTCTAACTGAGCGCTTTTACTGGTGCTTCCAGATTGTAAACGGAGACAGAGGGGCGAGGCTTGGGAGAGGCATGGGGAAGAATCAGGACACAGCAAGGGGAGATGTGGAAGTTTGGAGTTTACAACACTGGCTGCTGCTTTGAGTGTGAGGGCTTGGCATCCCCATCATGTCATCGCAGCCCTTGGGAGCGGGCACCTGGCTCTCTCTCCATTTCATAAAGGTGGAGATGAGCATAGAGGGGTCTAGTACCTGACCCAAGGTCACACAGCTGGTGAGACACAGAGCCTGCACTGCAGCCAGGCAGTCCGCTGTCCAAGCTCCAGTGCTTGGCCGGTGACACAAAGGAAAGGTTCTAAGAACGCTTGCCAGGAGCAGCGAAACACCCACCGGGCCAAAGTGGAGAGAGGAAGTTATCCAACTTCTAGACTAACCAGATGGGCCTTCTCTGCACATGTTCACCAAACCTCTGAGCATCAGAAAGTTTGCTGGTGCTGTGGCACAGTGGGTTAAAGCGCTGCCTGCGATGCCAGCATCCCATATGAGCACCAGTTCAAATCCCCGCTGTTCCACTTCCAATCCAACTCCCTGCTGATGCACCTGGAAATGCAGCGGAAGCCGGCTAAGTACCTGCACTCCTGCTACTCATGTGGGAGACCCAGATGGAGTTCCCGGCTTGTGGCTTTTGCCTGGCTGTTGCAGTCATTTGGAGGGTAAACCAGCAGATGGAAGATCTCTCTCTCTCTCTCTCTCTCTCTCTCTCTCTCTCCTTTTCCCTCTGTTAACTCTGCCTTTCAAATAGGTAAAAAAAAAAAAATCCTAAAAGGAAAAAGAAAGTTGCACAATCCCACTAGTGATTTTCCCTTCCTTTACGCTCAGCAAGTCACTGCCGTTCCGAAGCAGCGGTGGTTCCCAGGGGGCCATGCTGATGGTCTCTGCCTGCGGTGCCAGTCACGCAGCCCTCTGATGACTGCCTTTCTCAGGAATGTCACACACAAGACACACAAGGAGCAGGCATCGGAGGTGTTAGAACGATCCAGGCAGACACAGCCAAATGAATCTGTCAGCAGTTATGTACTGCTATTTATAACCATGCAGGCGAGTGGCACAATTCCTAGCCAGAGAACAGAAAAGCGACCGTCAAATGCCACAAGCTGCCTTGCAGCCCACCAACAGTGAATTCCCTCGGGGACTGCACAGTGACCCCAGTTTGTAACCAGTTCCGGGGCTCCCAGGAGTATGGCAGTCTCTTGATGGGCTTGTCAAGTGCATTTTAGCACCCGTTTCTCAGGTGAAAAATCTCCCATCTCTAAGTTCTGGGCAGACCCCAAAGTTCTCCTTCCATGCTCCAGGTCGGACTAAGGATGTGCGGAGAAGGGCAGGCCAGGGTTCAATTGTTGACCGCTGGCCAGTCGGCACAAGTGACCTCTGCTGACCACACCAGGCCATGCGAGGTGGCTGGCTGTTGATTTCTTCCACAGGAAACCTTGCCCCATTAAAAAAGAACACCAATCTCGCTCTTTGTCCACTAAAAGGAAAAGAGCCCTTACTAATCCCTGGACATCGGTGCTTGTCTGTGCCCATTTATCTAGAAGCCTGCCCTGGGTCCACTCCTGTTACACAGCAGTTCATCAAATATTTACAGAGCAGCTCCTGCTCCGTGTTAGTCAGCAGGAGGCAAACAGACGGGAGGGAGGGAGGGAGTGCTCACTTCCCTCTTGGTCCTGGGAGGGCCGGTGGGCGTGGTGAGATAAGGGTCTTAGTAAGAAGACCATAGAAGCTGTGCCTTGAATTCTAAGCCCAGATGTCCCGGAAGGGCACTAACCATGCAGGGTCCACAGTCAGCTCCTGGGGCCAACTTCAACAGGTGACAGGGCCCAGGAGCCCAGCACAAACCGTGCAGACAAGCCTGCGGCTGTTGGGGAGCACTGGGACACTGGGGAGTTGGGGCGGGGGAGGGCAGGTACCTTGCAGTCACAGCCAATGGGCTTCCCACACTCCTCGCATGTGTTGGCGTAGAGGGCCTCGAAGCATGGCACACAGTAAGGGCTCTCCTCCCTCAGGATGTATTTCTTGCCAAAGAGAGATTCATTGCAATGGTGGCAGTCAAAACGTTCGGTCATTTTGACGCCGTGCTGTTCAACAACCTGTGCGAAAGAAGAGAGAAAAAACAGATCCCCGTGAGCATGCTGCGCGCCCCGCGTGCACAGGCAACAGCCATCCGCCCTCCCTGTGACTCAGCTGTATCCAACGGGAGGCTAGTTCCTTGTGTGAATCACCGAAACGGTTGTAACTTTCAAGGATACGTTCCCCCTGCCCCCGCCCCTGGCCACTTCTCTGAAAGTACCGATGACGGTTGATTATGTGAGAAAAGTGATCTCAATTGCAGCTACACGTCAGAACTGGCATCAGATACTCTTGCCATCCAGCTGTGTGTAGGCTTCCAGTGTGTGACCCTGCCTGGCACCTTGCCCCCACATACACACAATGTGCCCATCCCTACAAGAAGATTCCTCACGAGCCCCCTATATGATTCATGAATTTCAACAGGGAGAAATCACAGAGGCAAGAGGGAGGGATACCTGATTTGGGAAATCTGACACTAGATACCAAGACAGCATTCCCTTTGGCGTCAGCATTGCATTGGGAAGTCCCATCTATCCCTGCAAGGAAAAACCGCCGACATCTCCGTGGGTGAGTCATTTCTCCCAGGTGAAAAGAGTCCACAGTCCTCCTTCAGCTGCCTGTGGCCCCAGGGAGCCCAACAGAGAAGGCTGGTCACATGGTCAGACACAGTGGCTGTGGTCAACGGCTCTTCAGGTGAGATCTGGAGCCTTGCAAAGAGGAACCAGAGTGCATCTCCACACAGGCTTGGTGCCTTTTTCCAGGATGAGTACACAGCGTGCATGAGCAGGAAGGAATGGACTGGAGGTGCAGAGGAAGAGGGTGTTTTTTTTTCATTCCTCCTCCTCCTCCTATAAAAACATGTTGGAACAATCTTGGAAAGAACAGATCTACCAAGGGAATACCTGGAGTGAAGGAATGCCTAAGGGTCATTAAACAGTTAGTTCATTTTCTTTCTTTCTTTCTTTCTTTCTTTCTTTCTTTCTTCTTTCTTTCTTTCTTTCTTTCTTTCTTTCTTTCTTTCTTTCTTTCTTTCTTTCTTTCTTTCTTTCTTTCTTTCTTTCTTTCTTTCTTTCTTTCTTTCTTTCTTTCTTTCTTTCTTTCTTTCTTTCTTTCTTTCTTTCTTTCTTTCTTTCTTTCTTAGAGAGTGGACAGTGAGAGAGAGAGAGAGACAGAGAGAAAGGTCTTCCTTTGCTATTGGTTCACCCTCCAATGGCTGCCGCAGCCGGCGCACCACGCTGATCCGATGGCAGGAGCCAGGTGCTTCTCCTGGTCTCCCATGGGGTGCAGGGTCCAAGCACTTGGGCCATCCTCCACTGCACTCCCTGGCCACAGCAGAGAGCTGGCCTGGAAGAGGGGCAACTGGGACAGAATCTGACGCCCCAACCGGGACTAGAACCCAGTGTGCCAGCGCCGCAAGGCGGAGGATTAGCCTATTGAGCCGTGGCGCCGGCACAGTTAGTTCACTTTCTTTGGGAATTTTTTTTTTAGAGGAAAAGTTTATTTTCAGGTGGGGGAGGCCTGATGGGCCAGGGGGAAGGAGGATAGAGAGTAAAAGAGAGAGAAAGAGTGAAGAAAGAGAGAAAGAGATCTGCAGAGCAGATCCTGTTAAACCTTTGTCAGGGGGCAGGGACGTAGGAGCAGTGGATCTCATTAGGGTAGGGATGGAGCTGACACCTGTGGCTGGGCCATCTGGTCACCTGGCTTCCAGCAATGGTGGTGGGAGACTAGAGCCTAGGATTGTGTCCAGGGCATAGATCACGCCACAATAAGACCTCGCCATTTCATTAATATTCTCCCCTTTTGTTTTTTTTTATAAAGCAGGTGTTGTATGGGATTACATTGGTCCAAAAGTCCAGGAGAGGTGAAGGGGCAATGGTCTATCTTCTATAGCTGCTACCTGCTGACCTGAGTCTCAAGCTGCTGTCTCCTGGGTGGGGAGCTGAGTGTGTCCCTGCAGCAGCATTTGGTTCACCACCTGGTTGGTGAAGGCTTTGGTTCGTTCCATTATCACCTCCTCAGGTGAAAGGCCAGTGTGTGGATGGAGGTCCTGGGGTGTGTTCTGTGATTGGCGGGTGTCTAGGAACCCAAAGCAACTCAAATCCCTGAAGGGAGAGCAAGGTCGAGGGGAGAGCCTGGATCCGAGTTACAGTACCAATGTAAGGCTGCCACAAAACACACCAAACATTGGAGTTAGAGGAAAGATTTACTGTCAGGTAGAGGAAGCCTGATGGGCTGGAGGAGATGGCAAGAGAGAGAGAGAGAGAGAGAGAGAGAGAGAAAAGAAAAAGAGATCTGGAGACAGAGTGGAATATTTTTCTTAGGCGGCAGTATATAATTGGCACAAGTGAGGAGTTTTGTCCATCGTTAGACTGGCACCCTGGCTGGCTACATAAGCAACCAGTGTTTCACAAACTCAACTCAATTTCCAATCATTTCAAACCATTTGAGACTGAAAGCCCAGAATGAAAGCCTCTGGCACAAGTGAAATATCACCGCTTGGTTTATGCTTATGGCAAAATTCGATAGTGTTTATTAATTTTATACTCTTGTGTATACAAAGTTCTGGCAACTATAAGCAAAGAAGTGCACATCTTTCAAGCATCCATACTCAGTTATTTCTGTGTTTACAGAATATTTTCTTCCAAAAGCATAAAACACGCAGCTGGATGCATGTGGCAGAATCCATCCCTCTAAACGGCTCTTCCCGGAGCTACAGAAAGCACTGTCTGGACATTCCTGTGATAGCATCACACGAGGAGGCCCATGAGCTCTTGACTTATTGTTCGGAAATCCCATGCATAAATATCCTCTGTAGAGGCCATCTCGGGTTGCAGGAGCCGGGCTGGCCGAAAACTCGATGCTTTCCTGGAACTCTTCAGCTATTGGCCTTTAAAGTGGTCGCCACTTATCTCATCACAATGGATGCTGTCTTTCCAACTTCTATATTTTTTCAACAAAGCTCCACTTGGCCATGGAAGGGAAGCATTTTTGCCTATTCCATTCACACAAACATAAGAAGAATGGGGAACTTGAAGTAAGGACAACGAAAGGAGAAAGAACTATAAATCACGGAATTTTAAAAGCTGGAAACAATTCCCAAGCTTATCTGTGACAACTACCTCATTTTATGGATGGAAAAAACCCAGAGCCCTGGAATATTAAAAGAGGATTCCCGCAAGTATTCCCAAAGATCCATCTAACTTAGAGAAAATGAACACCCAGGCTAAAACCACAGGGAGTTCCATGTGGGTTGGCCAAGCACCAGGACTGCTGGGGAGGGAGAGTGGACGGACTGCGCCAGCAGGCTCTGCAGGGCACCCTGCCTAGTTCTCAGCCAGTGAGAAGGGCACAGCTCTCCAACGTGATGACCACAATGCTCACGCTCCTCGTGGCTGTGATGTCTGCCTCCTCTGATTCCAGAGGATCGGGGCAGAAACCCTGAGATAAAGCAGGGCTGCACATCTGCTCCAATCTTGACTGATACCAGCCCGAGGCAAAGGTGGCGCTGCAGGCCAGAGAGGCGCTGTGACCTGCTCAGAGAGTCCAGCTCGGATGAGGCCACTCACCTCATTTCCATAGAATTGTTCCAGATGGTGGTGGGGGGAATCCCTCTCTCGCCTTTAAGAGGTCACGGCACAGGCAGAACCTTTCAGCTTCATCAATAGAGCTGGGTGTAAAACGAGCACCCATCACTGATTAGGAGCACAGCGGGATGCACTTGACCTAAGAAGGTTCCTGAAGGACTTCCAAAGAATTACATGGAGCACAAACCCCAACAGTGGGAATATGTACTCCATTAGCTAATCGGAATGCCTGGAGCTTCCCTTCTATCAGAAAAGGCCTAAAACCAACTCTGAATTCCTCCTTTTTAAAAACTGTGTACTTAAATCACATTAGCAATTGTAAGCCTCTTTAAAAAAAATTTTGCGTATGTGTTTATTTGAAAGGCAGAGAGAGAGAGAGAGAGAGAGAGAGAGAGAGAGAGATTGTCCATCCACTGGTTCATTCTTCAAATGGCCACAATAGCCAATGCTGGGTCAGGCTGAAGATAGGAGCCTGGAGCTCCATCTGGACCTCCCATGTGAACGGCAGGGGCACAAGTATTTGGACCATTATCCACTGCCTCTCCAGGTACGCTAGCTGGGAGCTGGTTCGGAAGCAGCAGTGCTTAGCCAACTGTGCCACAACACTGGCCCCCTTAAGCCTTTTTTTTTTTTTTAAATGGAGAAGTATATCCATAACTCTACATCTAAAGTTTTTATAACTCTGCATTTGTAATCCAATATGATACCTGGTTATTCAAGAAATAGAGATGTCACTCAAGGTTAGGAAGCTGCACAGATGAGTGAGACCCAGGCCCTCCTCTCAAGGAACTTGTAGTCCGGTGAAGAACAGAGCCCTATTCCTGATGGGGCACTAAGCTGTGTGCCCAGGGTGTGACAGAGACGCACAGAATCAAGGCAACACAGAGGAGCAGAAACAGCCGAAAGGGTGGGGCTGGCTTCTTGGAGGTGAGGTTCACCTGTGCTGGGAAAGGGCTGGCTGAGCGACACTGCAGCTCAAGGGCGGAGTAAACAGAGCTGCAGAAATGAGCAACAGGGCAGGGTGAGTAGACACCCCGGGAAGATTGTAGGTCTACCCTACAGGGGCAGCAAATGATGGAGCCAAAAACAGAGTCAGGGACCACGACAGGAACCTAGTTCATGGTCATGGATGTCACCTACAGGCCAACAGGATTTCTCCTATTCTCTCCTGCAGCCTCACGGCACTGAGGACAACAGCAGGCCCTTACTCCAAGTCCACTGCGTGGAATCGTGGCTTCGCTGTGTAGGATCGGGGAAGAAAAAAATCCAAAGGGCCATGGTTATTGAAAAGTGTTTTCAGGGTGTCAGGGTCCACTTTGAATCGTTTCTTCAAATAACATTGGGATGCTTTGGTTCTGTAAGGAGTTTCTAGCCTAATTGTGTACAATGCACTCAACTCTGAATTCTTTATCTCATCTACAATTCCTGTCCATCACCTGGCACACAGGAATGCTGGAAGGTTTAAACAATTGCACAAAAGGAGACCCCTACTGCTGACTTGTGCAGCAAACTCAAACTGCAGTGTCCTGGAGCCCTCATCCTTCCCCAGGGTTCTGTCATTCCTTGATGTCATTTTCCCATGAGCTCAGAGTGAGACTGGGGTGTTTGAAGCAGGTGGATCCTAGGGTTCAGTCTGGACCCCAGGCCAAGCTAACTGCACAGGGAGGGGCAGGTGCAGCACGCAGGTGTAGGGATGACCTGAGAGGGTGTGGTCTCTGAGTCGTCTTAGTCCAGCTAAGATGCAGGAATCAGGGGTCAGGGAGCAAGGGAGCAGTGACAGCCTGCGCTCAACCACCCTACATAGAAATTATCCAAGTTCACAGACTTGCAAACGCTCAGGGTGCAAAGCCAGGAACAAAGCTTGAGTGGCAGAAGTGTCAGAGCTAGGAATAATAATTTTAAAAAAAGAGTAGCATGAACAAAGAGGAGGAGGAGAAAGCAAAGAGAGGACGGGGGAAGAAGAGAGGTGGCGAGGGGAGATAGACCAGAGCTGGCCCAGGCCATGGAGTTGCAGCAGCTCGGCCCATCCCTTCAAGCAGGACCCCTGGGGGACTGTGCCGCAAAGCCGGAAGTGCAAAACTCCGCACTGTCTCATCCGCTTCGATGCCCTTGTGATCTGAGACCTATTTTAACCGGGTCTCCAAGAGCCCATTTCTGCCCCTCCTCCCGACCCCAAAGAGTTTCTCTGGACCCATCCTGCTTTATGAGGCTCCGCTAATAGTCACTTCCAAAGAGAAATCCGCAAATGCCCCCAGGTTCTACACACAACATGGACAGAAGCAGCCTCCATCAATCAGACCCGGGGCAGAGGGGTGCCCCAGTGCTAACCAACAGTCATCCAGAACTTTTCAGAGACGGTTAGGAAATCTGATTGGATGTACGTGGGCCCTTCATAAGAATGCGCCATAAAAACCGCGATGCTTTCACTGCCTCTACATCACAATGACTGGCTGTGTCCCCCAACAACCGCAAGTGCCAGGCAGGTGGGCAGCAGGTGTCACCGAGACCTCATCAGCAAACACACCCACAAGGTCAGGGGCGTGGTAAATACCCAGCGAGTGTGTGGAAGGAGCAGCAGAGGCACGGAAGCACCCCGGAGTGTGCGCTTGTGGGTGAAGATCAAGAGTGAAAACGAGGCGCCTTTTAGGTGGGCAGTCCACGCAGCAGAGCAACCTTGACGCGCCATGTGGTGTGGCATCTGATGCCTTGAAACATCGCACGGCAGATCCCAAGCTCCATTCTTTCTCTTCCATCGCTGCCCTCCCTTGGCCCTCCTTGCACAGCAGGTAGAACTGTTCCTATTGCATTTGGATGCTAAACCCATAGAAACACACAACTGCACAGTCCAGGATGACTTGCCAGGCCAAGAGGCAAACAGCCAGCCAGGAGACGTCCCCAAGCTTTGGCAAGAGAACTTCAGTTCCCCGGCATGGGCTCCGGGTATCACAAAAAGCTCTGGATGCGCCACACAGCAAAGACTCGCCACCCCGAGGCCTGCGGCCAGGGAATGCCTTCACGGCTTTGCTTTCCAGTGGAAGGCAGCATCAATACACAAACACGGCTCACCCCAACACCGTTCCCACTACTCCTTTCTCCCCGCCTCCTTTTTTTTATTTGACAGATAGAGTTAGACAGTGAGAAAGAGAGAGAGAGAGAGAGACAGAGAGAAAGGTCTTCCCTCCACTGGCCCACCCCCCAAATAGCCGCCACGATCCAAAGCCAGAAGCCAGGTGCTTCCTCCTGGTCTCCCATGTGGGTGCAGGGGCCCAAGCACTTGGGTCATCCTCCACTGCCTCCCCCCGCCCCCTGGGCCACAGCAGAGGGCTTGGACTGGAAGAGGAGTAACCGGGACTAGAACCCGGCGCCCATGTGGGATGCGAGCACCACAGGTGGAGGATTAACTAAGTGAGCCATGGCGCCGGCCCTCCCCTCTAAGTTTTATTTGTTTGTTTGTGAGGCAGAGTGATAGAGAAAGAGGGAGAGGGAGAGGGGGAGAGAGAGAGAGAGAGAGAGAGAGAGAGAGAGAGAGAGAGATCTAGATCTTCCATCCACTGGTTCACTCCCCAAGTGCCCACAAGACCTGGGGTTGGAGCAGGTGGAAGCCAGGAGCCAGGAATTCCAAGTGCGTCTCCCATATGGGTGTCAGGGACCTAGTTACTTGGGCCATCAGCTACTGCCTTCCCAATAGCAGAGAGCTATATCCCAAGCAAGGAGCTGGGACTTGAACCGGTTCTTCAATATGGGATGCAGGCACTGCAGGCAGCAGCCTAAGCAAGAAAGTGAGCCGTCAGCTCAAGAGATGCTGGCTTGTTGTTTTTAAAAACAGAACATATCTGGAATCCATTTAAAATCCATTTTTAGATGGTTGGACTGTAAACTATTTGGGACGGTAAGGTCTAAGGCAGATTGTGCTTATCATCGTATAATACGATAGTTATGGGTGAGCTTAAGAAGCCTTTACTGAGCACATACATCTGCGGAGAGCTAGTCTAATGTCCAACATAACCTGGTACCTTACAAAAACTACGGAAAAACCTTAATTATTCTCTGACAGCTTTAAGAGACTCTTGAATGCCGTAAACGGCTGTCTTCTGAATGAGCCTTTTTTTAAGGTTTTTTTTTTAATTAATTTATTTGACAGAGTTAGATAGTGCTGAGTGAGCCTTTGAATACCTAAGAGTGAGAAGACTCGGGAAAGCAGCGACCTTCAGCTCTCTTGCCTGAAGTATGCATGACCACGAGTATTGCAGCATTCTGATCTCTGGACTTTGTAATGCAGCCCACAAGCGAGCACCCAGCAAGTGCGTTTTCCCAGGAACGGTGCTAGGCACTGGGAAACAGAGAGGAAAGATCCATCTCCGAAGGACTTCCAGTTCAGTTCTAGCTCCCTGGAATCTAAATCGCTGTTCAGCCCCTATCTTGACGTTTCATCTCAAAACACACCGGTTCAGTGGACGCGAGGCAACCCAGGGCTCTGCAGGCGGGGGACGGAAAGCAGGCTGCCTCAAGCTGATGAACCACAAGGCTGCGGGGGTGGAGGGAGAGGCTCCACCCTGTGGCCCTCGACTGTCTTCTTAGGAAGGTTTGAGCAAGTTGTTGACGCTTTCTGTTTCTACGTCCACAAGATGAAAACCACCCACTCTCCTTCACTGGGCTCCTCCCGCCCGTGGGTGAAGTTCACTGCTCTCCGACTGCCTGGTCGTACACCTCGTATGACCATGGCCAGCCTTTTCCTTAGCATCCTCCCAGCTTCCATGAATGACTGGTCCATCTCTGTCCTGCTCCTGCGTGCCGCTGCTTTAGCACACTGCATCACAGATCCTGTCCTGATCAGCCTGCATGCTTCCTTCTACTTCATTCATTCACTGCTGAATTCTTACTGGCTCCACAAGTTGTTCCTCCAACATGGGTGGATCTGTTGTTTTTTTGACAGCCAATGTCAATATTCAGGACCTTCAAGGGTGCTCTTGGACACACATTCTACTTGCCCATAAACCCGAGCCAGCTGCTTCTCTCGCTGTGTGTGGCAGGTGTCTCTCGGCTCACTCAGAACCATGCCCTAGTGGTGAGCATTGTGGCACAGTGGGTAAGCTGCCACTTGGAATGCTCACATTCTACCCCGGAGTGCCTGGGATCCAGTCTCACCCCCACCTTCCAATCTAGCACCCTGCTAATGCACCTGTGAGGCAGTGGATGATGGCAGGTACTTGAGTCCCTGCCGCCCATGTGGGAGACCTGAATGGAGTTCTTGGCTCCTGGCTCCAGCCTGGCCCAGCCCTGGCTGTTTGTGGTTATTTGGAGAGTGAACCAGCAGATGGAAAATCCCTCTCTCTCTCTCGCTCTCACTCTCGCTCTAGCTCTCTCTCTCTCTTGCTGTTTCTTCTTCTCTCTATGTCACTCTTTCAAATAAATTTAAAAATAAATAAATCTTAAAAATTAAATAAAAAGGGGCCGGTGCTCTGGTGCAGTGGTTTAATGCCCTAGCCTGAAGTGTTGGCATCCCATATGGGTGCCAGTTTGAGACCCGGCTGCTCCACTTCCAATCCAGCTCTCTGCTATGGCCTGGGAAAGCAGTGGAAGATGGCCCAAGTCCTAGGGCCCCTGCACCCATGTGGGAGACCGAGAGGAAATTCCTAGCTCCTGGCTTCGGATCAGCAAAGCTTTGGCCATTCTAGCAAATTGAGGAGTGAACCATCAGATGGAAGACCTCTCTCTCTCTCTCTTTCTCTGCCTCTCCTCTCTCTGTGTAATTCTGACTTTCAAATAAATAAATAAATCTTTAAAATAAATAAATACATCTTAAAAAAAAAACCATATGCCTATATGCCTAGGAGAACCTTGAAGTCACAGAGTATACCACGCAGTTTTACAAAAGCCAAGGAGAGGTGTGACTATGTGCGAAATCCACTTGATTCACCCCACAGCCAAGATGCCAGCCTCGTATCCTAGAAGACTCAGCCCTCGTCACTAGAGAAAGCTCATGTACTTTGTTCAAGATGGTCATCTGGAAGGAGTGGCCTCTCAGTGTCCCGACACCTGAAATGCACCCTTGATAAATGTGGCTTCGATAAAATCTCAAGCTAAAAGCACACACAGACACAAATGTGTAAGGTTTTTGTTCTCAACTCAAGCTCAACTTTATACTCCATGGCACCCATCTCAAAGAGAGGCTCGCCCCAGCACCGCGGCTCACGAGGCTAATCCTCCACCTTGCGGAGGGTTCTAGTCCCTGGTTCTAGTCCCGGTCGGGGCGTCGGATTCTGTCCAGGTTGCCCCTCTTCCAGGCCAGCTCTCTGCTGTGGCCAGGGAGTGCAGTGGAGGATGGCCCAAGTGCTTGGGCCCTGCACCCCCTGGGAGACCAGGAGAAGCACCTGGCTCCTGGCTTCGGATCAGCGCGGTGCACTGACTGCAGTGCGCCGGCCATGGCGGCCATTGGAGGGTGAACCAACGGCAAAGGAAGACCTTTGTCTCCGTCTCTCTCTCTCACTGTCCACTCTGCCTGTCAAAAAAAAAAAAAAAAAAAAAGAGGCTCACCTACTCTGGCCCCACAGCTGACCAATGAAGCCACCTGAGTCACAGAGGCTGGTAACCATCAGTGCAGGAAAGGAGTAGAAGCCAGACCTCCTGACAGCAAGTCTGATTTTTTCCGCTATCCGACTAGATGATTTCTGCTGTTATCTGAAGCGGTTTAACAAGCAAAGCATATGACATGAGACCTCACTGAAAACGCAGGTGCACTTCCAAGAAAACTGAGGAGTCAAGAACTCACTGAGCCCCTCAAGGTAAAAGGTCTTGGGCCAGATCTCAGAACCACCAGTCACAGGCTGGGAACCCTCAATAAACACCACTTTGATCTCTCTGTGCTCCGGTTCCTCTATCTGTCGAAACCAGGCTGATAGTGATGCATACAAATACTTCCTGGCTTAGGAAGGGGTTCTGTCCCGATGCACCTGTGATGAGCTGAACTACCCTGGGTAGACAGTGCATTTAACACAGCTGTCCTGCTGAACATCATAGCTAAGCCTTCCTTAGAGGAGCCCAGGTGTTCCCATTAGCTACACTGGGGCAAAAGTACTAAACACAAAGCCTGTTTTATAACAAAGAGTTGCAAGCCTCAGGGACACACGCAGATGGGCATTTTGGATGCAAAAACCACAAAACACAGCATCCAAAAAACACAGGCGACACAGTTCTCTGTAGAGTGTCTCCGCTCTCCTGCCGATCTCGGGGCCGGCTGGCAACTGCAGCTTACTGCCGGTGGCCGGCGTAGCAAGAGTTAAGAGTATGGAAGCCACTAAACAAAAAGGCTAGCTCAGAAAAAAAAGATCAAAAGTTGAGAGGACGGGTTCTACTGATTGGTTATAGAGTTCATATTGCTATCCCACAGTCGTGAAGTGAAAAAAACAGAGAGCAAGTCCATCCAGCATAAACCAGGAACCATCTGTGAGCTGCTTGGGACACACCTGCTTCCTAACAGCCCTGGGGTTAAGGCAACATCCTTTAGCTCTGTTTCTCAGTTGAGATGACTGAGGCACCATGAGACTGAGAGGATCTGGCCAAGGGTGTCGCAAGGTTGAGGGACCTGGATTCGAATCCAGACGGCACCTCTTTCTGGCTTACTGCACCTGTCAGACTGAACTAGAATGAGGTTGAACAGGTCTGCATCAAAGTAAGTCCTCACCAATATCCTGCTGTGTAGACCCATTTTAAATAACAACAGGCTAACAAACACCGTGAAAGCCCAATTCTGTATATTAATAGGTCATGTTTAAAAATCTGGGATAAACTAAGTCTGAAAAACACGTGACAACATTTCTATATGAGTGCACAATGAAATATTATTTTTTGACCACGGTTTTACTAAAGTTTAATTTTTAGAGTGGAAATTTCTCTATTTCTTAGATTTGCCTCAAATTTTTTTGTTTGTTTAAATCATCTTGAGGATACCAAAGCCTTCTCCCTCAAGGATATCATTTTAAAACACGTGTAGGCAGAGAGTAAGTGCCAAACATGTGAGATGCATTTGGAGTTGTTTGGAAGACAGTTCTCCTGATTATAAGCTCAAATTCTGAATCACGACTTTCCAAAATATGTTCAAGGAAGAACACACAAACGCTGCGAGGGAAGACAGCTTACATTTCCCGAGACTGGGTTAGGCTAGTTCCAGCGGAACCAGAGATTTTAAAGGAAACAGGAACGTGATCGGTGATTCACTTAAAATTTAAAAAAAAAAAAAAATTTAACATTTTCTTCCTGCAATTTCAGGTATGCTAAGATAGCCCCACAGTAAGAAAAGTGACGACTTTTTTTTTTCACTTACAAGAAATCCATTCAAAATTAATCCAGAGCTCAGGCGCTTAATTTCCGCACGAATCAAGGCACGAGGCCACACCACACACCAGCGCAGCCCAGCACGCGGGGACCGCAGCGCCGAGCCGGTCCCGGAGCAGGCTCAGCGGCTACCTTTCCCGCGACCGGCACGCTCGCACCCGCGGGCAGCCAGGGCTGGGGCGGCGACCGCACCTCGCCAGGACGCGGACGGCGCAGGGTCCAGCGGCGAGCGGAGACCCAGGGGTCGTCCCCTCCCCCATCCTGCCCCATCCTCGCTCAGGGTCTCTCATTGTACGACCTGCCCTCTCCTAGGTGGTCTCCCCCGTCCACGGCTCAGACCCCTTCTTCCTGGGACCCCTACAGCCGCCCTCTCCCCTGGTCTGCGCCGTGGTCTTCCCACTCCAGTTCGGGTCCCCTCTCTCAGGGATCTGCACGCCCCTGCGGGGGTCCCTTCTCTGCAGGATCGCCCCACCCCCGACACGCGCCCCTCTCCCCGGCGCCCTCACGGTATCCACGCGGCTGCTCCCCTCGCGGGTGGCTGGACACCGAGATACTCACCGGGCGGGCGGCGGCGGGTAGCTGGCGGCGGCGGCGGCTCGCAGCCGGCCGAGTGGAGCCGGCGCTGCTCCCGCCCAGAGATCCCCCGCCGAGTCATTTGCCCATATAAGGAGACGCACGCCTGGGCGGCGCGGGCGGCGGGCTGCGCGCTGGCACCGCGCACCGGGCGCGGGCGGCGGCGGCGCCCCTCGGCCTCGGGGTGGCCGCGCCCCCGCCGCCGGGCTGCGGGCTCAGCAGCCAGACTCCTTTGTTTGTTCAGTCTGAGCCTTGGATCCATCCCTCCGGGTCCTTGGCGCACGCTGGGTAGCTGGGCGCAGGGCAGAAGCCCGTGGAGGCGCAGGGGGCCAGGACAGGAGGGATGGGGCGGCGACTCAGGTCTGGCAGGGGGAGGGCGGAAGGTGTGCTCCTGGGACGCTTGCACCTTGGGGTGGTCTCTGCCGCACCCTGAAGTGAACCCAACAGATGACCAAGGAGAACCCCCTAGGGAGGGGACCCAGGCAGAGCCCAGCACTCCAGGACCAAGGAGATGTCGAGTTGGTCCAAGTTCCCCTCCAAGGCGCCCACCACCACCCACAGAGAGCATCCACCCTCTGCCCTGGACGCTTGGTGGAGAAGAATGGCACCGTGGTCGGCCTGGCAACAGAGCGTACAGCTGGGACAAGGGGCCGTGGGAGATCCACACGCTTGCTCCAGACCCGGCAGCCAGGCCCGGGTAGACGCAGGTGAATGAGTGGGTGGTGTTGGAGAAATTCTGAGGACAGACATGTTATTTTTAACATTCAGATGCGCTGAGTGTAATGTCTTCTGCAGAGAGGGTAGGAAGAATTATTCAATTGCTTTCTCTCGGTTGATAGTCTCTGCTCAAGGCCATGGGCGTCCACCTGCAGACTGGTAGCTAAGCCCTGCAAGATTCTTCCAGGGTCATCCCCCTAATCACTCACGTGGGGTGAGGCTTGGCGCAGACAAGAGCAGAGTCAGAAGTGCGTTCGGGGAACCCAGCCCTGTCCTCATCCTAGGTCCCCCACCCACCTGCCTGAACCTCGTGTTTCTCACCAAGAACCAGTGCATGGGGCACAAGATCTCAGTTCCCACTCAAAGTCAAGGCACGAAACTTGAAATTCAGCTGGAAGTGTGTGTAGAAAAGGCTATCTGCTTTGACACCTGGCTACATTGTTTTCTGTATACCTGCGAATCACCCGGCAGTGGCCTAGTTCCCCAGCAGTGAGTCATAAGCTTCAGTTTGTAAAACATTTTTAAAATGATTGAGCTGTGGCATAGTGGGCTAAAGCATCCCTTATGGGTGCCGGTTCGAATCCCAGCTGCTCCTCTTCCAATCCAGCTCTCTGCTATGGCCTGGGAAAGCAGTAGAAGATGGCCCAAGTCCTTGGACCCCTGCACCCACGTGGGAGACCTGGAAGAAGCTCCTGGCTCCTGGCTTTGGATTATCTCGCCTAAGACTGCTGTGGCCATTAGGAGAGTGAATCAGCAGATGGAAGACCTCTCTCTCTGTCTCTCCCTCTCTCTGTAACACTGCCTCTCAAATAAATATATAAGATATTTTTTAAAATGATGGAGCATTAAGTCTGCATCTATCTTCTTTTTGCTTTTGTCTTTTTCCGTTTTACTTCTAAGGTTTTCTGATTTGTGTTTAGCTCGTTTATTTTATATTTATTACTATAGTTACTTAGTTCTCTAATTTTTCTTTTCATTACCATGTTAGCTGTCATACAGATTCTGGTAGGCTGCATTTTCTTGAGTATTAAGAAACTTCGTCAATTTAATTTTGCATTTCCCTTTTGACCTAAGGGATACTGGGAAGTTAGAAATGATTCTGGGGTAATATAGCTAATGAAATCCAGGCTCTGAAGACACACCTACCCAGCTTCTATATAACACTGCACAAAGAAGTGGCCGCGACAGCCAGATCTGGGTCAGACCAAAGCCAGGAACCAGGATCTCTTTCCTGGTCTCCTACATGGGTGGCAGGAGCCCAAGGACTTGGGCCATCTGCTGCTGTCTTCCCAGGTGCATTAGCAGGGAGCTGGATTGGAAAGTAGAGCAGTCAGGACCGTAGGCATTGCAAGCAGCAGCTTAACCTGCTGCGGTACGACAGCAGCTCCCTAATTCGGATTCTTATGAAAGAAAAAGTACTAAAAATACGCTTTTAAAAAGAATCTAGGAAAATGGGATACTGACAGCATATTCGATGGTATGCATTGTTAGTTTATTTTCGGTGTGATAATGGGGATATGTGTACCCTTTCCTCCTCTTTTTTCTAAGACTTTCCTTTTTGGAAATAGCGTCAGGATATACACCAGTGAAACACGGGTAGTTTCAAAACAACTCGGGGTGGGCTAGGTGGAGGAGGCTGATTTCTATGTGAAATAGCTTCAGCTATATGTGGATTGTCAGCCATAGTCGAAACGTAATGATGGATATGAGGGGGTTTGTTATAGTAGTCTCTCTCCTTTTGCAATGCTTGAAAAATTTCCTAATGACAAAAAATTTAAATTATAAGTGCACATACTCTTTGCCCTTAAGCCAGCATTTCCCCTTACAGGAAATTACCTTGTAGGTACACTTGCTCATGTGAATAATGATGTAGGTACAGTTGCATTGAACCATGTTATAAGTGCAGCCACAGGAGTGTAATTAAATATAGCATGGGGCATTTTAAAACTATTTGTGTGCAACTGTAAAAAAGACGGAAGTAACTCTGTTTACCAACATGGCAGCATCTCCAAGATGTTTCAACTGAGAAATACACGCAGAGAACGCTGGGTAGATAGCACCCAACCTTGTGTGTGCGTGAACAAAGAGGGGCGGGGAGGGAGCCAGAATCTACTTGCAAGTGGCTGCTTTTGGAGAGAGCCAGGGAGTTGGGAGTCAGGGGTGAGAAAGGATATGTGTACACTCTTTTGTTTCTTGTGAATTTCGGTCTAAATAAACACAAACCCAAACCAGAAACATTTTGAAAAGAAAAGCAACACATGCTCCCTCCTTTAAGAGAAACAGCATACAAATGCTGAACTAAGATTTTCTAGAAAGTCAAGGGAAGCTAGCTAGAGATAAAGAAAGGGGGGTATACACTCTCTAGGTTTAATGGCACACGTGCTTTGGGGAACCCTGCGATCAAAGGATAAATGATTAAAACTTAGTTTTCATGAGACAATCTGGGAAAATACATTTTGCAAAGCTCTATCTTGTATGTCGTTATATTCCTAAGACCCAACTAAAGTGCCTGGTGGGTGCTGTGTTCTTAATAAAGATGTGCACTGAGGGGCTGGCACTGTGGGGTAGCGGGTAAAGCCGCCGCCTGTAGTGCTGGCATCCTATATGGGCGCCAGTTGGAGTCCCGGCTGCTCCACTTCTGATCCAGCTCTCTGCTATGACCTGGGAAAGCAGTAGAGGATGGTTCAAGTTCTTGGGCCCCTGCACCCACATGGAAGACCTGGAAGAAGCTCCTGGCCCCTGGCTTTGGATCAGCACAGCCCAGTCTTTGCATCCAGTTGGGGAATGATCCAGTGGATGGAAGACCTCTCTCTCTCTCTGCCTCTCCTCTCTCTCTGTGTAACTCTGATTTTCAAATAAAT
Source organism: Sylvilagus floridanus (assembly GCA_949820135.1). Taxonomy (NCBI): domain Eukaryota; kingdom Metazoa; phylum Chordata; class Mammalia; order Lagomorpha; family Leporidae; genus Sylvilagus; species Sylvilagus floridanus. Next base: position 80,642,198 of record OX463245.1, read on the forward strand.
AAATAAATCTTTAAAAAAAAAAAAGATGTGCACTGAATGAATAGATGGATCACAGAGGAATTTGTGGCAAGTCTTTCATTTTGTAATTTTTCCTCATATAACACATCAAATATTCTATAAAATGTAACCATCTCCATGGCACTTAGTTCCAGCTCTGCATCTGGCCTGGATTTGAGTCCCCGTGGTACTGGTTCTGTGACTTGTGGTAACCACAAAACCTCCCTCCCTCTCTCAGTATGCTCATTTGTAAAATGGGCTAATTGAGGGCAGTGTCATAGCCCAGCAGGTTAAGCCACCGCCTTTGATACTGGCATTCCATATGAGAGCCATATTCGAGTCCTGGCTGCTCCACTTCTGATCCAGCTCCTTGCTAATGCACCCGGGAAGGCAGCAGTTCATGGCCCAAGTGCTTGGGCCCCTGCTACCCATGTGGGAGACCAAGACGGAGCTCCAAGCTCCTGGCTTCAGCCTGGCCCAGCCCAGCCATTGTATCCATCTAGGGAGTGAACCGTGGATGGAAGATCTCGCTCTCTCTCTCACTTTCAACTAAACAAATAAATATTTAAATAAGTAAAATAACATTAATGGGTTAATGACAGATACTTTAGGAAACTACCATGAAGATCTTTCAAGTTGCTTTATCTAAACCACTCGGCACCATTGGCAGAGTGGCTTGGCACGTAGTAGGTCCTCACCGAACATGTGCTTCTATTCAGTGGTGGAGGGGAAATACAAAATGGCTTTTGTTTGTATCAGAAGCAAGAATCAAGATGGGTTGCTTGCTAGACAATGTCTCTGCTCTTGATAACAGCAAGGAAGGAAAATAAAGGGGGGGGAGGCACAGGCAACTGTGATGGGCAGGCGAGTCCTTCCTTGGTGTGCTGCTCTCTCCCGGGATTCCCTCCCCAGCCACCGACCCCCTTCCTCTCTGCCGATGGGCTCCAAGCAGGAAAGGAGGGAAGAGGAAAATCCTTTTTGCAGCTTGCTCCCAGGAGCCCTGGAAACTGCTGCTGGCGCATAGCTCAGACCTGCTCCTGTCTGAACAAGCCCTCTGGGTGTTCTCGTGACTGCGAGTGCCTTGAGGCGAAACACCGCTTAGGGCTTCCCACTCTGGGCACCCGAATTCACCAGGAACGTGCAGAGATGTCAGGTTCGGGAAGGGGTGGACAGAGCCAGTGCAGATAGACCTAAGGTGGACTCGGGAACTCAGTCCAGCGGCCAGCACTCCTTGGACTGTCTGGGAGAGCACAGGAGGGGGCTCAGGTAGGGAGCGCTTCCTTCCACTCAGACCTGGATGATTTGCTCTTGATTCAGAGGGGCTTGTTAATTGCCTCACATGGTTGGAAGGTGAGTAAGTGTCTCAGATCGCCAAGCTGGTGGGAAGAGGGCAGGAGTGAGCAAACCAGTGGGAGTGATGCCATGGGCCCAGGGAGGAGGCAGGTCCCTGCCTGCCTGCCCACCACACAGTGCCAGGCCCACCGTGGGGCTCCCAAAGCCGCATTCCATTGTTTTAGAAACAATGTTTGCCTGGATCAAGCAGGAAAACGACTCTCAGCCAGCAGAGTGCCCTCCTGCACGTGCCCTCATGCAAACGTGCCCAGAGACCCCAGGGCCTTCCGCCCGTCCTGCTGCAGAGCCACTAACTTGGAGGAACTGGCTCTGGTTACGATCCTGTTGCATCCAAGCTTTGTTCCTTTGTTTGTTGGGCGTCCAGGAAAAAGCTGGGCTCCCCAGAAAGGGCAGCTTTGCCTTCCCCTCTTCCTTCTGCCATACTCTGGTTAGGAGCAAAAATGCCTGGCTCTTTCTTGCCATACAGAGTTTCCATATCCCTTTTTTTTCTTTCTCTCTTTTGCTCCAACTGATTTCACGGGTGCAAATAGTCAGCATTCAAAGCCTCAAAACACGCCTGACTTAGAGCCAAATCCACAAACGACTCGGTGATTCTCAGTTTCCCATCTGCGTGGGTGAAGCCTCCCTGGAGCCTATGATACAAGTTTCCATTGCGGCTTTGATAACTCAGTGAGAAAGGTTCTGTCAGTGCACGAATGCCCAATAAAATGGACCCGTTCACACCCTCAGTTCGTTTCCATCCATGAAGGTGACAGGAGTGCAGTAGATGAACCCTGCTTCTAATGTGAACTCTGCAAGAATTTGTTGCTCATTTAAGATCCTTTTGTAGGGGTCTGCGCTGTGGCACAGTGGGTTAAAGCCCTGGCCTGAAGCGCCAGCATCCCATATGGGCACTGGTTCTAGTCCTGGCTGCTCCACTTCTGATCCAGTTCTCTGCTGTGGCCTGGGAAAGCAGTAGAAGATGGCCCAAGTCCTTGGGCCCCTGCACCCATGTGGGAGACCTGAAAGAAGCTCCTGGCTCCTGGCTTTAGATCGGCAGTTGCGGCCATCTGGGGAGTGAACCAGTGGATGGAAGACCTCTCTCTCTGCCTCTCCTCTCTCTATGTAACTCTGACTTTCAAATAAATAATAAATACGTCTTTAAAAAAAGATCCTTTTGTAAATTAGCACAGACAAATGTGCATGTTTTGAGAGCTCGCTGTGTCTGATCTTGGCCTTGTCTGGAGTCATCCGGCCACTTCTCCACCTGCCTTCCTGGACAGCCTTACTCTCCTTGGTCCTCTGTCAACAATTCTAAGAAGTGTCAATGTCTGAGGCCTGTGCAAAAGGCACAATACGCTGTTTTGAGGGATCTGTGTTTGCTTCTCTAACAGAACCAGAAGCGCTTTCAAAACATTTTTAGAGTTTCTTTTCTTTTTTTTTTTTTTTTTTTTTTTTTTGACAGGCAGAGTGGACAGTGAGAGAGAGAGAGACAGAGAGAAAGGTCTTCCTTTGCCATTGGTTCACCCTCCAATGGCTGCTGCGGCCAGAGCACCACACTGATCCGATGGCAGGAGCCAGGTGCTTCTCCTGGTCTCCCATGGGGTGCAGGGCCCAAGCACTTGTGCCATCCTCCACTGCACTCCCGGGCCATAGCAGAGAGCTGGCCTGGAAGAGGGGCAACCTGGACAGAATCCGACGCCCCAACCGGGACTAGAACCCGGTGTGCCGGCGCCGCAAGGCGGGGGATTAGCCTAATGAGCCGCGGCGCCGGCCTTAGAGTTTATTTTTTTAAAAGATTTATTTATTTGGAAGGCAGAATTATAAAGTGGGAGAGACAGAGAGAAAGAGAAAGAGAGAGATCCTCCAGCCTCTGGTTCACTCTCCAATGACCACAATGGCCAAGGCAGGGCCAGGCCAAAGCCAGAAGCCAGAAGCCAGAAGCTTCATCCAGATCTCCCATGCTGGGCATCTTCTGCTGCTTTCTCAGACCATAGACAGAGAGCTGGATCAGAAGAGGAGCAGCCGGGGCACGAACCAGCGCCCATATTGGATGCCGGCGCCACAGCGCCACAGGTAGAGGCTTAGCCTGCTAGACCACAGCACTGGCTCCTTAAATCTTTAAAAAAGATCTAAATAAATAAATAACAGGTTCTGGGCCATCCTAGCAGTGCAGATATTTTTAGAATATGCTGAGCAATTCCTCTGCACAGAAGCAGGTCAGTCATCCACCTCCGCAGGGCTGGAGGGAGCCCCAGGGACAAGGGACTGTCAGGTGTCTGAAAGGATTGCCTGCTGTTCAGCTCAAGAGGGCTTTACTTTTTTTGCTCTCCCTTTAACAATTGAAGATTCTGTCTCCATGGAGGTAACAAAACCCGGCTCCCAGAGCTTGTTCACGCGTTAGGGCCATGGTGGGTCTGTTGCTCTTCATTGCCACGGATCCCCTGGGTTTCCAGGCTGTGCTAGAAGTAGATGAAGAAAATGCTCGGGAGGTTTCCTTTCTCCTGAGAGCGTGTCTGGGAGGCTAGCAAGCTGCAGGAGCGATCTACAATCCTGAGCAAGGGGAGGTCTCTGAGGCCCATTCCTGCTCCTGCTCTGCTGCCAGGGGTCCTACCTGCAGCCTGCCAGGGAGCTGCTTTCCATTGTGGAACTTCAGGAACTCATTTCCTCGCCGTGGGCTGCCAGGTGAGCTCCTGCTTATCTCTAAGAACCCAAATAAAGTGTCTTCCAGCAAGGCTGTGTGGGGTGCTGTGGATAGCCTTGTCTTTGATCATGCCACACCAGCTTTCCCTTGTTTGCAACAACAGAGGAAAAAGAGTGCCAACCCCTTAGAGGCAGAGATTGAGATGTCTGTTTCCACATGTATAGCGCTTTGCAAAAGTCAATATTTACTTCATTTCACTCAGTTTTCCTGCAAACGTCTAAACCAACATTAGGCTGCCATGCAAAGACCACAAATGACACTGCTTGAACTAAGCAGATCAGGCCCCTTTCCCGGGTGGGACAGTTCAGGTTTCTGAGTGCTGGGACCCACCCTGTGGACAAGTTGAGTTTAAGGAAAGCCCAGGGGTGGGTATTGGTTGCAGCAATTAAGATGTCAGTGAGAGATGCTCTCCCTGTTTCAGAGTGCCTGGATTCAAAGTCCAGCCTCCTTTCTAAATCCCAGCTTGGTGCTAATGTGCACCCTGGCAGGAGCTGGTGGTGGCTCAAGTAATTGGATCCCTGCCACCCATGTAGGAGACTCAGAGTAAGTTGCTGGCTCCTCTCTTTGGTCTGGCCCAGTCCCAGCTTTTGCAGGCATTTGGGGAGTGAACCAGTGGATGGAAAATCTCTCTCTCTCTGTCTCTCTCTCTCTTTCAAAAAATTATTTCTTAAAGCAAAGCCAGAGATGGCAGCCAATGAGGACTTGAGAGTTCTTCTCCTTGGAATAACAGAAGTAACCCCTAGGCTGCACTATCCACACTTATTCCTGGGCTGAAGATGAGGCTGTAGGGAAGCACACGCATGCAGGTTCATGGGACACTGTCTCTCACAGGCTCACTTCTTTTCACAAGGGAGTAACTACTTCTCCTGACCCATTTCTTGCACTGTTTCCTGGCCCTTCTTCATCCATGGAGAATGTCACTCATTGAGAAACTTCCTTGATGTCCTCATGTACAAACTAGCTCGGGTCTTCATTTTTTGGACCTGAATCTTGTGAATTTCTGTGTTTAAATTCTGCTTGGGATAATGTTGATTTTCTTGTGAATGTTTAAAAAACATTTAAAAATTTATTTTCGCGGTATTTGAAAAGTAGAGATATAGAGACAGAGACAGGGAGAGATCTTCCACTTGCTGGTTCTTTCTCCAAATACCTGCAACAACCAGGGTTGGGCCAGGCTGAAGCCAGGAGCCTGGAACTCAATCACGGTCTCTCACGTGGGCAGCAGGGACCCAACACTTGAGCCATCACCTGCTGCCTCCGGGGTGTGGATTAGCAGGAAGCTGGGATTGGGAGTAGAGCCAAGACTAAGCCAGGCACTTCGACATGGAATGGGGTTGTCTCGACCACTGTGCTGAATGTCTGCTCCTTAGACACTTCTGTGTATGCAATGGGAGCAAATGCAATAAAACAAAAATTCTGTGTCCTATAGAAATCCCAGTGGGTTCTTTCATCCACTCACAGCAGCATGAGCATCTGTCGTGGTCATTTGTGGAAGCAGGTCTAGCAACAGCACTCTACACACTGCTTCCCTCACTTACTCGTGTTGCTGATGTATACACATTCCTAAAGTAGACTAGACCCATAGAGTCACACCTCCTTGCACTGTCATCAGGCACACCCACAGAGGCATCCAGACCACATAATCTCCCTTCTGACTTAAACGTCTGTAAGCTGTCTTAGAATGTTCCAACCAAGACTGGAACCAGCACTTTGGCATCTACACAACCACAGGCTGCATTTACACCTTCAACCAGCCAGTTGGGTTTGCAGCAAGAATTCGTTTATTTTGGACAGGTCTGTCTTTCTCATTTGCAAATTCTACGCACAAAAGGAGAGAGGACAGCAGCTCCTAGCAGGAATAGAACTAACTGGGCTGGGGCCAGCAGGTAAAGCCACTGCCTGTAGTGCCGGCATCCCATATGGGTGCCAGTTCTAATCCTGGCTGCTCCACTTCCAATCCAGTTCTCAGCTATGGCCTGGAAAAGCAGTAGAAGATGACCCAAGTCCTTGGGCCCCTGCACCCACATGGGAGACTGGGAAGAAACTCCTGGCTCCTGGCTTCAGATTGGTGCAGCTCCGGCTGTTGTGGCCAATTGGGGAATGAACTAGTGGGTGGAAGACCTCTCTCTGTCTCTCTCTGTCTCTGTCTCTCTCTGTCTCTGTCTCTCTCTCTGTCTATCTTTCTCTGTGTAACTCTGACTTTCAAATAAATAAACAAATCTTTAAAAAAAAAGAACTAACTGGATTGACAATCTGTGAATATAAACTTGATTTCCCTGCCTCCGGGGTGCACTGTTTGAAAACTACCATGATTTGCATCTTTTTATTTTATTTTCCAATTGCTGATAGGCTGGCATTTTTGGTAGAGGAGAATGACATCTGAGTGGGTTTAGAATCAGAGTTCTAGGAGCTGCTGTCATGGTGTGCAGCTAAATCCACCACCTGCAATGCCGGCATCCCACATGGGCGGCAGCTCATGTCCTGGCTGCTCCACCTCTGATCCAGTTTCCTGATAATGCACCTGGGAAAGCAGCAGAAAATGTCCCAAGTCCGTGGTCCCCCGCCACCACGTGGGAGATCTGGAAGAAGCTCTTGGCTCCTGGCTTAAGCCTGGCTCAGCCCCTAGCTGTTGCAGCCATTTGGGGAATGAAGCAGCAGATGGGACATCTCTCTCTTTCTATAACTCTTTTCTTTCTTTTTTTAAAAATTTATTTGACAGGTAGAGTTATAGGCAGAGAGAGAGAGAGAGACAGAGAGAAAGGTCTTCCTTCCGTTGGTTCACTCCCCAAATGGCCACCACGGCCAGTGCTGTGCCGCGCTGATCCGATGGCAGGAGCCAGGTGCTTCTCCTGGTCTCCCATGGGGTGAAGGGCCCAAGCCATCCTCCACTGACCTCCCAGGCCAGAGCAGAGAGCTGGACTGGAAGAGGGGCAACCGGGACAGGATCCGGCACCCATATGAGATGCCGGCACTGCAGGTAGAGGATTAACCAAGTGGGCCACAGCGCCGGCCCCTGTAACTCTGACTTTCAAATAAAAATAAATAAATCTTTAAAAACAACAACAGAAAAAATCATCAGAGTTCTAGATTGGTTTCTTCCCCTTTGCATCTGAAAGGCTAGGAGGAGAGTGGATTTCTGGAGCCCACATCCAACAGGGTGCCAGGAGCTACAGATGAGAAAGAGGCAAGGCAGGGTCAAGACAGTTGCTCCTTGGGGCGATAAAGCCCACGGGAGGTAGCAAGGGCCAGGGCGGCCTGTGGCTCAGAGGGGGAGAATGCCTGAGCATGACAAAGCTCAGAGGCTGCTCAGGAAGAACAGTTCTAGGGGGAGAAAGCAGGCAAGAAGGGGAGACTCCGGGGAGAGCAAATATGGAAGGTTGTGTTTAGGACGCACGCCAGGAGCCTGCACTGAGCTAGTGAATTTACGTGCTCAGTAAGATGCTGGAGGCAATTCACCTGCTGTTCCCCGGACATCAGTATTGGTTTCAGAGGAAGAAGCTGGAGTTCCCCCCAACATTTTCCCAGAACACTCATGCTGGGCGTCAGTTCTTCCATGTGAGGCCATAGCATCCTAGGTCCAGGTGGGTCCAGCAAAATTATCAGATAGGGAGGAGCAGAGGAGATATCACTGTCAATCAGGGAGGTACCCCAAGTTCACGGCTAATCCAAGTTTTAGTTCAATAGCGTCACTAATGTAATTTGGTGCCCATTTAACTCTATGTGGATGCTTAAGACCCCTAAGAGCTGCTATTTTGTTGTTGTCCCAAAGAATCCCATTTCTGACGTGGAGCAAAGAATGTGGTATTATTGTTCCAATGCCCATCTAAGTCCTGTGTCTTTGAAACAGGAGGCAACAGCAGTGACGTAAAATCCACCCTGGGGCCACTTCAGGATCGTTCTGGCTTCTCTGGAGCCCCGGAGCTGCCTGGGTGGATCAGAGTGGGAAATCAGCCGGCCGCACTTCTCTAGGGAAGCAGGGAACAATGCCACCACTGGAGTCTGGGAAACCTGCCCCAGTGCCGCACTAGGAGAGCAAGCCCACTCATGCCTGCTTCCCACACGAGGGCCTCGCCAAGTTCGTCGGAATGAGGGGGACGAGGCAGAATATCAGAACTACCTGGAGCCCCAGCGCGGTGACCGGCAGAGGCGAGTCCTGAGATGACCGTCTGCGCCCAGGCAGAGCTGGATGCATGGTCTACAGTGCGATTTGGAAGGCAGGACCCAGAGCTCAGGGGGTCACGCCAGGACAGTAGTTGTCCAACCTCAGTTCAGACCAGATTTGGAGTGGGAGGGAGCAGGAGAGTTTTGTCTCCCAGATGGAATCAAGGTGAGGCCCCGTGAGGCTGCTTGCCAGCTGGAAGAAAATGTGGGAAGTCTTAAACCCAGGGCGGTTTTGTTGGCAACTCCTTCACCTTCTAGTAGCCCAGCCTGTCCGCCTCCTCTTACTGCCTGCATAGTCACCAAGCTTGTGCCCAGATGAGGCCAGTCCCCCCCCCCCCCCCCCCCCCGGCAATGGCTGCAAAACAATGACGCTCTTTCTTCTGCACCTGCAAAGTGCAAAGAGGGTCTCCCGGCAGGTGCAGAGGAGAGGGTTAGACTGAACCTGAGTCTGTTTTAACTGAGCGTTTCTGATAGAGCCGGCGCCCTAGTGGGAATTGCTCTGAGCGACAGTAAGCGACCTGCTAGTTAGCAGATTTATTAGGGCGCTGTCCTTTGAAGTCTGTTTTGATCGCTAATCTCTGGGCAATGTGTCACATAGCATGCTGCTTGATGCGTGGTGGCGTCCAAACCCAACACTTTGGTCTGTCTGTCTTAGATGAGAAGAATCCCTGGTCCAGGCAGCCAGAAGGAAGTGTGTGGGACATGTGTCGTCTTGCATGCAGTGTGTGGTTGTCACACTGGCAGCTCGGAGGCGTCCAGAGAGGCAGGAAAGCGTGTCACAAGATATAAGGTCAGGAGCTGCGAAATCTGTCATCATGTCAGATGGACATCGGCAGTGCTATAGCGCCAAGCCCAGACATGGCAGTTGCGATTGGGAGTACTCAGAAAAGCCACGAGACAGGACTGCAAAGGTGCATCAAAATATTTATGGAAAAGATGGGAAGAAAAGATAAGTTTATTTTGGTGTGATTTTTTTAAAAAATCCATACATAGGTTTTTTTTCTTAATACATATTTCCCAAGAACTTCTTGAAGACCCCTGTATGTTCTGTTCTTTTTGACACCTGCACAGAAAAGCAACTTCAGGTAAGTTGTCATGGGACCAGTGCAGAGGTTTGTAAGAGCCTCCAGGTATTTTTTTTCTCTTTTGCAAAATAACTACTGTTCCAGCCCCAAACTTCTCCATGACTTTCTTGTTAAATCCTCGTGAAATTTGAAGGGTGCAGGAGAGCCCCACTGGGAACCAACATAAAATAATTACAAGTGAGCCTCCCTGAACATGGCGCAGCTGTGTCCCTTACTGCTTAGCTATTAAGATTCACTCATTCAAATTCCAGCCAGAAGACAGATCCTGGGGCCGGTGCTGTGGTGTAGCAGGTAAGGCTGCCACCTGCAGTGCTGACATCCCATATGGGTGCTAGTTTGGGTCCCAGCTGCTCCACTTCTGATCTAGCTCTCTGCTATGGCCTGGGAAGGCAGTGGAGGACATCCCAAGTCCTTGGGCCCCTGCGCCCACATGGGAGACCTGGAGGAGGCTCCTGGCTCCTGGCTTAAATTCTGCGCAGCTCTGGCTGTTGCGGCTAACTGGGAAGTGAACCAGCGGATGGAGGACCTCTCCTTCTCTCTCTGTGTAACTGTGACTTTCAAATAAAAATAAATAAATCTTTCAAAATAAAATATAGATCCTAAAACAAGGCAGACTGACACTCACCAAATCCCCAACTGGAGACAGTTGATGGAGCATACTTTCCTAGTATAATCTTTGAGCTAGTTTTAAATCCTACTTTTTAAAAATGAAAGCAAATTGTAACTTTAGAGAGGGTATTACCCACAGTGCTGGTTCATGTTCCAGCTGCTCCACTTCCAATCTGACTCCCTGTTAATGTGCCTGAGAAAGCAGTAGACGATGGTCCAAGAACCTGGGCTTCTGCCACCCATGTGGGACACCTGGACAAAGCTCCTGGCTCCTGGCTTTTGGCTTCAGCCTGCCCAGCCCTGGCCATTGAGACCACTTGGGAGAGTGAACCAGCAGATGGAAGATATCTCTCTCTCTCTCTCTCTCTCTCTCTCTCTCTCACTCTGCCTTTCAAATAAATAAATCTTAAACAAAGGAAGCCAGTGCCAGCAGAGTGCTGCTGTGAGACTGGCAGCCACAGAAAGTAGTTACGTGTGGGTTGGATGGGGCCAGTCCTTCGCTTTCGGTGGATGAATCGGGCTGAGATACTGAAATCTGGAAGAGGCTCAGTCTGGAGGGAGGAGATGCTGTCAGTTCTCCACCCAGCTCTCCCTGAGTCCCTGTGAGTCCATTACTCTTTCTGTGTGGGCAGCCTTGGGCCATGGGAGCACCTGAGGGCTACTGCCCAGCAGCTGATAGGTGTGGGGTGGGCATTCCTCCAGGAAGGGGGCGGAGCACCCCTGAGGGGTCGGGCTGAGGCTAGACCTGGCCTGAAACGGCACCCTCGCTGTCCCTGCCCTGCCCTGCCCCTTTCCTTCATTCCTTAACAGGGGCACATCCTGGAGAAAAAGCATGGGACTGAGGTCCCAAACTTCCAATCATGTCTCTGTCCCTTTCTGGTGACTAAGGCTCACCCTGAAGCTACCAGTGGTCACCAATCCTGCATCAGCTCATTAGCGTACAGAGACACTCACCACCTGGAGACTCCACAGCACTTAGGAAACCCGGGAAGAAGACTAAGTAGGTATTTCACAGCATCGCTGGCTCTCAATAGCTCCTCAGTAATAGATGGCTTGAATATATATATATATATATATATATATATATATACACACACACATTATATATATATATATATATATATATATATATATATATATATATATATATATTTAACTGCAACTGTGGTCTAAGAGACATCATCCTGCTTTGACCCAGAAAGTTATACATGTGTGTGTATATATATATATATATATATAGTGCACAAACACAAATGTATGTAGACATTAAAGCATTATGGTAGCAAAAAATGGAAAATTAGTCTCAGTGTTTCCAGGTAGGGGAGGAGTCAAATAAATCATTCATTTATACAATGGAATGCTATTCAGTAATAAGCAGGAATCTCTCTATATGGAACAATGGAGCACTAAGTGAAAAGAGGCAAAAACAAATCATTGAGTAGCATTATATAATGTGTAAGAACTTGGCAACGATAGTTGTTTCTGGGGAGAACTGGAAGACTGGAGAATGGAAATTTGAGGAAATGAATTACAAAGGGTCTTCAAAAAGTTCATGAAAAACACATATTATGGGGGCCGGCGCTGTGGCACAGTGGGTTAAAGCCCCAGTCTGCTGCATCGGCATCCCATATGGACACCAGTTTGAGTCCTGGCAGCTCCACTTCTGATCCAGCTCTCTGATATGGCCTGGGAAAGCAGTAGAAAATGGCTCAAGTCCTTAGACCCCTGCACCCATGTGCAGCTCTAACTACTGTGGCCATTTGGGTAGTGAATCAGCAGATGGAAGATCTCTGTCTCTCTCTGTCTCTGTCTCTCTCTCTCTGCCTCTCTGTAACTCTGCCTTTCAAATAAATAAATGAATCTTTAAAGAAAGTGCATATTATGAAAAAGCTATGTATGGATTTCAAACTTTTTTTTTAAAGATTTATTTATTTATTTGAAAGGTAGAGTTACACAGAGAGAGAGGAGAGGCAGAGAGAGAGAGGTGTTCCATCCACTGGTTCACTCCCCCACTGGATGCAAAGACTGGAGCTGTGCTGATCCTGAGCCAGGGACCAGGAGCTTCTTTCGGGTATCCTACACGGGTGCAGGGACCCAAAGACTTGGGCCATTTTCTACTGCTTTCCCAAGCCATAGCAGAGAGCTGGATCAGAAGTGGAGAAGCCAGGTCTCAAACCAGTGCCCATATGGGATGCCAGTACTTCAGGCCAGGGCGCTAACCTGCTTTGCCACAGCACCGGCCTCTCAAACATTTTTTTGCACCAAAATACCAATATTTTAATTCTGTTTTCTGTAGCCTTTGTGAAATACACTAGTACTTCTTATTATTTCTCCTTTTGCACCTTCTGAAGTTCATACCAGGCGTATTGGTTGTCTTGTTATTAAGTGCTATGGTTAGGATGTTGCTTTTGTTGAGAGCTTGGTCTTCAGAGTTGATGAGGTGGGGTCAAGTGGGAAGCCCTGTGTCAATCGGGGATGTGTTCTTGCAAAAGATGAAAGTGTTTCTGCTGGGACCCTGCTTAGTTCTCTAGAGAAGCTTGCTAGAAACCTAGAGCCTGGCCCCACTCGATGTCTCTCTCGTTTGCTGCATTGAAATGGGATCTCCCACACATCTGTCCCCGCCCAGAGGGCCCTCACCAGAGGCTGCACCGTGCTGGTTGGACTGTTAGCCTCCAAAACTGTGAGCTAAATAAATGCCTCTTCTTTATAGAGCTTGCCTGCCTCAGGTGTTTCATCACAGCAATGACAAACTAACACAATAAATACAATAAATAGACATTCGGTCACTTTTCTCATAGCTAAAACAGGTTAAATGATGTCTATAAATAATACAATTGATAATGCTTTTAAACAGCGATTGCAGGTGGCTTCACAATAGGCAAGGAAATAATCTGAGGCACATTTCTAAGAACAAAAACTTGTCTGTGAAAATCACACTAAAATGTGTTGAGCAAACGAGCCTGAAAAGTCGCTCCTAAAATAGAAGCCAAAAAGGAAAAAAAATCAAGCAAAGCAAATTCGGTAAAAGCACAGAAAGTCATGTACATCGAAATTATTTCTCTAATTCCTTAACCCCAAGCTAAGCAGCAAGGTCTCCTTCAACCTGAACATTACTCAATGGGAGCATAGCACATATGGTAGAATTTTCTAGATTATTGAAGCCAACAAATACATCTTTGACTCTCAGTTTTATATAATAGAGATAGATGAGGGTTATTAGGAGAACTGAAACTATGTGTAGAACCAAATTCAATCCATTTCAAGTTTAATTAAACCAGCTGTTCTCCACCCTTTGGTCCTCATAATCCGTTTACATACTTTTAAGTTACTAAGGATCCCAAAGGGCTTTTGTTTATGTGGGCTATGTCTGTCAATATTTATTGCATAAGCTTTAGAAGTGACCCAATGGTGTATTTTCATAAGAACTTAGCTAAGCCTAAGTACAGGCCTGATGCCAGGGTCTAGTCCCCAGCTCCAAAGGGAGCTAAATGGGAAAAAAAACCAAAGTAGATCAACTGATGGGCTCACTTAGCAGAAATGAGTGGAACAGATTCCTGTTTTCATGCAAGAAAGAATTCAGAGGGGAGTGGTAAGCAAGGCAGGAAGGTTTAATGAGGTGGGGCACCTCTCCAGACAGAATCTGAGAGACAGTGCCTAGTTTACATTCAGCCTGGGGTCCAGTTGGTCCTGCCATTTCTCACCCCCCCCCTTCTCCTGGACAGAGGATTTGCTGAGTGTCAGTTAGGTAACATTCCTCCCAAGGTTTTACTACCAGTGTTATCAGTCTGGGTGGCTCACCTGACACAGACACAGGGGAGGCTGTAAGGTTTTATTGCCCAGTGTGATCAGGCTGAGTAACCCACCCGGTGCCAGGCAGAGGAGATCCCTCTAACAGGCTTCCCTTGGGAGAAGGTAGGACCACCTGCAGGGCTAGCAGGGTATGGGCAGGACTTTGTAATGTAAAAGGCTAGGCTGTTTCTAAGACAGGTTTCCAAGGCTGTTACATTCCTTTTCGAACAATCATAGTATAACCTCTCCCTCCCCTAGCCTACTTGCCCAGCAACACCCAACCGCCATTCCCCTCCCCCTTCCCTTGCTTCAGGTATAGTATTGCCTTTAGACTGTGACTCAGAGTTGCTCAACAAATGAGGAGCCGAGGGAAGGGATTCCTGCATCACGGGGATAGAAGCAGTTGAATATCAGAGGGCAGCGCCTGTTCCCACTCCCTGATCAGTGCTGAGACCTGGTTTCAATAAACGCCTTGCTTTGTGCTTCCTTCATGTTTCTGAGTCCATCCTTTGGTGGGTAGGTGGTCTCAGGTGGGCTTACTTCAAACAATATGATATTGAAAATGAGAACCTAAAAAAGTTAATTCATTTAAAAATAACAATAGGTGTGGGAGTTGACAAATGCATATTGAACTACAACAAAACTTGACAAGTGGTGGTTTCTCAAGTATTAGTTGCAATGTAGAACTTGAAATTATTTCAATAAGCTTTTCATATTCTTTTAGAGTAAATGCTATTTGGGGTCTTGAGTATTGAGCCTATCAGTTGTATTTAACCAGTTGCCAGCAACCCACATCAGAGTGCCTGGGTTCGATTCCTGGCTGTTAACTCTAGCCTAACTCTGGCTGTTAACTCCAGTATCCTGCTTGTGCTGACCCTGGGAGGCTGCAGTGATGGCTCGACCAGTGGAGTTCCTTCCACCCAGTGCAGGAGACCTGGGTTGCCTTCCCAGCTCTCGGCTTTGGCCCCAACCTAGACCTGGACATTGTGGGTATCTGGGGAGTGGACTAGTGGATAGGGACTCTGTCTTTCTCCTCTCTTTCTATTTTTGCCAAATAAACAACATTTTAACTCCAAGCTTTCCTTAACTAAAAAAATCTGGTCTATTTTGACCTTTAAGGGGGTTTCTTACCAACATGTTATTTTGTTAGGTTCTGCAGCTCTTCCAAATGATGCTACATTGCACATGTGAACATGCAGCTCACCAGAAAAGTCTTCACATGTTGAAAAGCTGTCAGGCTCATGACGGCAGATCTTAGTTTTCCAAAATGCTTTTTTTAACTGAAATTTTATATTGTGTCTTTGAAAACAAGTACTAACAGTTTTCCCTAAAAGGACAGGCTACTCTGTTCACTTTTAAGAAAATCTCACTATCAAAATCTGAGTTTGTCTCAAGTACAAATGGAAAAGGCATCTTGATCAACTCTGAACTCAACCATCACACGTACAGCCTTCGCTCCAGATAATCATAGTCTTTGATGTGTAGAGAATACTTTGGGTATCTTCTATTTGGTCATGCTGAGTATTAGAAAGACATGTGTTTAAGGGTCCAGGTTTGGTAGCTTTAATCACAGCTACTATTTCATCAGGGTCAGTGTAGAGTGAGGCTGGACCTTTCTCTTTCCCACAAGTGCTCAGTGGTGAAGGGTGTGATGAGAGCACCAGTCTGGTTGGGAGTCGCTGCCTGGATTCCTGTTGAGGCACTAGGAGTTTCCCCCACCACAACTGTTGTGCCCAGCACAAATGGCAACACAGTGGAAAGGGCATACTATTATTAAAACGAATACTCACCCATTGAGAACCACTGTACTAAGCCACATTAGATGTGAATTGTTATGTTTCATAATAGAAGAGTAGACTATCCCTCCCCCTGCCCCTCACAGTTTGCACAGCTAATGTCTCATGTCTGTTCTCATTTTTTTTCACTGAGCCTACTGAGCTGACCTTCTCAACTCCTTGGTCTTCTGGGTGAAGGATGAAGCCAGACAGATGAGTACCAGGCAAACTACCTGGACCACAGGGAAACACTCCCTAGTGGAAACCATTTGTTTCCTTCTCATGGAAAATAAACCATCAGAACCCATTTAACCCGGTTAAACACTACCACCAAAAACCTCACAAAGCACCTTAACCACATGAGTAGGTCAGAACTGCAAGGACCAAGAGAGCTGAGTCTACAAAACTAGGTACCATTAATGATCAAAGTGCCGTTAATTGTGTTTTAGTTGAGATGAAGCAGTGAGCAATTTCAGTTCTGCACCTGACATTTCTGTGGATACAACTATGGATGAAGATGATACAGACAGACAGGCCTTGATTTCTTCTTTAAGACCTTGGTTCTCCATAAAGTATATTTACACATTTAGTTTCCTGGAGTGGTATTTGTAGATGGTGTTTTATTCATTGTGTTTAGTAGATATCTGTCTGCAAAGTAGGTTTTCCTATAGTCATTCGTCAGAAAGACAGACATGCAGATCTGTAGAAGGCTCTTCAAGGAGATCAGGATATACCACCCCCAAAGATGCTACTTTAGCTTAAAGATTATCCTGAGCTGCCACCCTCACCCCCGATCTACCTAAAAATAGGAATTAAGTCTCTCTTTGTGAAGGCCCTCCCTCCCCTCTCTTACACTAGGAGAATAACAACCTTCATCCCTGAAGACAGACTAAGACGGGTCTGCAGGAGCAAGTCTTACTAAAATAACCCTCTCTTCCATTAGTTTCCTCCATGTTTTTACCTTCCTACCAGGTAAAAAAGCCCAAATCCCTTTTCCTTTGTTTTATCACTTCTCTGCCAATCCATCACTCTTTGTTAACATGGCATATAAATGCCTGGACTAACGACTTCTTTGGGTCTTTAATTTTCTTCTCTGAAGGTCTCTGCATGTGAAAATTAAAATATTAACATTAACAAGCCAGTGCTGTGGTGCAGTAGACTAAGCCTTTACCTGCGGCACTGGCATCCCATATGGGCACCAGTTTGTGTCCTGGCTGTGCCTCTTCCGATCCAGCTCTCTGCCTAAGACCTGGGAAAGCAGCAGAGGATGGCCCAAGTGCTTGAGCCCCTATACCTGTGTGGGAGAATCAGAGCAGCTCTTGGCTCTTGGCTTCGGATTGGCTCAGCTCCAGCCCTTACAGGCATCTGGAGTGTGAACCAACAGATGGAAGACCTTTTTCTTTGTAGCTCCACCTCTTAAATAAATAAATAAATAAAATCTTTAAAAATATTAACATTAAGTAATACTTGTGTGCCTTTTCTCTTGATAATCTTTTCTCAGTCGAATTTGCAAACCCCAGCTGTAGAATGCAAGAGGTTGGATGAAAAGTTTCATGTTCCTGGCCTACACCCTACAGTCCTACAAAGTCAGACACACACAGTAACTGGCCAAGGATGCACTGGCCAAGGTTTCAAGAAGAGAATTGGCTGCTTGGGTTCAATTCCATCTTGTAGAGATAAGGCACCCAATACCCTTTGTACTGGTCTCCAGGGCTGGGAGGCACAAACAACAGAATTTTCTGGTCTCACAGATCTGGAGGCTGAACATCTAAGGTCAAGGTATCTGTAGAATTGGTTCCTTCTGAGAGTCATGAGAAAGAATCCATCCATGCCTCTCTCCTAGCTTCTGGTAGCTTGCTGTCAATCTTTCCTGCTCCTTGACTACTAGACTTATTACTACTACTGATTCCATCTCCATGTTCACATGGTGTTCCCCTCCTGTACATGACTGTGTCCAAATTTCCCCTCTTTGTAAGGACATCAGTTACATCAGATTAGGAGCCCATCCCAATGGCCTCACCTTAACTATGGAGGTGAAGACTTCACTATATATACATGTTGTCCAGAGGCGGGGGACAGAATTTCCACCCATACCATCTGTAGTAAGAATAGTAACAAATTACTCATAGCTAATAAAGTAAGGAAGAATCTATTGGGCATTGGGAACAAAGAACAATGGCCAAGGAGGGAGGAAGGGTAAGGAGAAGAGGGAAAGGCATGCCTTTAGTCCCTGGGCCTCTTAACTCCAGAGGCTTTGTCCACCCCATAACATCTGGAGCTGTGCAGAGCCAATGGAACCCAGTGTTCCTGTATCCTGTATTATGCTAGGTCACTTCTGAGAGAGATTAGTAGAGTAGATTGGTGCCAGAATCCATGCAGTCTGAGCCTTTCTTGATAAATCGAGTTCTCCAATGGGAATAAAGTGGACATAGCTCCTGTCTCATTATCACTAGCTTGTCTCTGGCTTGGAGGGATGGTCGGTCCTGTGTCGAGTTCCTGGGATAGAGTCCTCGTCAATTTGATTTGGTGCTAGGCATCTGGGACCTGAGGTCACAGGCCAGGGTATTTCCACATGCATGTCTTCAACCAGCCACAATGGAAAATGCTAGCAAAAATATTCCAATGAGTTCCAGCAAGTAAAAGTTGAATTCTCACATGCTGAGCACTATGCTGAAGCTATGTGAATGGAGTGATAAGTAGGCATTGCATTGGTCATTATAAGGAATCTAGAGATCATTTACATTTCTAGAGAGTTGTGTAGACTTTATGCATGTACTATGTCATTTTATATAAGGGACTCGAACATCTGCAGATTTGGGTATCCACTGGGAGTCCTGGAACAAAGTCTGTGTGGATGCTGAGAGAGGACTCCACTCTGCAGAGAGCCCGACGCCTAGGGTAAAGAAAATTAACTAGGTTCTTCTGATCAACAGGGCTAAGTTATTCCAGTCTCATCCCACTGACATTTTTTTTAAAGATTTATTTATTTATTTGAAAGGCAGAGTTACACAGAGAGAGGAGAGGCAGAAAGAGAGAGAGACTGATTTACTCCCCAATTGGCTACAATGGTCAGAGCTGTGCCAATCCAAAGTCAGGAGCCAGGAACATCTTCTGGGTCTCCCAAGTGGGTGCAAGGGCCCAAGGACTTGGGCCATCCTCCACTGCTTTCCCAGGCCATAGCAGAGAGCTGGATCAGAAGTGGAGCAGCCGGGACTCGAACCAGCGCCTGTATGGGTTGCTGGCACTGGAGGCAGCAGCTTTACCCATACACCATAGCACCGGCCCCTCCACTGACAGTGACATTGGACCTGACCATCTGATCAAGGCCTAGTTATGGTGTTGGAGGCACAGTTCCATGCTGAACCCACCCTGTCATCAAGTACTCGACATCCTAGGATTTGGCTTCTGGAGCTGTTTCTTTGGTTTAGTGGAAAAGATACTTCCGTTTCCTCACCACATCATTTTTATATTTAGGCCAGCATTTAGTAGGAAGTCTGCTGCCTTTAGCTTTTTGCCCCTCTTGGAGTCCTGTAGTTGTGTGCATTGGTAACAGAGCCCAAAGGAATTACTTCCATGAAGAACTGCAGGAGAGGGCGGCTCTACCAAATGCTCCCCTGGTGGAGAAATGGATTCAGAAAGAAAGGGTCACAGTAAGAAACAACTATTTGGCCTAACGATGGTTGATTTGCTCACTTTGCTAACTTGTTTGCCTTTTGCTTTGGGTTTTCAAAGGTGTTGGTGTATTGGTGAGAGTGACAAGGCATCCCTGCCTCTGTGAATTCTCACTGTTCCTGGCTTTCCCTCCTTGGGAGCGAGATGGGTATGGAGTTGGACATCCTGAGCCTGGGACCATGGAGGTCAAATGTGGATACT
This sequence comes from Sylvilagus floridanus, assembly GCA_949820135.1. NCBI lineage: Eukaryota > Metazoa > Chordata > Mammalia > Lagomorpha > Leporidae > Sylvilagus > Sylvilagus floridanus. Next base: position 80,661,523 of record OX463245.1, read on the forward strand.
CAGTTGGTGCCTCTTAGATAGGGCAAAGCCACAATTATGATAGGAACAAGGGTCCACATGCAGACAATATCTTCTTATTGATTGATAGTTTCCTCTTGGTTTGCTTTGCCTTTTTATTACAGGATTAGAACTCTCAATGAGACATGATCTACAAACCAAACCACAAGCCACTTAGAGACAAAGGGATGATTGAAATCAATTTTCTGCCCATTTTCTTGTCCTGACACATGCAACTTGTCTTTGACAACAAAATGCCCCCCAGATGAAATGTAGTGAGGTTAAATACTGCATGCCACCACAGTACGTCTTGGGGTTGATTTCTGAGTCCTCTTTATTTTGGCTGATTGATTGTTTGAGAAACTACAGTCTGAAGCAATTATACCATAGGCTGCACCAGCCAACCTAGCAAAATCAATGCAGAATGATTATATTTCATTCTGATCTTTTTCACTCCGTAGCCACCATGTCTCTCAGCTCACAAGGAAACCAAAATAAAGGCTACCGTCAACAATGTCACAATTAATTTCCTTTCCCTCTTCTTGTCCTTTCCTGCAATTCGGATGTCCTGGGAAACGCAGAGTCCCGTGATAGCTGGCTGACGTGGGAACTAGTTGTGTCGGGCTCCAGGTCCCTGGGGCAAGTCTTGCCTTTTCCTCCCTGCCCTTTGTCTCCCGGGGAAGGAGGATTCTTCTGGATTTCACCACAGAACAAGGCAGAAGTCCACAGAGCGATAGTGTCTCCAGCAAAGGCTCAATGCAGCTTCCTGAATGACTGGAAATTGCAGTTCAACTTTCAGTTACTGGGAAACGCTTGAGGCGCCTTTCATCGGCTCTAATAATAACCCCTTGCACACATAACTGCTTATGGTATAGAGGTGTTCAGACAGAGGAACAAAGAGAGAAAGTATTTGCTTTAGCCCGCAGTGAAACTCCTGGCCATCATCAGAAACATATATATATATTTTTACCCCATCAGTATTTTTAGCTGTGAAATGGACAATACTTGCTTTTTTCTTTCCAGTAGACCACAGTCATTATTAAGGAATCCCACACATTGCAGTAGTAGGAAGAAGGTTTGTGCTTTGGCCTCTGGTGGAAGAATTTGCTTCCTGTCTGGCAGTCCAGGGACCGCACCATTCCATCCTGGTGGGGCGGGCGGAAGGGGGCAGCTCTCTTGCCCTGGCAGGGCGGGGTGGGGGAGGGCGCCACGTTTTGCTATTGACATTTGTCAGAGTGCTCTGGGCTTTTAGAAACAGGCTCTCTACTTCTGTAAGGACAAGGGAGGAGAAGCATTTGCCAGTTTTCTGAAAGGCAATGTGTTTTCTGTCTTAGCGTCATCCCCAGCCCCACTGGAGAAAAAAGTCAGTGTTCATTTTGGATTCGGAAAGTAACTGCATCCGAGTCACCTTAACTGAGCTCCATAATTCAAGTCGAAGGTAACCAAAGCCAAAATGAAAAACACATGGCAAAGAGCGGAGACGGCAGGTCTAGTCCACCACCTCCGTGGTTTCTCTCGGCTTCCAGACATCCCGCCCGGGGGTCGCTCCCTTCTGCTCTGCACTGGGGTCCTCCACCCCGAACAGTCATGAAAGGCAGCGTTTGATGTGGGAGCCCCCCTCCCCTGGCTGCCTTCCTCGCCTTTCCAGGAAAAGGTTGGATGCCCCCACACTGCTGCAGAGACCCTGATACAAGCAGAGTGGGGGTCTGGCTCTTGGACTGGGGGATTGTCCACTAATTTTGTGGCACCTAGAAAACACACACACACAGCACAGCACGCCCCACTTGGGCACAAGTTGTGCAGGCTACACGTGCCGTGGAGGGCACTGGAGTTCCTAATTCTCAGCCCATTGCCTCAAAGCTTTGCAGAGATCTCTACTCCCATGACCTAACCACTGTTTGGTGAACGGCACAGGGTTTTAGGGGGTTGCTTCATTTATAACTTTTTCTTTTTCAATAATGATTCACCTTTGTAGGACCAATCAAGTAGGAAGAATTTTCACCAGCTCTAGCCTAAAGGATCAAACCCAGGTGCTGGTGCGGTGGCACAATTAGGTTAATCTTCTACTTGCCAACATCTCATGTGGGCTCCGGTTCAAGTCCTGGCTGCTCCTCTTCCAATCCAGCTCTCTGCTATGACCTGGGAAAGCAGGAGAAGATGGCCCAAGTCCTTGGGCCCTTGCACCTGTGTGGGAGACCCAGAAGAAGCTCCTGGCTCCTGGTTTCAGATGGGCACAGCTCCAGCCATTGCGGCCATTTGGGGAGTGAACCAGCGGATGGAAGACCTCTCTCTCTGTCTCTCCCTCTCGCTGTCTGTAACTCTTTGTCTCAAATAAATACAATCTTAAAAAAAAAAAAAGAGGATCAAACCCAGCCATGTGCAGAAAGGTATCTGCTTGATGACAGTTTGTAGGAGAGAGTGAGCCGTATCCTGTGCTATAGGGGTTGGGCGAAGGGACAAAGGCAACCTTCAAGTACAACTGACAGCAGTGGATTGCAGGCTGGGTGCCAGCAACCCACGCCAGGACGTGAGATTTTTATGTCGCCAGCTCTTCACCTGCCCCCACACAGAGTGCTAGAAAAACAGGCTGTCATAGAAGAATTCTCCTCCTTCCTGCATAAAATCTGTTCTTTTTATTCCATTCCCCACCCCACCCCCATTTTAGTATCCTTCCTTTTGTTAAAAGCAAGCTGGTCTCCATCCACTAAGCTGATGTCATAGCTCACTAGACTTAGGAAACTTTGAAAGTTCAAAAACCTTTGACTAGACTCAGACAAAGGGGACTATCAGGGAGTGGGCAGGAGAGAAGGAACGCACCCCTATTCAGGACAATGTCACAAAAGAAAAGCAACTAGTGATGGGCGGCAGTGTCAATCATCTGTCAGAAGCCCATGTCAAGAGTCATATCACTTTGTGTTTCTCTTTTTTTAAAAAAATACTTATTTATTTGAAAGGCAAAATTACAGAGAGAGAGAAGGAGAGATAGAGAGAGAGGTCTTTGATCTGCTGGTTCATTCCCCAGGTGGCTGCAATGGCCAGAGCTGTGCCCATCTGAAGCCAAGAGCCAGGAGCTTCTTCCAGGTCTCCCATGTGGGTGCAGGGTCCCAAGGACTTGGGCCATCTTCTACTGCTTTTCCAGGCCATAGCAGAGAGCTGGATCAGAAGTGGAGCAGCCGGGACTCGAACCAGTGCCCATATGGGATGCTGGCACTGCAGCCGGCTGCCTTAGCCGCTGTGTCACAGCGCTGGCTCCTACACCACTGTTCACAGCTAAGGCAGCTCTAGCAGGGACCATGGTGCCTGTGTCATCAGGCTTTTGGTCCAGAAAGTGGATGTGCCTGTAGTAGGAGCAGCCAGAACCTGCAAACATACACAGTTGTGTGCTGCTTAACAATGGGATACATTCTGAACAGTGCATCATGGGGGCGGGGCGGGGAGTTGTCACTGTGCAAACATCACAGGGTGTACTCACAGAACCTAGATGTGCTGCTGACTACACACTCGGCTGTAGGGTCCAGCCTAATGCTTCCAGGCTGCAAACCTGCACAGCATATCCCTGTACGCAACCCTGTAGGCGACCATAACACAGAGGGAAGTATTCGTGTGTCTAATCACAGAAAATGTACAGTACAAATGCTAGGCAATAGGAATTCTTCAGCACCACTATAAATTTGTGGGGCCACTGTCATATACGTGGCACACCGTTGACCAAAATATCATTATGCAGGCTATGCCTTTGCTGCATAATGGCTATCATACATGATTCAGTTTGATCCTATAACTCCTGTGAATTCTGTGTCACCCCAAGGATAGATAATCCAGGATGGTACATCTGTAGCACACACTCTGCCTTCTTACTGTTGCACTGCCTCACACAGTGAGGCCCTTCTAATTTCTAACACTGAGATGCACACACTAAGGAAAGAGGTGAAATAAGGCAACTGGGTGGCAGGTTAGCTCTATTCCTAAATCTCAGCGATCTGTTCCTGTCTTCTAAGAACCTGCTTGGGGTTCCCTGGTCCCACCTACCTGGAGAAACAGAGGCCCTCTGAGTCACCCCAAAGTGGGTGACAGTGCTTGTCTCTAAGTGGGAGCAGTCCCATGCCTGGGTCGGCTGGGCACAGGGCTTAGCTGACACAGACATGGGAACCTGGGGCTTGTTGAGTTTATGTTGGGGCTCAGAAAATGACACCCCAAAGTGGAGGCCTCAGAAGCAGAGTTATTTCTTTGACCTGCTCCTACCCTGCAGGCTTTCACCCCCACCCCCAGTTCTCCACTGGGTGAGCCATAGAAACCAAACCCCTCTTTCTCCAAGGGGGTCACAGAAACCAGAACCTCTTGCCCCAAGTCAGCCATAAGAGTCCCAGCCAGCACTGCACCTGTCCCTGGCCTTTTTGAGTAAGAGCTGGCCTGCCTCGCGGATGGTAGGACATCAGACCCCATGTTCCAGAAAAGGTCCTGCCTCCTAGCCCAGAGGAAGGCAGGCTGCAGAGAGAGAGAGAGAGAGAGAGAGAGAGAGAGGCCAGGAAGCATCTGAGACCCCAGGCCTTGCAGGGTCTCCCCCCAGTCTACTTGGTAAGCTCACGCCCATTGTCCAATCTCATTTGTACGCAGCTTTCACTGCCCCTGAGCATTGAAACGGACCATCCACCGGGGTCCCAGAGTCTTCACCCTGAAGGCTCCCATGTCATGTAAAACCATGATCAAGCCGACCTATTAGGCCTTTCCCCGCTTGCAGACTCACAGAGAACCCTCGGAGGGAAGCCTTGAGCTTCCCAGCATTGTGATGTCTTATCTTCCCCAAGTCCTAGATCAGCGTCCACTGGGTCTCCCCATCAACCCAGGGCTTCCTTGGGAGCCACAGGAAGCCTCTGTCTTTTTTGCTTGCCTCCCTCCCTCCTGGATGAGAGCTGTGTCCTCAGCTTTGCCAGCCCTTGGAGCCATCTTTGAGTTCTCTCCAGCCCTGGGAAGCCGGGGTCCTCCTAGACCCCCAGCCTGCCTTTGCGGGAGGGGAGGGCCGCCAATGGCTGGCACATGACCGTGCCTGCCCTGTCCCTCCACTCTTTGGGCGTCAGCTGCTGCCTTGCTGAGCTGGTTCCTGTGGTCTCTTGTGGGCTGGGCCACCTGCCCCTTCCTGGTCACCTGTGTCTCTGATCCTGCAGCACCTCATGAGGGTCACCCCAGCTGTCCCGGTGCCTCTCCATGGGTATGGCTCTTCCCCATGAGCTCCTCACTCTGTGGGGATCCCAGCTCTGGGTCTGCCCTGAGCTGTGGCTGCGCTCCCCACCAGTATCTCACTCCTGATGGGAGGTGTGACACAGCCTGTCCCTAGGCAGGGCTTTCATTTCCATTCTGCAACCTGCTTTTATTGAATGCCTGTGGTTTCTTGAGTCGAGACTAAATGTTTGGGGTTAAAGTGAGACTCATTCTTTTGAAACTTATCCTGATGAGATAAAAATGATACTGAAAGTTAATTGTGAATTTTTGGCATCTTCTACTGCAGAAGAGCAGGACAGAAGGGGAGGAACTGTCCTGTTTGATGTCACTTACAGAACCCAAATCTGTGGCCAGACCTTCCTACTTTCCCTACACTCCCACAAAGGGGCAAAGTCTATACAGAAACACGAAAGGTTTTACTGCACAAGACGATGTCCAAGAAATCAGCTGGGATTCAAATCATGGTTCCGTCTCTAAAATCCAGTAGCTGAAACACAGCTCCTCTCCAGGTGCACACCCTAATCCCCAGAACACGCGATTATGTCACATGGCAAAAGAGGCCCCAAGGATGTGGTTAAGGACCCTGAGGTGGGCCAGCGCCGTGGCTCACTAGGCTAATCCTCTGCCTGCGGCGCCAGCACACCGGGTTCTCGTCCCGGTCAGGGCGTTGGATTCTGTCCCGGTTGCTCCTCTTCCAGGCCAGCTCTCCGCTGTGGCCCAGGAGTGCAGTGGAGGATGGCCCAAGTGCTTGGGCCCTGCACCCCATGGGAGACCAGGAAAAACACCTGGATCCTGGCTTTGGATCAGTGCGGTGCGCCAGCCACAGCGTGATGGCCCCAGCAGCCATTGGGGAGTGAACCAACAGAAAAGGAAGACCAAAGGACCCTGAGGTGGAGAGAGGATCCTGCATCAGCTGGGTGACTTCAGTGTAATCACAAGGTCCGTCTATATGAATGAGAGGAGTGAGAGTCGGAGAGGGATTGGAAGATGCTGTTCTGTCGGCTTCGAAGCTAGAGGAAGATGCCATGAGCCAAGGAATGCAGGTGACCTCTGGAAGCTGGGAGAGACGCACAAACAGTCTCCTCCCTGGAGACCACAGAGGGCACACAGCCCTGCTGGCACCTGGGTCTTGGGGCAGTGAGACCCATTTCTGAGGATGACCTCCGGAACTGTGAGACAGCCACGGTGCAGCAGCTCTTACGGCAGAAATGGAAACTAACTCAGCCACGGTCTTCGCAGCGGAGAGAATTCTCTGTAATGCAGTTTTTCTCCTCATATCTGAAAACGAGGACTCAGAACAGTTCCTAGACCAGAGGTTAGCGTGAGCACGAGACATTGTGGTACACGTTACACCTTCCAGCTCATGATGTGTGCTCAGTTACTGGCAGCTATTATTACTACTATTGCCTTGTGGAGTCTTTATTTATTAGTGGCTAAAAGGGTTATCACTACCATTCCCTACCTCTCCACTTTTTTTTTAATAAAAGGATTTTTTTTTGAAAGTCATAGATCCAGAGAGAGAGAAAGAGAGAGAGAGAGAGAGAGAGAGAGAGAGAGAGAGAGAGAGAGAATTCTATCTGCTGGTTCACTCCCTAGATGGCTCCAAAGGCTTGGCCAGGAGCTTCTCCTGGGTCTCCCACTTGGGTGGCAGGGGCCCAAACACTTGAGCCATCCTCCATTGCTTTCCCCAGGCACATTAACAGGGAGCTGGATCGGAAGTGGAGCAGCCAAGACTTGAACCGGCACCCATACGGGATTCCGGCGATGCAGGCAAAGGCTCAACCCTCTGCACCACAGTGCTGGTCCCTATCGCCCCCTTTTGAAAGATCTATTTAAGAGGACGGAGCCCAGGCAGCCCGACTCTGAAGCTCGCTCCTTCTTCCCTTGATAAACCCAAGTGTAGTGGAAGCTTTTGGAATGAGATTTTAGCTGTACACAGAGGAGCATCAGACTTGAATCCAAATCAGAATGCTGACGGGCTGATGGATGTGAATCCCAGTTGAGAAGATTACAAATATAAATTACAAATATGAAAATGGTTTTTTTATACTCCACCACTCAATGGACATTTATTTAGTACCTACTACAAATCACTCATGGTTGTAGGAACTGAGAATTTCTCAGTGATAAAAACAAAATCTTTTCTTTAATTGGAACTCACATTTACTGGAGGAGAGGGATAGAAGCATTCGTACAACATTTTATGTATCAGTGTTTTCAAATAGTTCATGAAAAATTGCATTATGCAAAACTATGCATGATTTTCAAAAAGCTGTTTTTTGCCCCGAAATAAAGTTATCTTTAAATTCCATTTTCCACAAATATTTTGAAATATGCACACACATATATAATTTCGGATGTACAAAATTTTCAGGGGTATATATGTGTGAGATAGTAAGTGTTTTTTAAATTTTTTTAAAAATTTTATTTAAGATATTCAAGCTTCACGCATTTCATGTATCCAGATTCGGGAACATAGTGATACTCCCCACCCTTCCTTCTCCTTCCTCTCCTATTCCTTCTCTTAATTTTTACAATGATCTACTCTCACCTGGCTTTATACTCGTAAGATTAACACTGTAGGGGGAGGAGCTGTGATGTAGCAGGTAAGGCCCCGCCTGCCATACCAGCAACTCATATGGGTGCCTGTTCAAGTCCCGGCTGCTCCTCTTCTATCCAGCTTTCTGCTATGGCCTGGGAAAGCAGTGGAAAATGGCCCAAGTCCTCGGGTCCTGCACCTGTGTGGGGGACCTGGAAGAAGCTTCTGGCTCCTTGCTTTGGATCAGCATAGCTTCAGCCATTGTGGCCAACTGGAGAGTGAATCAGCAGATGGAGTACCACTCCCCCCCCCCCCCCCCCGTTTCTTCTTCTCTCTCTCTGTAACTCTTTCAGGTAAATAAATAATTTTTTTTTTTAAAAAAGATTAACCCTATAGTAAGTAACGAGTTCAACAAATAATAATAATAATAATAAAAACACCGTTCCTCAATGGAAGAGACAAGAGCTGTAAACAATCATCAAATCTCAAAATGTCCATTTGACTCCAATACATTGCATTTGAGGTAACTCTATTAGTTGCCTTGGATCAGGGAAAACATATGGAGAAAGACAAATCAGGGTGGGAAATAAATTGGAGTAAGGAGTTAGAGAGTGACAACATAATAATTTTATTTAAAAATTTGAAAAATTCATTGATGTACTTGAGAGGGAGGTAGAGGGGAGAAAGGGAGAGAGAGAGAGAGAGAGAGAGAGAGAGAGAGATCACATCTGCTGTTTCACTCCTCCAATGTCCAGAGTAGCTGAGATGCGCTGAGCTGAGAGCCAGAAACATGTTCCAGGTTTCCCGTGTAGGTGGCAGGGACCCAAGTAACTTAGCCATCACCGCTGTCTCCTCGTCTGTGTTAACAGGAAACTGGTGTGGGACTGAGACACTCCTAGACAGCACGTGAGCATTTTAACCGGCATCTTAATCTCTATGCCGAACGCCTGGGTGGGGTGTTGAAGGGTGGCTCTCAGATGTAGTGTGAAGGAAGGAGGGAATAAGAGGTGTGATTACCCTGGGGAAGAGCCTGACTGATGGAGAGACCATCAGGTGCAAAGGCACTGGGGCAGGGCAGTGCTTAGCACAGCGGGGGCAGAGCAGCCAGACAGAGAGGCACAGAGGGAGGAGATGAAGTCAGCCTCCCAGAGCCTGGCCCTCACAGGGCCCTGTAGGGTAGCCTGGGACCTTACTTTGATCTGAGAAACCATTGGAGAGTTTTGAGCAAGGCGAACACACGGTCTAATTTCAGTTGCACACATGACAACAGATTTGAAAGAGACTTGGGGTTAAATCGAGCTGCCCTTGGCCTCCGCAGCTGCCTGGCTGCTCTGCCCGGGGCTGGCAGAGGCTTGCTGGCACTCCCCAGGAAAGAGCGAAGCACTGCTTAGAAACGCAGCTGCAGCAGCTCGGGGCTGGGTGCCAGGCTCCTGCCACCACGCATCAGCAGCCGGACTGAAAGATCAGCAGCTGCCGGGGGCGCTGCCGTTTACTAACGAAAGCGGAGGGGCTTATCCACGCGTCCCCTCCAAGTTCCAGTCCTTACACCATGTTGAGCTTGCCCGCTCTGAATCCCCAAAGCTTCTGGCTGGTGCCGATCCTGGCTTTCCTTAGAACACCTCCTCCACCCCGTCTTGCCGCCTACACAGGTTTTCCACTCGGGAGTATTTGTGGACATGGGGTGGGAGCTGTGAACATGTCTCCCCTCCCTTGGATGATCGCCCACGCTGGGTAATTTGAGTGCCAACACATTTGCACCTGCTCAGAGGATTTGCATATTTTGAGTTTTCAGGAGTAGAGAAAGAAGTACCTAAAAGGAGTTTGTCTCATACACTTCCTAAATCTCTTAGATTTGTGTGTGTGTGTGTGAGTGTGTGTGTTGTGTACACATCATTTTTGCACTGTAAAGATTTATTTATTTATTTGAAAGTCAGAGTTACAGAGAGGCAGAGGCAGAGACAAAGAGGTCAAGGTCTTTTATCCACTGATTCACTCCCCAATTGGCTGCAACAGCCAGAGCTGTGCCAATCCGAAGCCAGGAGCCAGGAGCTTCTTCCAGGTCTCCCACATGGGTTCAGGGGCCCAAGGACTTGGGTCATCTTCCACTGCTTTCCAGGGCCACAGCAGAGAGCTGGATCGGAAGTGGAGCAGCCGGGACTTGAACTGGCACCCACTGCAGGTGGAGGCTTTACCCGCTACGCCATAGCACTGACCCCAGCTGATCTGTTTTAAAAGTCTTGTTGATCTCTGTCCTTTGGTTGAGGGATGGGAAGGGCATAACATGGCTGCTGGGCCTCGACTTAATGTAATTAAAGTTGAGATTTCAAAATAAGGAGACTACTGTATTTTCTCACTTGTTTTCCGCTTCTGACATATGGAACGGAAGCAGAAAGTTGTTCCCTAATAAAGTATTTAAAAGTTCCAGGATAGAGACCAGTGTTGTGGCTCAGTGGGTGAAACCACCGGCTGCAGCACTGTCTTGCCATGTGAGTTTGTGTCTCTGCTGCTTCGCTTCTGATTCAGCTCCCTGTTACTGTGAGTGGCCTGGGAAGGCAGCAGGTGATGGCCTAAGTACTTGGGTCCCTAAGGCCCAAACAGGAGTCCAGGATGGAGTTCCAGGCTCCCGACTTCAGCCTGGTCCCACCGCAGCCATGGTGGAGTGAACCAGTGGATAGAAACATTCTCTCAGTATGCCTTTCCCTTTCTTGTTCTCTCTCTCTCTGTGTCATTCTGCCTTTCAATTAAACAATTGATCAATTCAAACCCACTTCTAGTGAGAAAACACAGTGGCGAGTGTTGAGGCTGATTTGCTGACACTTTGACACTTGAAGCCGACGCTCTACCTGTGGGTGCCGCCCACCTCACCAGAGGCACCAAAGCAGGACCTGCAGTCCTGGCAAAGGCCGTGACCTCTGCCCCGCTGACTGCGCCTCGCTGCAGCCCCTCCTGCGCTCTGGGACTCACAGCCCCTAGGTGCTCCCTGCAGTCTCCTGGGGCTGCCTGATCCACTGCTTCTCAGCGGGTGCTCCAAGCATCAGGCCAAGGAGCTGCCTCACCGTGGCTTCAAGCTGCCCTTCTTCCGGTTGGAGTAGGGGGAGCCTGGGTGGTGCTTTGCATTCTGTCCTGCAGCAGTGAGAGCAGGGTCCAGGCATGCGGAAGAAGCCCAAGACAAGTCCTTCGCACAGGAGGCTTCTTCCTGCCCGGGGCTGCCTTATCTGGACATCACTTCCCGGGGCCACTCTGCCTGACTCACCATCTGTCATTCTCTCTCGCAGGTCTCTCTCTCTCTCTCTCTCTCTCTCTCTCTCTCTCTCTCTCCATGTCTATGCAGCAGTCACTGACTTGTTTATTCAAGAATGCACATATAATTCCCCAAGTTATTTTTTAAAAATTTATTTATTTATGTTAAAGAGTTACACAGAGAGAGAAGGAGAGGTAGGGAGAGAGAGAGGTCTTCTATCCACTGGTTCAGTCCCCAGTTGGCCACAACGGCCAGAGCTGCACCGATCCAAAGCTAAGAGTGAACCAGCGGATGGAAGACCTCTCTCTCTCTCTCTCTCTCTGCCTCTCCTCTCTCTCTCTGTAACTCTGCTCTCAAATAAATAAATAAATAAATACTTTTAAAAAAATAGAGAATATACTTTAAAGGAGATGTTATCAAATATTAGTACAATAAAATAAAATAAGATTCCATTTTACAACCATCGTCATGAACATTGTTCTTGTGCTGTGAATCAGACGGTAAGGAATGATGTTCAAGCCAGTTTACCAGCTGGCGTCACAACAGGGAGAAGTACCAGCCAACAAGGAAAACTCCCAGCTCCTTCCTCTGCATCTCAACCCTCCGAGAACTCTTCCATCTGCAGGAAACACAGCAATTTAGCTTGGCAAACATGTATCAGGCAGCTGTGCGATTGACTGCCAGCAGCCACAGGGCTAAGTCAGAAGATGAGCCCTTTCCGTAAGGTTGAGAAGGTACTGGAACTGAAGGTGAATTTGCAAGGGAAATAAAGGACACACTGGAAGTTCTCATTCTTTTAAAAAAATGATTTACTTTTATTTAATTTGAAAGTCAGAGTTAGAGAGAGAGTGAGAGAGAGAGAGAGAGAGAGAGTTTCCATCCTTTAGTTCACTCCCCTGATGGCTGCAACAGCCAGCACTGGGTCAGGCCAAAGCCGGGAGCCAGGAACTTCTTCTGGGTCTCCCACAAGGTGACAGGGGCCCACACACTTGGGCCATCTTCTGCTGCTTTTCCCAGGCCATAGCAGAGAGCTGGATGGGAAGGGAAGCCGCTAGAACAGGAACCGACGCACACAGGGATTTCATGCTGGTGTCGCAGGCAGTGGCTTTACCTCCCGCACCACAACGCCGGCCCCAGTCCTCATTCATTCTTAAGGTGAGGTCCTCTCTCCATTGTGGATGCTTTTCAACAGTTTCTGATGAGATTCATGGTAACACCAGCGCGGCACTGTCTGGGCTCAAGTCCTGGTTTCCCCAGCTCCTGCCCTTGTGCCTTCATTATGAACAGGAAACCAGCAGCTGCCTTCCTGGAGCTACTGTGCAAACTGTGAGTGCGTGTGTGTGTCTGTGCCTGTGTGCATGTGCCTGCGTGTGCCTCCACATGTGTGCATGTGTGTGCCTCCATGTGTGTGTATGTGTGTGCATGTGTGTCTCCACGTGTGTGCATGTGTGTGCCTCCACATGTGTGCATGTGCGTGCCTTGTGTGCCTCCACGTGTGTGCATGCGTGTGCCTCCACATGTGTGCATGTGTGCCTGTGTGTGCCTCCACGTGTGTGCATGCGTGTGCCCCCACATGTGTGCCTGTGTGTGCCTCCACGTGTGTGCCTGAGTGTGCCTGCGTGTGCCTCCATGTGTGTGCATGTGTGTGCCTGTGTGCCTCCATGTGTGTGCATGCATGTGCCTGTGTGTGCCTCCACGTGTGTGCATGTGTGTGCCCCACGTGTGTGCATGTGTGTGCCTGTGTGCCTCCACGTGTGTGCCTGTGTGCGCCTCCACGTGTGTGCATGCATGTGCCTGCGTGTGCCTTCACGTGTGTGCCTCCACGTGTGTGCCTGAGTGTGCCTGCGTGTGCCTCCACGTGTGTGCCTGCGTGTGCCTGTGTGCGGCACTCTCAAGAGTGCAGGGCATACAGCAGGCACTCAAACGCCCACTACCATTCTCTAACCCAGAGCTTTGTTGCAATTCAACTTAGTCCCAGTTCAGATTCCTTATGGAGAAGCCGTGTTTCCTTTTTTTTTTTTTTAATTTGGGCTGGCAAGAAGCTCACGTATTTCCTCTTACAAAATGCTGAGTTTTAGAAGCGTCCCAAAAAGAGTATAGAGAAATGAGATGGCCTTGCCCCTATGTCATTAACCTCCCTCCCTCATTGTGCAATTAGCATATTATCTTCTTTTATTTTGTTTGTTTTGTTTTAAAGATTTATGTATTTATTTTGAAAGCCAGCGTTACAGAGAGAGAGGGAGAGATGATAGATAGAGATAGATAGATAGATAGATAGATAGATAGATAGATAGATAGGGAGAAATCTTCCATCTAGTGATTCACTCCCCAGATGGCCACAACAGCCAATGCTGGGCCAGGCCAAAGCCAGGAGCCAGGAGCTTCATCCGGGTCTCCCACGTGGGTGCAGGGGCCCAAACACTTGGACCACCCTCCTCTGCTTTCTCAGGCCATAGCAGGGAGCTGGATAGCAGGTGGAGCTGCTGGAACTTGATCAAGCACTCATATGGGTTGCTGGAGTTACAGATGGTGGTTGAACCCACTACACCATGAGGCTGGCCCTGGTTAGCATACTTTCTAGAACCTTGGGATGAATTTGTCTATTTCTGTCTCTATATTGTTCACATTGTCCTCCACCCGTGATGTTCCCAGACTTTGATAAGCCCTCTTTGCTCCAGGCCTCAAAGCTCTTTCCGGGTAAACTTGACCCCCGCCTGGCTGTGCAGCTGTCTGCAGTCCGTGTGGAGTCCATCCGGCTCTGCTTTGTGACGCCCACTTCCTGTTACTGCATAACCTGGGAGGCAGCAGTTACGGCTCAAGTAATTGGGTCTGAGCCACCAGCAGGAAACCTGGGTTGTGTTCCTGAAGCCGGGACCATTTCAGGCATTCAGGGAGTGAACTAGCAGTGGAAGCTCTCTCCGTTTCTTTCTCTGCCTGTCAAATAAATGAATGGTTAAAAATCCCGATTTATCCCAAGTTTTTCCTTTGATGACACCCAAGTCCTACAGCATTCATATATGTCATGCAACCTCACTGTCCCCTGCTCCTGGCCTTGGGATGTTCCTTTGCATTCAAATCTCACACCAACTAAGATTATAAAGTCCCTGAAGACACACAGACCACATCATGCACTTGGCTGCAGCTTCTGCAGTGGATAACATGGTGCTGAGCGGTTTCTTCATCTGCAAAAAGGAATATCGGCGCCGGTGCTGTGGCACAGCGGGTAAAGCCACCGCCAGCGGTGTCGGCATCCTACATGGTCACCAGTTCGAGTCCTGGCTGCTCCACTCCCTATCCAGCTCTCTGCTATGGCCTGGGAAAGCATTAGAAAAAGCCTCAAGTCCTTGGGCCCCTGCACCCGCATGGGGGACCTTGAAGAAGCTCCTGGCTCCTGGCTTTGGATTGGCACAGCTCTGGCTGTTGCGGACAATTGGGGAGTGAACCAGCAGATGGAACACCTCTCTCTCTCTCTCTCTCTCTCTCTCTCTCTCTCTCTCTTTCTGCCTCTCCTTCTTTCTCTGTGTAACTCTTTCAAATAAATAAATACATCTTTAAAAAATGAATAATATAATAGTAATACTACCTGTAGGGCTGTTGTGCTGGATGAGTTAACATACACTTCCTGGATACACTAACAATCCAATAAATCTTAGCTCTTCTTTTTTGATTAACTTATTTATTTGAGAGTCAGAGTTACACACAGAGAGGAGAAGAGGCAGAAGAGAGAAAGAGGGAGAGAGAGAGAGAGAGAGAGAGGTCTTCCATCCACTGGTTCACTCTTCAATGGGCCATCTTCTACTGCTTTCCCAGGCCACAGCAGAGAGCCAGATCAGAAGAGGAGCAGCTGGACTAGAACCGGCACCCATATGGGAGAGGATTAACCTACTGTGCCACAGCACTAGCTCCAGATAAACTAAATTTTCATCCTTCTTCTCTTGACCTAAAATTTGCCTTGTACATTCTAATAAAATCTCCAATTAAAAAAAAAAACTCAAAATTAACAATGATCGTATTTTTACCAGTTCATGCTTTAAAAAATTAAATTTAACTGGAAACCATCATACTTAGTGAAATAAGCCAGTCCCAATAAGACAAATATCATATGGTTTCCCTGATCTGTGGTAAATAGTAGAGTACCAAAAATGTAATGTATAGGAGTAAAATTCACATTTATAGCTTCGATGATTGTTTCCAGCCCTGTCTCCACAGTTGAGGAACAGTGTTTTTTCTTCTTAGTGTTTGTTGAACTCTTAGTGTAGGGTGAAGTTTAGGAGTAGAAAGTGGCCGGCGCCGTGGCTCAACAGGCTAATCCTCCGCCTTGCAGCGCCGGCACACAGGGTTCTAGTCCCGTTCGGGGCGCCGGATTCTGTCCCGGTTGCCCCTCTTCCAGGCCAGCCCTCTGCTGTGGCCCGAGAGTGCAGTGGAGGATGGCCCAAGTGCTTGGGCCCTGCACTCCATGGGAGACCAGGAAAAAGCACCTAGCACCTGGCTCCTGCCATTGGATCAGCGCGGTGCGCCGGCTGCAGCGCACCGTCCTGGCAGCCATTGGAGGGTGAACCAACGGCAAAAGGAAGACCTTTCTCTCTGTCTCTCTCTCACTGTCCACTCTGCCTGTCACAAAAAAAAAAAAAAAGGAGTAGAAAGTAAACAGAAAGCAGATCATTGTAAAAATGAAGAGAGGGCATAGGAGAAGGAGAAGGAGGAAGGGTGGGAGTGTGGGCAGGAGGCAGGGTGGGGAGGGAGTATCACTATGTTCTTAAATTTGTATACATAAGATAAATGTTCCTACCTTAAATAAAATAAAAAAGAAAAATTACGTTTATGAAATGCTTCCTTTACACATCAAACTGCCCAGAACTTATGTTTGTTCCTTTCTGTTTTTTATCCATATCTTAGTATTTTGGAGACTAAGTGATGAGATGTTGACAAATGAAGAAAACAATTGGAAAAACAAATTTTCCTGGAGCGAGGCATGCATTTTGAGGCATGATTCATGATCCAAAAGGGGCCAGCAATTCAGATCTGACTTTAAGACACGTCGTGGGGCCGGCACTGTGGCACAGCTGGTTAAAGCCCTGGCCTGAAGAGCCAGCATCCCATATGGGCGCCAGTTCGAGTTCTGGCTGCTCCACTCCCAATCCAGCTCTCTGCTATGGCCAGTGAAAGCAGTGGAGGATGGCCCAAGTCCTTGGGCCCATGCACCCTCCTTTTGGAGACCTGGAAGAAGCTCCTGGCTCCTGGCTTCGGATTGGCACAGCTCTGGCCATTGCGACAACTAGGGATTGAACCAGCGGATGGAAGACCTCTCTCTCTATCTCTACCTCTCTGTAACTCTGTCTCTCAAATAAAATAAAATAAAAATAAATCTAAAAAAAAAGAAAGAAACAAGTCATTATATTCTGATGAAATGAATTACCTAAGCCCCCATTTATGCTTTTTTAAACTCTTCATTTATCTAACTCTATGAATATTTTAATATATTTTAAAATTTTTATTTGAGAGAGAGAAAGATTGAGTTCATCCAGTGGTTCACTCCTCAAAAAGCTGCAATGGCTGGTGCTGATCCAGGCCAAAGCCAGGAGCCCAGAACTCCATTCTGGCCTCCCACTGCCTTACCACCTGCAGCGCCAGCATCCCATATGGATGCCAGTTCGAGTCCTGGCTGCTCTACGTCCAATCCAGCTCTCTGCTGTGACCTGGGAAAGCAGTGGAAGGTGGCCCAAGTCCTTGGGCCCCTGCACCAATGTGGGAGACCTGGATGAAGTTCCTGGCTCCTGGCTTTAGATTAGTCCAGCTCCAATTGTGGCCAATTGGAGAGTGAATCAGCTGATGGAAGACCTCTCTCTCTGCCTCTGCCTCTCTGTAACTCTGCCTTTCAAATAAATAAATAAATTTTTAAAAATAATTGAATGTTTTCAGTTGATCTTCAAATACATCAAACTATACAACATAATGAAATTTACTTTCCCCCTTTTTTTTAAAGAGTTATTTATTTATTTGAAAGGCAGAGTTACAGAGAGGCGGGGGGGGGGGGGTTTCCATCCACTGGTTCATTCCCCAAATGGCTGCAACAGCAGGAGCTGGACCAATCCACAGCCAGGAGCCAGGAGCTTCTTCTGGGTCTCCCACGTGGGTGCAGGCACCCAAGCACTTGGGCCATCTTCTACTGCTTTCCCAGGTCATAGCAGAGAGCTGGATTGGTAGTGGAGCAGCTGGGACTCAAACCAGCACCCAAATGGGAGGTCAGCATCAAAGGCAGAGACTTTGCCCAGTACACCACATGTCAGGCCCTATTTTTCCCTTTTTGGGGAATACGATTATACACGAGTTTACATTTTCTTCTCTCTGCTGATTTAAATTTTCTATGATGAACATATGTTATTGGAATAACAAGAAAGGACAAGAAGAAATATAAACACTATCAGTATAATTTCACATCTGCGGTAGGGAGAGGATTATCTAAAATCAGTGTCCCTCAGCCACAAGTTATAACTACTAAATATTGCACGTATTTTTTATTTATCAATTTTTTATTTGAGGGGCAGAGGCGAGAGAGAGAGAGAGAGAGAGAGAGTCAGTGAAAGGGAGAGACCCCATTCAGTGGTTCATTCCCTGTCTACAATGGACAGGACTGAGCACAGGTGCATCTTGGGATCTGGGAACTCAATCCAGTTCTCCCAGGTGAGTGACAGGAATCCAACTGTTGGAGCCATCACCACTGCCTCCCAAGGTCTTCATTAGCAAGACACTGGAGTTAGGGATGAGAGCTGGGGACTGAACTGATGCAGGATGTGGGTGTGTTAACTGCTAGGCTAATGATCTGCTCCCAATAAATATGAAACATTTTAGAAATGGGTAGAAAGAGTGGGTGTGAGAATACAGAGGGGAATGACTGAAACAGTGAAATCTGAAAGTCCAAAACGTGCTTAAAGATGGCCGAGGTAGAGGGTGAGCGTTCCGGGGATAGCAAACGATGCAATTTTTCAGGGCTGCAACATAGTACAATGTCTTCCTACAACCAGAACACCCCTCCAAAACGGAACCAATCCATCAAGCTGATCAGTCAGCTTGTAGTCAGTTAAAAACAGTATCTTCCATAAGCTAGAACGAACATCAAGGTGGTGTTTCATAGACTTCATTACAGTACGTCTTGTTAAAAGCCTAGCGGTAAGACAAAATTCAAAAACGTTCCCCAAGAAACAAATAAAACAATAACGCCAACCCAATACTGCACAGAGGAGACGTTAGCCAGAAGCACAGGTGTTAGTGCTATTTTTAGGCCTCAGAATTATTCTTTTTAAAAAACAGGCCTGACAATTTCTTCCTCTTGTTACATTAGACTTGACAAAGTCCCTTGCAAGGAGCCTGGCTGGGACACGTCTGCTTTCAGGACATCCACTGTCGTCACATAGGCGCTTCTGTTAACAAGGTTGTTACGCAAGCGGCCAGAGAATTAGTTAGCATTGCACATCTTAGCTCTGGACACCAGTGAAACATTCACGCATTTCCCTCTTCCCAAACCGCGACAGCTCCCTGCACTCTGGAACCATCAGTCGTAACAAGTCATCTCACGTAACCTAACATCTCACGTAGCCTAACAGACTGCTCCGGGATTCGCCTTTCCCACCCCCAGGCCCTCCGGAAATTCTGTCAGAGAACAAAGCTCCGGGGCACTGTGGGTCTCCCCCTCCTAGTCCAATGTTGGTTTTATAATTTTTCTCCTTAAAAAAAAAAAAAAGTTCGAAACCGATTCCCACCCAAAGAGGACAAGATGTTGTCCTGAGCTCTCAATATTCAAGCAGGCGCCAGCTGGTAGGTTCTGCCCGCGCTCGGCCTGCAGGCCAGCCCTTCGCTGTGCAGGGAGCCGCTGTGGCCACTGCCAGGTCTCTGCGCAGGTCCGCCGGTCCCCAGCGCCTCAGAACTCCCTCTGCACAGCTCTCCCCCTGCAGCCTGGCTGCAGACACACTGGGAGAAGGATGGCAAGGGGGAGAAAAGGGACAGGAAACACGCGGGCGCTTACCTGCGGTGTCTGGGCCTCCTCTGTCCCGCAGCCAGAGCGGTGGCAGTGTGGGTGGGACCGCCGTGCCGGAGGTCCCAACCGTGTGTGCAGCTGCGGGCCAGCAGCGCGCTCCGGCCAGCGGAGCTATAAATAAGGCCTGTCCAGCGCACCATGTGGCTGTGCCCAGGAGATAAGAACCCAGCCCGTGGCTCTTGCAAGCCTTTTAAGGGAGCCTCCGTCCCCGGCTGGGAAGGGGCTGCCGCGTCCCCAGCTGGCCTGCCTGGCTCAAGGACACCCCCAGGCCGCACACATAACCCAGGCATCCCAAGAGCCACCGGGACGGCAAAGGCCACCAGCGCCAGGCAGCCAAGTGGCGGAGGCTCCAGCGGGCTGCCGGTGGCTCCGTGGCCGCATGCCCCACGGATGAGGCAGCCGGCACTGGGGCCCAGGAGTGGGAGGACACTCCTCCTGGGCCACACTGTGCTCCTGGGGCCGGGGCCGGGGAAGGCAGACCTGGCTGGGTGGATGGTTGGTGCAGCTGCTCGCACAGAGCCTGCTGCCCTCCCTCTCCGCGGCTTCCCGGGGGCATTTGCTTGGGTGAAAAGAATTCCAGGGAAGACAAATGAGAGGCCTTGCAAATGCCAGGCATAGTGAAGCAGCAGATGGGGATACACTTCCAGGAAGTCCTCTCTCTCCCTGGCGGGCGCCCGCCCTCCCTACTGCGTGATTATAGGGTTTCTTGAACCACAGGTCGTTTTCTCTATAGAACTCAAGCAGAAGAATCAGATTTTTTTTTTTTTTAAAAAGCCACATCCTAGAAAAGGAAAGAGGAGACTAACTTGGGGGGGAGGTGCTGACAGCTCCTGGTTGGTTCTCAAGTTTCTTATTCATGGGTCTTTGGCTGAGGCTCTGCGCTGAGGGGCTGGAGTCGTCCCCACCCCGCACTCCCCGGCCTGTTGGACCGAAGCTCTCTGAGTAGCCACAGCAGCTCCAGGTGGAGGACTGCGTCCCAGGACAATACGCACTATGCACAAAGCTCCAAGGGCTTTTCTCTGTTCTTCTCATTAGGAAACCATCTGAATGGCAAGCAAGAAGGGGACCTGTGCAATGACATGAGGAAGGAAGCAAATGGCTTCCATGCAGCTGCCTCCATCCCTTGTCTGGGCTATGAGTTAAATTGACACAAGACAGGGGCAGCGTTGTGCCTACTGGTTAAGATGCCATGAGGCGGGCTGGTGCTGTGGCACACAATAGGTTACAACCTCCACCTTCGGTGCAGCCATCCCATATGGGCGCCAGTTCGTGTCCTGGCTGCTCCTCTTCTGATCCAGCTCCCTGCCCATGTACTTGAGAAAGCAGTGGAAGATGGCCCAAGTGCTCAAGCCCCTGCACCCATGTGGGAGACCTGGAAGGAACTCCGGGCTCCTGGCTTCAGACTGGCCCAGTTCCGGCCATTGAGGAGTGAACCAGCGGATGGAAGACCTGTCTGTCTGTCTCTCCCTCTCTCTGTCTGTAACTCTACCTCTAGGGTTCCATTTCCACTCCAGCTTCCTGCTAACGCACACCCTAGGAGGCAGCAGATGTGGTTCCAGTGACTGGGTTCCTGCCACACACCTGGCAGACCTGAACTGAGTCCCTAGTTCCCAGCTTCCGGTTTGATCCAGAGCCAGCTCTTGTCAGGGGAGGGAGCCACCAGTGCACAGAAGCTCTGTCTGTCTGTCTGATTCTGTCTTTTATTTTTTTTTAACTTTTATTTAGAATATAAATTTCGAAGGTACAACTTATGGATTACAATGGCTTTCCCCCCATACTTTCCCTCTCCCCCCGCAACCCTCCCCCCTTACCCGCTCCCTCCACCCTTTCATTCACATCCAGATTCATTTTCAATTCTCTTTGTATACAGGAGATCAGTTTAGCATGTGTTAAGTAAAGATTTCGTCCATTTGCTCTCATATAGCAACACAAAGTGATTCTGTCTTTTAAATAAATGAATACATAACTTAAAGAACTGACAATAGACAGATTAACAGGAGAGAAAATGATTTTTAAAGTGCATATGCACAGGGTTCTCACAAACTAGGAGACTGCAATGGAGGGATGGATGATTGCAGCTTGTACAGGTCCTGAGTTGTAGAAAGGAACAGGGGCTTGGGGCTTTTGGAGGTGGGGGGTAGTGGTGGTGGCATTAGTTATGGGAGGGTCAGGGAGACGTGTGGTGTGTACAAAAGTGGTCTTGGAGCAGGTGTTTGTCGGGGCATCCGCCCCCCATTTCAGAGTCCTAGCTACTCCCCTTCTGAGTCCAGCTTCCTACTAATGTGTACCCTGGAAGGCAGCAGGTGAAGGAGCAGGTACTCGGGCCCTGGCTCCCATGTGGGGACCTGGATAGCTGACCTGGCTCAGCCCTGGCTGTTGTGAGCATCTGAGTGGTTGAATGGTCTGTCTCTCTGCCTTCCAAAGAAAAATGAAAACAAATAGATAAAAATAAATTTAAGATAATCTTGTGCAGATAAAAGCCTCCAGGGAATAAAGGTTATCTTGGAGTAGCCCTTTCCCTGACAGGGATACGGTTGCCCCTCCCTACTCCACGATTCCACATTCCAGAGTCACACAACTGGGGACTAAACACACACACACACACACACACTTATAATGCAACTGGAAATGCTTTTATCATGTCATCAATCCCTAAACAGCACAGTGTAACAACTGTTTATATAGCATGTATGTTGTATTAGGTATTACAAGCAATCTAGAGATGAGAAGGCATGCATAGGCTGTATGCAAACGCTACAGAGATTTATATAAGGAACTTCAGCTTCCTGGGATTTCGGTGTGTATAGGGGAAGGAGGGGAGGGAGGAAGGGAGGGAGGAGGAAGAGAGCCCCTAAAGAGAAGGAGGGATGAGAAACTTTGTGTAATCTAGGTAATAATAATTCGAAGTTATTTCTGTCACTCCAGGTTACTCTTCTCTGACCTGAAAACACCCAGTTTGTTGTCTACCTGGGATACACGTTCAGGTCCTATTGAAAGGGTGTGTGTTTTCTCAGGATGTCTTGGTCATTTTTAACTTATTTTTCACGTAAGTGATGAACTCCAGACCTGCCTGGGATTCCGTGGGATGTCTTTCCTCAGAGCACGGAGAGGTATAACTGGGGGAGGGGCGGCGCCTCCCAGCCTGCTTCCTGGAGTTGTTGGCCCTAAATCGCATGCAGACCCTGGCCTGGGGTTGCCCCCTCTGTGGACCAGACCTGGCCTAAGGCACAGTGGGATAGCTTGGGAGCTTTAGTGTTGGGTCGCTGTGCCCTGAGGACATCTGCAGCAGATCCAGCTGGAGGCGGAACCTGCAGGCTGGGGTCCTAACCCGGGGAGAGGAGGCAACCGTCCCGCGCCCACCCCTCTCCTCCTCCCCACCACCGTGGCCATGCTTCCTTCTGCTCTGGCTCCGAATGCCAGCTTCTAATTCCAACCTGCTGGCTCCTGGCTTGGAGAATTGATACCCAAAATGAAGAGACCTCAGCATCCAATCCACCGAGGCAGCCAGAGAGACGCTGTGTGCAAGCCGCACCAGCCTACGTATTCCTCTCTCTCACCCTTTCTGCAGCTGGCTGTAAGAAATTCTCAGACCTGCCATGACCCCCGTTCCAGAAGGGACCCTGCCCCACACCCGCAAGGAAGGAAGGCTGTAAGCGCCCTCGGTCTCCTACACTGCATTGAGCCCCTTGTCCAGCCACATGACACAGAGACAGCTCATCCTGAGTCTTTAGTCCTCAGTGTGAAGACTCCCACACCACATAAAACTGATCCAATCAGCTGCTCATGCATCTCACACACACCTCTCTTTCATCACAGGACTGGCTGTTATAACCTATGATGGGCTACAGGTGCCTGGCAACGAGCGGGAACCTCCAGCCCCAAGCCCATGTAACAAGGAACCTTCTGGAAGGATTTATCAGCTTGTTGGGTCCTTTCTCAATTTCTGGAAACAGTCTCCCTGAAGGCTAGGGGAGGAAAAATAATAATCTCTCTGCTCTTCAAGATTTCTTAGCTGGTACCTCCCAGAACCGTAGGCAGATTAACAAGGGGGAAGCAAGAAGTTCAATAACAGGAATCCTGCAGGATAGAGAGATGAGGCGATCTCTAGGGCAGACTTAAAGAATGCTGTGGAACCTCAGGTTTAACTGCCATTGTTTTCTGAAACAAAAAGAGAAGGGCATGGGGGAAACTGGGCTTTGTGGAGATGGGGCGGGGGCCACTTGGGCAAGATTGGCTCTGCAGATGTGATTTGGTCCCATCAGGAGGAAAACATGGTCTCCTTCCTGCCCATTGTAAGGATTCATGGCCGAGACCCTGTAACGAGACAGGTTCACAGGAGAAAAACACAGCAACTTCAAGCAATCGGAGTTTTATGTGCCCAGACGATTTGGATCGCAGAGCCAAAGACTCAGGCTGAGCCATCTGTGTTGCTGCTCAGGGTCTGTGAAGCAGGAGCGGCCTTGTAGAAAGGTGCTTGGGGGCCAGCGCCACGGCTCACTAGCCTAATCCTCCACCTTGTGGCGCCGGCACACCGGGTTCTAGTCCTGGTCGGGGTACCGGATTCTGTCCCCGTTGCCCCTCTTCCAGGCCAGCTCTCTGCTATGGCCCGGGAGTGCAGTGGAGAATGGTCCAAGTGCTTGGGCCCTGCACCCCATGGGAGACCAGGAGAAGCACCTGGCTCCTGCCATCGGATCAGCGCGGTGCACTGGCCGCAGCGTGCCGGCCGCGGTGGCCATTGGAGGGTGAACCAATGGCAAAGGAAGACCTTTCTCTCTGTCTCTCTCTCTCACTGTCCACTCTGCCTGTCAAAAAAATAAAATTAAATTAAAAAAAAAAAAAGGCGCTTGGACAAAGGGTGTGGGCTGATGCAGGGGACTGAGGCCCAGCCAGGGCCTCTGGGCAGCGTTCCTTCCTCCAGGGATGGGGTAGGACTTTTTTTTTTTGTGACAGGCAGAGTGGAAAGTGAGAGAGAGACAGAGAGAAAGGTCTTCCTTTGCCGATGGTTCACCCTCCAATGGCTGCCGCGGATGGCACGCTGCGGCCAGCGTACCGCGCTCATCCGATGGCAGGAGCCAGGTGCTAGGTGCTTTTCCCTGGTCTCCCATGAGGGTGCAGGGCCCAAGCACTTGGGCCATCCTCCACTGCACTCCCGGGCCACAGCAGAGGGCTGGCCTGGAAGAGGGGCAACCGGGACAGAATCCAGCGCCCCGACCGGGACTAGAACTCGGTGTGCCGGCGCTGCAAGGCGGAGGATTAGCCTGTTGAGCCATGGCGCCAGCCATGGGGTAGGACCTTTCTTACCATCCTACTCTCCGGCAAGGCAGGCCAGGGGATTTCTTTATGGCCAACTGCAAGACAGAAAGGCTGGGGAGATTCGAGTATAAGTTTCAGGCCTTATGGCTGGTTATGGAGAAAAAGGCTCTAATTTCTATGACCTGCCTTAGGGAAGAGAAATTCTAGTTTCTTTTGAGTCTCTATCTTATTTATTTATTGAAAAGGCAGAGTCACACACACACACTCAAACAGAAAGATCTGGTTCTTTGCCCAGATGGCTACAACAACCAGATCTGAGCCAAGCCAGCCTTCCTAGGGACATTAGCAGGAAGCTGGGTTGGGAGTGGAGCAGCCAAGACTCGACTCAGCATTCCCAGACAGGATGTTAGCCTTGCGGCTCCACAATACTAGCCCAGAAGTCCTAGTGTCTATGGCTGCCTTGTGGGGGATAAAGGGCAGCAGGAGACAAGAGGGCAGAAGAAGACCAGAGAGCAAGGCCCAGTGCCATTCTTTGGAGTTTTGCTTCCTGAAGCCCAGCAGTGCCAACTCCGCTGCATGTCCTGGGAGGCAGCTGGCCTTCTCTTCCTGGTGCAGACAGGGAGAGAGCCTGCTTGCAACAGAGATTTCCTTTCTGGATGGATGTGCATCTTACAGAGGCGTCACTTTTCGGTCATATTTGGGGATGGCACTTTGTGGTCTGTAATAGTAGCCACACTTTTTGATGGTGAGTCAGCACTGCTCTGTGACAGCCCCACAGCCTTGGGGATGGTTGGGAGGTGATGGTGGAGGAGGACAGACCTGCATCAGCAGAAGGGCCAGGGCTGGGCATGCCAGGGGGTGGCACAGGGCATGGATCTGGTCCTAGCTTGTTTCACAGAATCCTTAATCAAAGCCCACGAGGTTCAAGGACTTAGAGACCAAAACCCAAAGATAGATAGATCTGGAATAAACACTTTGCTTTTCATTTTTCACTTTTATTTATTTGAAAGGCTGAGGGAGAGAGGGAGAGACACAGAGAAATCTTGCACTGGCTGGTTCACTCCCCTAAATAGCCACAATGGCCTGGGTTGGGCTAGGTTGAATCTAGGAGCCCTGAACTCCATCCTGGTCTCCCATGTGGGTGACCTCGTACTTGAACCGTCATCCACTGCCTTCCCAGCCTCATTAGCAAGGAGTTGGATTGGAAGTGGCAGAGCTGGGGCTCGAACCAGTGCTCTGATATGGATGCCAGCATTACAGGTAGTGGCTTAACCAGTGCAACCCCAGGGCCCATAGCTGAATTGGCCATGAACATTGGTGCTTCTGCTCTGTCACAGGAGTCGGTGAGGCCTGGTGTCTCTCCCTTCCTTCTATCCCACCTGCTTGATTGCTTCCGGTACTGTCTTTTCCTCCTTGCCTCCATAAATTGGGAATGGGTTGGGAGCTGTTGTAGCTGCCCCTAGCTGGAGGGAGATAGGTCTGTTTCTTTGGGGCTCAGCAGAGGATACCCTGATGTATGGCACTTTCAGGGTGCAGGCAACATTAAACTCAAGGAGGTGGAAGAAGCAAAGTCCCTCTCTCTCCTTCTCTTGCCCTCCTGTCTCCTGCTCCCCTCTCTCCCCACAAAGCAAGCCATAGCAACCATAATTCTTCTTCCCCAAGGTAGCTCACAAAAGCTATATTTCCTTTCCTTGAAAGCTAGCCATAGAACCTAGATATGTCACTCCCTTCCTTCCCCCCTCGCCCCGGGAGACCCTCATCCCAGTGGGGTCATTCCTGGGTGGAAGGCTGGGTGCACACAGAAGCCAGGAAGAGTCTGAGTACATGGGGCCTTCCCAGTCCATTACTGTGTGCTCGTGCCCTTGGTCCAACCACATTTCGACATGGTTGTCTCTGCTTCACTTGAACTTAGGCACGACACGCAGGATTCCCTGGGCCTTTAGGTAGCCATCTGGAGGTTTCCTGCCTTGTCCAAAGCTTTGAGTAATTGAGTTCGTAGTGCTCTTCTCTTGTTAGCCTGTCTTTTGTCATAGTAGTGCCAGCTGACCCTTGTGGTGGCAAGGGTTGGGATTACGCCTTTCCGCCCCTATACTTCCGCCCCAGATGAATGTTTGCAGAGAGGACAGAAGACAGCACTTAGCGCTGGGGCTGGAAGCCCGGACAGAATTGAGTTTCTGGAAAGAGGGACGCGGGCCTGCGTCACCTCTTCCGAGTGCAGAGCCCTGAGTAAGTGGTCTACGACATATGCTGACTGCCACGTGTCCATCTGCAGAAGCTGGGAGTGAAAGCCCAGCTTTGCGGTCAACTGAATGTCTCTCCTTGCGTAATCACTCCATTCGCTATAACTGAAACCCCCGTGTAAACATTCCTTCCTCACTTCCCAGAACAATAAACAGGCAAGAACAGCGGCTGCGTAAGTGTCCGAGAGTGTAAATACATCCGGGACAGCTCTGGACAGTTTCAGCCTGAAGAACAGCACTGCCATTCGCAGGTGTGACAGAAGCCAGGCACCTCTGCCTTTTGCTTGAACTTGTTTGGGTGTTGAAATGCACCAAGTTCCCCCATCAAGGAAGTAACCCAATAATGATTGGAACCTCAGAGTCATGGTAGTCTCGTGCTGTAGTGCTCCGCGAGGGATACCCCAAAACCAAACCTCAGAAGTGGAGTTTCTCTCTGACCTCCTGGCTTCCCGTCTCCTCCCTCATTCTCTCCAAGGCAAACCACAGAAACTAGAATGCCCCCTTGCCCAAGGTGGAACACGGAACTCTGCATCCCTTTCCCTCCAAGCCAGCCATGACACCTAGAAGGGGGACCAGAGCTCTCTTCTGGCTTTCTGTGTGAGAACCACCCACAAAGAAATCCTCTGGCCTACCTTCTCTGTCCGTGGACCGTCAGACCCCCGTTCCAGAAGTGGTTCTGCTCCCTACCTGGGAGGAAGGAATGCTACCCAGAGAGACCACGGGGAATTGGAACACACAGGCCTCACTGAGTGTCAGGGTTTGAACATGATTTGAACGCGTGCCGATGGTTAAGCCCCCAAACCTTATATCAACAGTTAATGGATTAATGTTAATGGTTGATGCATTAAAGGTGGCGAACTGCTTTAATTATGGTATCCAGGAAGTGGAACCTTATAGGGGGTCATAGGTCATTGGGGGTCATAGGTCATTAGGGGTGTGCCCTTAAAAAGCAGTTCTCATGAGAGTCTTGCTTATTTCGGCCGAGTTCAGCTGAAAACTCCATCCTAGTCTCCCACATGGGTGGCAAGGACCCAATACTTGACCCAACCCCTGCTCCTCCCAGGGTGCCCATTAGGAGGAAACTTAAATAGAGAGTGGAAACAGGACTCAAACCTTTGCTTTGATGTGGCAGGCATCCCACGCTGTGGCTTAATCACTACGGCCAACACCCCAGCCCCATCAGCCAGTGAGGTATGAAGCCTCAAGAGGATTCTAGTTCCACATCCACTTACAATGATTATGCAGCGGGGTCATTAGGAAAGCCCAACCCCTCTCCATCCCCCAGGGGTGATCCAGCACCTCCTAGGGAGGAGACCCCCGGAATCTCTGCTTGCTGCACGCCCAAGGGACAGTGAGCTCCTTCGCTGTCTGGTTTCCAGTTGGGAGTGGCCGGTGGGAGGAGCTAGCTAGGGATCCAAATGCAGGAGGAGAGCCAGGTCTGGTTCTCAGGTGCCTGCAGGGCTGCTGCACGGTGGCTGTGCCCGGCTCCTTCCGGGGAAGCTGCTACGATCAGGAGCCCTCTCCATGTGGCGCCTTTCTCCTGGTCCCGTGGTCCTGGGGTGTGATGCCTCCCACGGGAGCAGGGTCCTGCTCTGTCCTTTGTTGCTGCCGCTAAGTGCTACCCTCACCTTTGTCTCTGGTTGGAGCCCTCCTTCTTTCATACTCTGCCTCTGCCTTGCTTGGAGTGTGTTCCCCAGAGTTCATGTTTGGAAGCAGTCCTCAAACAACAGTGCAGGGAGGTTGGACCTCTAAGAAGTGAGTAAGAGGGGAGCGCTCTGCCTTCACAGATTGATGTCATCCTCTCAAGAGTGGATTTCTGGGGCTGGCGCTGTGGTGCAGCAGGTTAAGTCGCTGCCTGTGTGTCCAGCACCCCACAGGGATGCCAGTTCAAGTCCCGGCTACTCCACTTCCCATCCAGCTTCCTGCTAATGTGCCTGGGAAAGCAGGAGATGGCTCAAGTGCTTGGGTCTATGCACACATGTGAGAGACCCCAATGAAGCTCCTGTCTCCTGGCGTCAGCTCAGCCGGGCCCTAGCCAATGTGGCCATTTGGGGAGTGAATCAGTGGATGGAGGATTTCTCTCTCTCTCTCTCTCTCTTTCTCTCTCTCTCTCTCTAACTCTGCCTTTCACATAAAAATTAATAAATCTTAAAAATAAAAGAGTGGATTTCTTATAGAAGTCAGTTGAGGGGTCAGCACTGTCGTGTAGCCCGTAAAGCTGCCACCTGCAGTGCCAGCATCCTATATGGGTGCCAGTTTGAAATCTGGCTGCTGCACTTCCGATCCAGCTCTCTGCTATGGCCTGGGAAAGCAGTAGAAGATGGCCCAAGTCCTTGGGCCCCTGCACCTGTGTGGGAGACCCGGAAGAGTCTCCTGGCTCCTGGCTTCGGATTGGTGCAGCCCTAGCCGTTGGGTCATCTGGGGAGTGAATCAGCGGATGGAAGACCTCTCTCTCTCTCCCTGCCTCTTCTCTCTTTCTCTCTGTAACTCTGACTTTCAAATAAATAAATAAATCTATAAAAAATAAAAAGTCAGTTGAACCCATCTTGCTCTCTGTCACCCTGGCTTCCCATGTGGCGTCTTCATTATGCTACAACACCCCCGTGGAGGCCCCTCCCCACAGGCCACTCCCAATGGTAAACTCCCAGCTCCCAGAACCAGGAGCCAAAGAAACTTCCATGAGCGTTGTTTACAAAGTGTCCAATTTATGGTATTCTATTAGGGTAGCCCAGAAACAGACCAAGACAAACTCTGACGAGAGCAACAGAGAAAGACCAACTGAGTTCCTTGGAAGGGGCTAGAGAATCACTCCTACGCTCTTGCGGCAGCCTTTGCCCCACCAAAGCTGTGAAGGAAGGGGAGGGGTGTGGGTCTCCAAGGGGTGGGGAGTGCCCACACTGCTGCTGCTGGTGTGGCTGTCGCTGACTGGCACCCACGGTATGTATGACGCCTCCAGATTTTGGTGTATTGCAGACTGCGTGAGGGTGTGAAGGACCCTTACGGGGGGAGGGACAAGAAATTAGGCCTGGGCAAATACCAGGGGTTTCTTAAAAAGCTAGATATTCCCCAGAGACTAGTGGGCAGAACATTCTCTGGGAAGGAAAAGACAATCCCCACCCAGAGCAGAGCTACCCCTCCCCTTCAGAAAGTCCCTAGGCGTGCACTTATGATGTCACTGCGACCGGCCAATCCTGTAACACTCCAGCATTCTCCGTCAGCATTCTCCCTCAGCATTCTTCGTCAGCATTCTCCCATATGCTAATTTTCCCTCTGAACCAGCCAATCCTGTGCCACCTCAGCATTCTCCACCAGCACTCTCAGCCAGCATTCTTCACCAGCATTCTCCCATATGCTAATTGTCCCTTCAAACTGACCAATCCTGTAACGCCTCTGCATTCTCCACCTGCATTTTACGCAAGCGCATTAGCAATATGCTAATTCGTTGCCTATATAACCGGTGTGTAACTGCCGCTCAGGGCTCCTCACCGCCTGAGGTGGGGGCCTGTTTGCGCAAATGTTCAATAAAATCCTCGTGCTTTTGCATCAACTCGTCTGGAGTCTGGATCTTTGGGCGTCCTTCTGAACAAGTGGGCATCTCAGCAATTGGGAGGTCCAACAGGTGAAAGCCACAACCTGCAGTGCTGGCATCCCATATGGGCATCAGCTTGAGTCCCAGCTGCTCCACTTCCGATCCAGCTCTCTGCTGTGGTCTGGAAAAGCAGCAGACTATGGCTCAAGTCTTTGGGCCCATGCACCCTCCTTTTGGAGACCTGCTAGAAGCTCCTGGCTCCTGGCTTCGGATTGGCACAGCTCCGGCCGTTGCGACCAATTGAGGAGTGAATCAGTGGATGGAAGAGCTCTCTCTTTCTCTGCCTCTTTGTAACTCTGCCTTTCAAATAAATAAATAAACCTTTTAAGAAAAACAAACAAACAGGAAGCTGGAATCAGGAGCCGGAGGTGGGCATCGAACCTGGGCACTCCCATGTGGGATGTGGTTGTCTTAACTGCTGCACCAACTGCTCATCCGTTTTGCTTTCCTGAGTGCCACTTGGTGTCCTCAAGGGGCTGACACCCTACAGCTGGACTCAGGAAAAGACGGAGACAGATGGGAGCCAGACCGGAGCCAGACCATGCTCCAGGCAACTCCTGCGGGCAGATGCTTCTCCACAAGTTTAGACTTCACTCCCGCTCACTCTGGTCATCCAAAGAATGGAAACTAAGCGGGGAGAGTCCGCAAGTCCCGTGCTGTCCTGTCTCTCAGCTATCAGATGAGCTGGAGTCCTCTTTCCTAGATGACTCAAGTGTTTGTTCCTCCTCTGATTGCCCTGAGGGTGACAGGCGGCTTCCACTGGCTGGCTCCACTCTCCCCAGAGACACTCCCTCAGCTGAACTTGCTCAAGATCAAGGACAGCGTCACCTGGCTTCAAAGGACCCAGGTAACCAGGTGACGCGAGATAGTTTTATGAGTCACTCAAACCACAGCCTTCTGACTCAGGCTGCATTTGTAAAAGTTTTAAATGATCCCAAAACGCCCAGACTTAGGGACTCAGGTTTAGGAGGAAAACTGCAAATAAATAAAGACTTTCTTTTTTTTTTCTTTTTTTTTTGTTATATAGTTTTTTTTTTATTTAATAAATGTGAATTTACAAAGTACAACTTTTGTATTGTTGTGGCTTCCCTCCCCCAACCTCCCTCCCTCCCGTGGCCCTCCCCTCTCCCACTCCCTCTCCCATCTTGCCCTTCATCGAGTCTCATTTTCAATTACCTTCATATACTGAAGATCAACTTAGTATATACTAAGTTGAACTCACACAACCGCACAAGGTACAGGGTATTGTTCAACTAGTAGTGTTGTTTTTAAGTTTCATAGTAAAACACATTAAGGACAGAGATCCTACGTGGGGAGCATGTACCTGGTGACTCCCGTTGTTGATTTAACAATTGGCACTCTTATTTATGACGTCAGCAATCACCCGAGACTCTTGCTATGAGCAGTCTAGGCTATGGAAGCCCCTTGAGTTCACCAACTCTGAACTTGTTTAGTCAAGGCCGTATCACAGTGGAGGTTCCTTCCTCCCTTCAGAGAGAAGCACCTCCCTCCTTGATGGCCTGTTCCTTCTGCTGGAGTCTTGTTCACCAGGATCTTTCAATAAATAAAGACTTTCAAAAAATTTTAATTGTTTTAAAATTAGGGTAAAATATACATAACACAAAATTTACCCTTTGAAGTGTGTGGCTCCATAGCACAAAGCACATTCCCACTGCTAAGCAGCCATCACCACCATCCATCTCTAGAATTTGTCTTCCCAAACTGAAACTCATTCAACACCCACTCCCCATTTCTCTCCCCTCCACACCCCCCAGCCTTCCAACCACCTATGAACTTGACTATTCCAGTTACCTCCTGTAGATGGAATCTCGAAGTATCTGTCTTTTTGTAACTGGCTTGTCTTCGAGATTTCATCGTGTTACAGCACGTGCCGAAATCTTCCTGAGATGAATATTGAGACACAGCAGGTGAAGCTCCTGTTTGGGATGCCTGCATCCCATAACGGACTGCCTGGTTTTAGTCCTGACTGCTTTGTGCTGCCTATCCAGCTTCTTGTTAATACTCCGGGGGCCGGGGCGGGGGGCAGCAAAAGACGGCCCAAGAACTTGAGTTTCGACCACCTCTGTGGGAGACCCAGACAGAGTTCCTGGCTCCTGGCTTCAGCTTGGCGCAGTCCCAGCTGTTGAGGGCATTTGGGGAATGTTAGCAGACAGAAGATCATTGTGTGTGTATGTGTGTGTGTGTGTGTGTGTGTGTGTGTGTGTGTGTCTTCTCCCCCTCTCTCTGTCACCCTGCCTTTCAAGTAAATGAGCAGGTGTGGATGTCAGTCTAGAATGCAGGCACGCGGGAACTACTGCTTTCTTTGTTCCTGAAGTCGCCAGCGCCGTTTGGGGAACACCCAGCAATCTGTGTAAGGTATAGTGCCGGAGGCATTGTCTTAACAGCTATGCCTGAGTGAGCATACAGGGAGGGCAGCTGTGACCGTCTTCTCGTTCAGTCCCATGTACTGGACCTGTGTAGTGGCACCCATTGCCCCAAGGCCTGATGGGGGAGCTGGGGAGAAATGCGGACACCATTCCCAGGGAGCTCTTGGCACAGCCTCCACTCCCCAATCCTCTTTTTGTTTTCTGCACTTCAGGGTAATCTTTAAAATTGTATTTATTTATTTACTTAAGAGGCAGAGGGAGAGAGGGAGCAGAGAGTGAGAGATCTTCCATCCTCTGGTTCACTCCCCAGTTGCCAAAATGGCTGAGACTGGGTCAGGCCAAAGCCAGGAGCCAGGAACTCAATTCAGACACTTGGCAGAGACCTATATACTTGACCTTGCACTGCTATCTCCCACGGGGCCACATAACCAGGAAGCTGGAATCAGGAGCAGAAGCCAAGATGCAGATGCAGATGTGGGATTCTGGTGTTTTAACTGCCAGGCCAAACAACAGCTCCTCCCTCTACATCCTCTGGTCTGCATTCATCCAGAGCACAAGGCTGGCCCCTGGTTCTGGGCTTTTTTTTCTCTTGGGTTTCCTTCTCAACCCTTCCCTCTCCTGCTCTGAACTTCAGACTGCATGCTGGGGAAGGCTGGCAGAGAGGAAGCCAGAAACAGGTGTCTCTCTCCCTTTTTCAGGGTCTTTGGCCCAGAGGTGGCTCTTGCCATGGTTCAAGCTTCTGTTGAATGATCCCAGTACGCAGGCCACCAGCAGTGGTTTCCTCCCCAAGTGGCCTCTCCCAGTGCCCAGGTACCCAGTGCCTAGATGAAATTCTCTCTGTTGAAACTACTTGAAGCACATTCAATTTTCTTCTTTAGGCTTGTAAAACTGTTTCTACCCAAAATGCCTGCAACATCTTGGGCTGGGCCAGGCCAAAGCCAGGAGCCTGGAACTCAATCCAGGTTTCCCAGGTGGGTGGCAGGGACCCAAGTACTTGAGCCATCACCTGCTGTTTTTTTTTAATCATCGATTTATTTTTATTTTATTTGAAAGGCTGTGTAGAGGACCTCTGTCTTGTCTCACTGTTTCTGTCTTTCAAAAAATGAAAATAATAAATAAAAAAATTTAAAAATGCTTGTATGTAGTGGATGACAGATTTACAATACAGCACTATTACATGCAAATGTCTGGGAACAACAGTTTAAAATGTATTCCCATTATATGGATGGACTTGATTTATCTTTTTGTCAGAAGTGAGCTTAGTGTCTTCCAAGACTAGAGAGCAGTGCTTTGAGCAGGTGAATTCTTTACTTAGCCTGAATCCCCAGTGGGTGGAACTTCAGAGAAGGTAAATCAGCTAAATGTATATCAAAGAGTAGCCACACAGCAGAAATGGGAACAGGAGCAGAGCCGGGAGCTGGATATTCGTTTGATCCATCACACTGACAAGTAATGCCAATTAGAGGAAAACTCTGCTTCAAAAGTTCATGGAAAATGGGTTAAAAGATGTTTGTTTTGGTGCCAAAAATATTTGAAATCCCTGCATGGTTTTTATTTTTTCATGATATGCATCTTCCATGAATTTTAAAAAGACCCCTTGTGTCACGGAAGCCCTACTGTATCCAGCAACAATGCATGCGGGCGGTTTCACTGTTCTCTCATTCACTTAGCAGAGTGTCGCGTTGGAAAGGTGCTGTGTTACTGCACACAACCCGAGGTATTCATTTCTCACTGTGGCCCATTGCCCCCACCCCCTTGAGAGATGGCCATGTAAGATCCTCTTTCACTATCCATTCCTGACCCCGCCCCGCCCTGCGACTTTTAATCCCCCCCCCCCCCCCCCGTTTTATCGGTAGCCACATCTTAGCTTTGCATAGTTGAATTAAAAGTTTGGATAGAACAGTTTAGGAACTCTTTTCTCTTGTAGATAAAACTGTTCAAAAGCAAACAAAGCAAACAAACAAAAAATCGACCAGCGGCTCTGCATCCCAGGAGGGCGAGCTTTCCAGGCTGTGGTCACAGGCACTGGCTCTCGCTTAGCACATGTGCGCAGTTGCAGGCACAGGGACTCGAGCGAGGAAGGGCTCCTGGAAGCACAGCCACACAGCTGTCGCCATGATAACTAATGTTTATTTTCTGTGATCACGTCAACGATACTCCTGGCGCCTAGCTGGTAACCCAAGCTCCTGCAGTGGCCTGGCCAAGAGCTTCTACCACCACACGGAGAAGGAAGGGCCGACTCCGATCCCTTTTAGCACTACGAAGAGAATTTAGGAGTGGAGCTGGAAACGGGTCCCCCTGGCAAGGAGGCTGCGGAGTGCACAGTTCACACATAAACCACGAAGCATTTCTGAACCTGCAAGCTGATGTCTTCCCAGTTGTCGGAGACTGAAACTCATCCAATGGAATGTTTTCATCGTCTCAAGAAGAAAGGAGGACATGGAAGACCGAAACTACGGAGGAAAGCATTGAATTGGACCACACAAAAATGAAACGGCATAAAACCTATACAGATGCTCCTGGACTTGTCATAAACCCATAAGCTGAAAATGGCATCAGTAGAAAATGCACTTAGTACAACTAACCTGCCGAACATCATAGCTTAGTGACAGCATCCTCTGTTAAGTAAATAAAAATAAATAAACGTTGCTATGGTTTGCATGTGTCCCTTGAAGCTCCTGTGTTGGGAACGTAATGCCCAGTGCAGCAGTGTTGGGAGGTGGGGCCTAAAAAGGGGTGGTTTTAGGTCACCTAGTGTCTGCCCTCACGCATAGATTAATGTCATCATCTGGGGAAAGGGTTTGTTGTTATTGTGTGAAGGGGTTTGTCCTGCCTCAGCCCCTTCCTGTCCCCTCTGTCTAGCTCCTGTGTGCTATGTCATGCTATGACTCAGCAGGAGAGAGGTCCCCGCCACCTAAAATCCTTTGATCTTGGGTTTTCCAGCCTCCAGATCCTTGAGTCAAATAAACTTGTTTTGTTTGTAAGTTATCTAGTCTGGGGTAATCTGGAAAAGCAACGGAAAATGAGCTAACCCAGCTGTTACCCTCCTGATCTTGTGGCGGCTGGGAGCTGCTCAGCATCTCTGAGAATGTCCGTGCCATCTGTCGCCAGGCTGGGAAAACTCAAACACCGAAGCATGGCTTCAGCTGACCACAGTGCTTTCACACTGCCGTGAATACGAAGAATCACTGGGACTGGCGCTGTAGCATAGAGGGTAAAGCCACCGCCTGCAGTGCTGGCATCCCATATGGGCGCCGGTTCTAGTCCCGGCTGCTCCACTTCCGATCCAGCTCTCTGCTGTGGCCCAAGTCCTTGGACCCCTGCCACCCACATGGGAGACCTGAATGCAGTTCCAGGTTCTGGTCTTCAGCCTGGCCTAGCACTGGCTCTTGAAGCCACCTGGGAGTGAACCAACAGCTAGGAGATGTCTTTCTCTCTCTCTTTTTGGCTCTTTGCCTTTCCAATAAATGAAAGTAAATATTCTGAAAAAAAGAACAAATCATTAGTCAAACTGTCACAAGACAGCAGAAGGGTTAAGACAGTCACAAAGTGGAGAAATATGTATAATATATATGACAAAGTGTTAATATCCCTAATAAAGAGTTTTTATAGATTGATACCAAAAGGTAAAGAATTCAATAGAAAATTAGGACAAGAGTATAAAGCTGGTGATTTACCAAGCGAATCAACAAAACAGAGCAATGACCTTATTCAAATGTGCCCAACCTCGCTAGTTAGAAATGCAAAGGGGGGGGGGTGGCAGCGCTGTGGCACAGCAGGTTAAAGCCCTGGCCTGAAGCACCAGCATCCCATGAGTGCCAGTTCTAGTCCTGGCTGCTCCTCTTCTTATCCAGTTCTCTGCTATGGCCTGGGAAAGCAGTAGAAGATGGCCCAAGTCCTTGGGCTCCTGTACCTGCGTGGGAGACCTGGTAGTAGCTCCTGGCTCCTGGCTTCAGATGGGTGCAGCTCCAGCCATTGTGGCCAATTGGAGAGTGAATCAGTGGATGGAAGACCTCTCTCTCTCTGTCTCTACCTCTCTCTGTAACTCTGTCTTAAAAAAAAAAAAGAAAGAAAGACATCTGAAACATAATTTTTCCCTATCAGTTTGGTAACGATTAGAAGGTAGGTAGTGCCTGATGCTGGCAACACACAGAGGCAAACAACAACTCCCAGGGAAAGATTGGGTCGTTTCTGGAATGCAGTTGTGATGAGTAACTTCATGCGTCAATTTGAGTGGCCCATGGTGTACTCAGACGTTTGTTCAAACACTATGCTGGGTGCTTCTGTGAAGGGGGCTTTAGATGACATTGACATTCGAGTCGGCGAGTGGTGAAGCAGATCGCCCTCCTTTTTGTAGAACCAAGGCTGACCCTACTCCCAAGAAAGAGGCACTTCTCCTGTGTGGTATCTTCAAACTGGAACATCAACTCTTGCTGCTTGCACAGTAGCCTACTGGTCTTTGAACTTGAACAGTTGGCTCTGTGGATTTAAGATTTGCCAGTCTTTGGAACTGAATGAGGCAATCCTTTTTAATAAATCTTTCTCATATGTCTCCACTGATTTTCTTTCCCCAGAGAACCCTGACTAACCTTGACTGATACAGTGTTTTAGCAATGTTTATCAAGGGGTGGGTGCTGTGGCATAGTAGGTTAAGCCTCTGCCTGCAGTGCTGGCATCCCATATGGGCACCAGTTTGTGTTCTAGCTGCTCCTCTTCCAATCCAGCTCTCTGCTAATGGCCCGGGAAAGCAGCAGAAGATGGTCTAAGTGCTTGGGCCCCTGCACCCACATGAGAGTCCCAGAAGAAGTTCCTGGTTCCTGGATTCAGATTGGCTCAGCTCTGGCCATTGCGGCCATTAGGGGAGTGAACTAGTGAACTAGCAGATAGAAGACCTTTCTCTCTGTCTCTCCCTCCATAACTCTACCTCTCAAATAAATAAATAAATAAATCTTTAAAAAGATATCAAAATTTAAAATAAGCATGCCATTTGATGAGAAATTTCATGTCTAGATCTCTGTTATAAGATGTATGATAGGGGTGGGCTCTGTGGCACAGCAGATTAAGCTGCAGTCTGCAGTGCTGTCATCTCACAAAGGCGCTGGTTCTAGTCCCAGCTGCCCCACTTCTGATCCAGCTCCTTGCTGATGCACCTCGGAAAGCAGTGGAAGATGGTCCAAGTGTTTGGGCCCCTGCACCCATGTGGGAGACCCAAATGAAGCTCCTGGCTCTTGGTTTCAGCCTGGCCCAGCCCCAGCCATTGCAGCCACTTGGGGAGTAAACCAGCTGATGGAAGATCTCTCTCTTTCTCTCTCTCTCTCTCTCTCTGTAACTTTGACTTTCAAATAAATAAATCTTTAAAAAAAGATGCCTGATAATTAAGAGACGATACAGAGGCAAGGATTTTCATCACCATTCTACTTATAGTAGAAAAAACCAGAAACATACTAAACACTCACTTCTAGAATTTTATTTAATTAGTTACTGTTCACCAAAACAATGTAAGGCTGAAATAGAGCTCTATTTACTGACTTAGTGGAATGTGGAGTGTTTTTAGATAATCTTTAATTAATTAACTTTATTCATTTGAAATGCAGAGAGACAGAAGGAAAGAGACAGAAACAGAGAAAGGGAGAAAGGGAGAGAGAGAGGGCAAGAGAGAGAGAATCCAAATACTAGTTCTCATCACTCCCTAAATGTTTGCAGTAGCCAAAGTGAAACCAGGACCCAGGAACTCAATCTAGGTTTCCTATATGGGTGACAGGGACCAAACTCCTTGAGCCATCGCCTGCTGGCTCCCAGGATGCACACTAACACTAAGCTCCAACCAAGTGCAAAGCTAGATCTTGAACCCAAGCACTCTGCTATAACAAGGAGGTAGCAGGAGTTCATGGCAACCATGAGATCCTAGGGGAGGACTTTGGCATCTCAGGGCAACAGAGGGGTGCCTGGGGAGCCTGGGGATCTCGTGGGGCTCAGAAAATGATTCTCCCAAGTGAAGTCCTCAGAGCAGCCTCAGAAACAAGATTTCTCTGACTTCCGTCTCTGGCACGCCTATTTTATGCTTCCCTCATCCTACCCTGAGCCAAGCCACAGAAACTAGGATCCCTCTTCCCCAAGGTGGGTCGTAGATATCAGACCCGCTCTCCTCAAAGCCAACCGTAAGACTAAAAATAGTGCTTTAATCCTCCCCCACTTTTCAGATACCAGCTGGCCATGAAGAAGTTGTCTGAGCTGCCTTCTCTGACAGTGGATCATCAGACCCCCGTTGCCGAGAGGGCCCTGCTCCGACCTGGGAGGAAGGAATGCTGCCCCCGAGGGGCCAGCAGGACTCCCCCATCAGCCTGCCACTTTTGGATCCTATCCCTTCTGTCCTGCCACATCTCTACCCCACTGTCAATGCTTCCTCCAATCTAAGCTTAAACATGGATCTTGTGCTCTTCAAAAGGAGGATCCTGTTATGTAAAACTATGATTCCATAAACTTGTCTGTTGCCAGTTATTTTCAGTAGACTTAAGCGCCTTTAGAGAGAAAGTTTGAGTTTCTCTGCAAGCTGCCATGACCGATGGACAAGGATGTTTTATGGTGCTTTAACAAGTAGATGGCAAGCCTTGTTTTTTGTGCCAGCATGGTGCTATTTTCTCTTCATCACTGGCCTGTAACGAGGATTGTATTTCAAAGATGAGAACTGACTTTTAGTATAGATTTCTCACCATGCATTCAGTGGGGACTCCAGCTGACAGGCAGGAAGCTTGGGTAGGAAGAGGTGAGCTGGAAGATGTTTCTCACAATGTCTCTCTCTAGCCCTGCATTGTAACTCCACCCCTTCCCTGTTAACTCAGTACCCACTTTCCCATGATGCACTTGTTCTCCCATACCAGGCATGGGGAAAAGCCATGTGGAAGGGGCTGCCCACACTCATTTGTGAATGCAAATTCTCTCTCTGATTTTTAAATACATCCACTCACCGAGGCCTCTGCTCTGCACACTTATCTCTGGAGGGACAAGAACTTAGAATGTAATAATTGGGATATATGTTACCATAATGCAGTCACATAGGACCAGTGTTTGGGGGCACACTTTGGAGAGGGTGGGTCAAATGGCTTCCATCAATGTGAATCGTTAATTCCAGACTTCAAGTCACTTTGTCTAATTACCGTCTCTGATCTAAACATACAGCACAGAAGCTTCAGGGGCCAACGCCCAGTAACTTAGGAGGTGAATGGCATGAGGCTGGGGCTGAAGGAAGCCAGGCCACAGGCGTCCTAAGATTTTAAAGGAAACTGAATCCATGACCCGCAGTCCTGAGACTTTGTCATCTCATCTCCAACAACCCTAAGGACTGTGAGCCTCACAAAGAATATTTTTATCTAAATATGTGTATTTTAATTGATTTATCCTATACTTCATGTCAGTTTCCTCTTCTGCTTGCTTCCTTTTAAAATTAGGTACCTTCATTTCATCTTGTCTTCCTGCCCTTAGACAACTATCATCAGGACCATTCTTCTTCCTGATTTGCACGCCTTTCCATTCCCAGCTAAGGTGTGTGTGTGTTCAGAGTGTGCATGAGACACTGAAGGCAGCAAGGAGACTTCCAGAAAGAAATGCCACCGATGCAGCCTTAACGGCACTGATTCGCCTTGAATCAACGAGCAAAGACCAACCGTCTCCAACCTTCGCCCCGTTGTCTTTGGTGACGGCTTTGGAGGCTGGAGATCTGGCTGTTGGCCATGCCAGGAAGCCCAGCTGATGAGAGATCAAGAATCCTCAGTGCTGAGCTTCTGAGCATACAAGATCCCCACCAAGCCAACACTCGCACATCATTCACCTGCTGCTGCCAGCCCTGTCTGGAAAGACAGAAACCATGGGATTCCCTGGTTTTAAGAGGACAGCTGGCGCTAATCCAAATGAGCTTTTGCAACCACATTTGGACATTTGAAACCCAGTATGATAACATGGAGAAATAATTAGCTATGAAGGCCGAGGATGACATTTGGAGGAGGACAGGACAGAAGAAATGGGCCTCTGAGTTGGAGGGAAATGGGCCAAGAGGTTTCTGGCATTCCAGGCTAGGATCACCCTGATTTAAAGATGAAACTCTCTAGTCATTGTGCTTGTATGCAGGCCTTGGCATTAGAACTTGAATGAAAGCACTAAATTGTATATAAATATAGAGTTATATAATGGATTTATAGAATACATTTATTGTTTAATATATTTATGTACATTTATATATCTAAGGGTGACATATCTAGTGCCTGGAAATTTCACATGTGTGCACTTGAACCAGAGGGAACAAAACAAATCTTATCCAATTTGAGAGCCTCTTTAATCATGTTGGGGGCCTGGTGTGAAGCTACACTTGAACTTTGGAAATGATAAAATTTGTTTATTCTTTGTAAAATACAGTTTCCTGCTCTGAGGCCCAAGAGGAAGAAAGCCTTTAAAAAAAGAGGCTTGTTGAAGTCTCTTGAAAGTGTTCTTGGACATTAGGAAAGTGATTGTTGGCTGTATTAAGTGCAAATGTACAAGAAACGTAGGGACTATATTTCACCTCAAGTGCACGCAGAGTTCAGCAGTCACAGGAAAGCTAGAAAAAAGTCCAGGAAAGGAGACATTTGGTTTTGCTGAGCTAAAATAGTTGAAAGCAAATGATGCCATTTGACAAAATCAAGATGTCACCCTCTTTGTCCACCTCCCCTTGAAATGAACTCTTACCTCTTCTCCAGTTCACTCTCATGGTACTGAATCATTGTAATTTATGAAAACATGAACTTTAAGGCAACACAGATGGGCCAATAAAACTCTCCATACACATAGGGCATGGCCTTTGTTTTAACTGATTGTTTTGACAGCTTATTGGCATTGCAGTGAAGGTGTTGTGATGAAGGCGTCAAGAACTGACACTTGATTGGCACAGGGAGATGGGTGGAGACAAGTTAGGGATCATTTTAGGTTAGACTTCCTCCCTCCAGCTAACAGCCATGGGCTTCAGGTCTAAAATAGGGTTGAATGAGGGACTGGAGAGAGCAGTGCGGGGGAGGGAGTTCTGGGGAGGAGGGAGGGGGAGCAGACAAAGAGAGGGGACTGGAAGGGGCCAGAGAATGAAAAGAAAGATGTGCCACTGGGAGTCGGTGGGGCTGGAGTGCTCTCCCTGGTTTGGAAGATGCCCAGAAAATAAAACGTCCAGTGAGAATCCTTCCAAACCCTCCAACAGTTAACTTGGCAAGCAATGAGGTTGCTGCTTCGTAAGAACATTGAGAGGCATTAACTCGAAGGGCCCCTTTTTGCAGGTCTACTCAAGTTTCTCACACACAGGTTGGCTCAGTCCGTTGGGGCTGCTTTAACAAACCACCATTGACTGGGTGTCTTGAAAAGAGCAGACACTTAGTTCTGCAGGCTGGCGAGTCCAAGCTCAAGCTGTGGCAACTTTGATGTGTGGTGAGGACCTGCTTCCTGGGCAGAGAGGGTGCTTTCTCACTGTATCCTCACATAGCAGGAGGGCGAGAGAGCTCTCTGCAGCTTCTTTTATTAGGGCACAAATCCTGTTCATAAGAGCTCCACCCTCATGAGCTAATCCCTCCCGAAGGTTCCACTCTCCCTAATACTGAGACCCTGGGAATTAGGCTTCAACATATAAAATGTGGAGTTCGCAGACAGTGAGTCCATATTGCAGGTTTTATACTGTTTCAAAAAAGAAAAAATGATGCACGTATTCAACAGGTGATAATTATGTACTGTGATGTATACATTCTTTTTTTTTTTAAGACTTATTTATTTATTTGAAAGAGTTACACAGAGAGAGGAGAGGCAGAGAGAGAGAGAGAGAGAGAGAGAGAGAGAGAGAGAGGTCTTCCATCTGCTGGTTTACTCCCTAATTGGCTGCAATGGCCAGAGCTGTGCCGACCTGAAGCCAGGAGCCAGGACCTTCTTCCAGGTCTCCCACATGGGGGCAGACACCTAAGGACCTGGGCTAGCAGAGAGCTGGATCAGAAGTGGAGCAGCCAAACCTCTAACCAGCACCTATATGGGATGCTGGCACTTCAGGCCAGGGTGTTAACCTGCTGTGCCACCGCAATGGCCCTGACATATACATTATTTTTTAAATTTTATTATTATTATTTTTTGAAAGGCAGAGTGGACAGTGAGAGAGAGAGACAGAGAGAAAGGTCTTCCTTTGCCGTTGGTTCACCCTCCAATGGCCGCCGTGGCTGGAGTGCTGCAGCCAGCACATCGCGCTGATCCGATGGCAGGAGCCAGGTGCTTCTCCTGGTCTCCCATGGGGTGCAGGGCCCAAGGATTTGGGCCATCCTCCACTGCACTCCCTGACCACAGCAGAGTGCTGGCCTGGAAGAGGGGCAACCGGGACAGAATCCTGCGCCCTGACCGGGACTAGAACCCGGTGTGCCGGTGCCGCAAGCGGAGGATTAACCTATTGAGCCGTGGCGCCAGCCATAAACATTCTTTTTTTTTTTTTTTTACAGGCAGAGTGGACAGTGAGAGAGAGAGACAGAGAGAAAGGTCTTCCTTTTGCCGTTGGTTCACCCTCCAATGACCGCCGCAGACGGCGCGCTGCGGCCGGCGCACCGCGCTCGTCTGATGGCAGGAGCCAGGAGCCAGGTGCTTTTCCTGGTCTCCCCATGGGGTGCAGGGCCCAAGCACCTGGGCCATCCTCCACTGCACTCCCGGGCCACAGCAGAGGGCTGGCCTGGAAGAGGGGCAACCGGGACAGAATCCGGCGCCCCAACCGGGACTAGAACCTGGTGTGCCGGCGCCGCAAGGCGGAGGATTAGCCTGTTGAGCCACAGTGCCGGCTAGCCATAAACATTCTTAACGTGTACAGTGCTTACCCCGTTTTTCCATAATTGTCGATTTCCATCATAAAAATTATGAGGAAAAAGACATTTCACATTAGTGTTCTGCTTGGGATATGAATCAGACAGAGATGGTATGAGCAGGGAGAGAATATCTGTTTTCTCTTGGGAAGATATTCATTGATTCCAAAACCCTGAAAAGGTAAGACATAGAAGAAAGAGGGCAGATGACACGAGACAACAGCAAAACAAGAGTATTCTACATCTTTCTTTCAGTTACCAATCTCTCCAAAAAAGGGGGCCAGCCAGTGTTGGGGAGTTTGGGTGGACGAGGTCAAAGATCACTTCCGAGGGCTCCAGGATACAGTGTAGCTGAGCCAAGTAGCTCAGTGGGAAAGGGAGGATTTGGGTGTTCGATATCAGATTAAATTTTTTACATTGATGCGAATGATTAGTTCTCTATTCTAGAAATTAGTTCTTTGTTCTAGAAACTGACTATGGCAGTGCACCAAGGGTATACAGACGATTGTATC
Source organism: Sylvilagus floridanus (assembly GCA_949820135.1). Classification (NCBI taxonomy): domain Eukaryota; kingdom Metazoa; phylum Chordata; class Mammalia; order Lagomorpha; family Leporidae; genus Sylvilagus; species Sylvilagus floridanus. Next base: position 80,705,362 of record OX463245.1, read on the forward strand.
AAGATAAACCATCTTCGCTGCTTTAATCTCGTATTTTGAGATAGTTAAGCATAACCACAAGGAGGACTTTTAATCCTGACTGTCACTAACTCCTCTTACCTCTGTCATGGGCTGTGAAAGGTCAGGGGTCATACATAAATTCTTCTGGTTTAAGGAATTCTGATCAAGGCTCTGGTACAGAGGCTGGCATTGTTGCCTAGCAGGTGCAGCCACTGTCTGGGAATGCCTGATCCCACATCAGAGCCCCTGCTGGAGTCCTATCTGCTCTGCTTCCCATCCAACTTCCTGTTAATGTGCCTGGGAAGGCCATGGATGATGGTCTAGCTACCCATGTCCCTGCCACTCACATGGGAGACCTGAATGGAGTTCTAGACTTCTCGCTTTGGCCTGACTCAATCCTGGCTGCTGCAGCCATGTGTGGACTGGACCAGTGGATAGAAGCTCTGTCTCTCCTTCTCTGTCACTCTGCCTTAAAAAATTTTTTTAAAAAGGCAAATTTAAAAAAAATTCACAAAAGGGGCCAGCATTGTGGCGCAGTGGGTTAATACCCTGGCCTGAAGCGCCGGCATCCCATATGGGTGCCGGTTCTAGTCCTGGCTGCTCCTCTTCTGATCCAGCTCTCTGCTATGACCTGGGAAAGCAGTAGAAGATGGCCCAAGTCCTTCGGCCCCTGCACCCACATGGGAGACCTGGAAGAAGCTCCTGGTTCCTGGCTTCGGATTGGCGCAGCTCCGGCCATTGTGGCCATCTGGGAAGTGAACCAGTGGATGGAAGACCTTTCTGTCTCTACCTGTCTCTGTAACTCTGTCTTTCAAACAAATAAAATAAATCTCCAAAAAAAAAATCCACGAAATCCTCTGTTAGTGCTGTGCTGATCTGAAAAGCAGGGGCTTTGGATGACTGTGCCCCTGAAAAAGTCAAACACACATTAGCAATGTCTGCAGCTTCCCACTTATCATGCCGTCTCCTCCATAAATTGGGATATTTATGGAAAGTCTGCTTTTCTAAGTAAGCTGTTTTCAGTAACATTCCAGGGGCAAAGAAACTCAAGGTCTGTTTTGCTTAAATTGAAAAGAAAAATGCAGGAGAGTGGGGGAGAAGCGGGAACAATTAAGCAAAAGACAGATGAACAGAACCAGATTTGGGAGAACTGGGGTTCTGCTTAGGCTTTTTGTCTGGAAACTCTGGCCAGCCCAGCTAGGGCCAAGGCCTCTGAGCCTGTCACCATCCTCCATGGGCCTTAGGATCTGGATTGACCGGTTGGTTAGCATCTGGATTAACCAGTCAGGTGCTGGGTTCCCCTTCAGGGCTGGGGAGCTGAGTCCTGCTGAATGGCTCCTGTTTGTCTCCCGCAGCGTCTCTCTCCACCACCCACCGCTGCTCTCTGCCATCTGCTTCACACACTCAGGCCTGACAGCCAGGAGCACAAGAGTGGGCAACCCCTGTGGCCACTTTATAAGGTTGGAAACTCCGTAGTGAATTCATTCTGAGCAGGTTCCTATGGGGAAGAAACATCTCCTCCACCTGGGAGATTTTTCAAGGCCAAATGTGCAACTCTGGATCTGCTTTAACCAGTTCTGTTTGAACTCTCCATATTAAATCTTTCAAGTTAAAAAAAATATGGATATTAATGTAGCTCTCTCCAGTATATACCATTCATACCTACCTGGACTCTTTCTGGGCACAGAGCTTTGGCTTAATAACTTCAATACTTCCAGGTTGACCTAACCACACAGGCCCTCCCTCTGAGGACTCGTAACCTACACGATGTGAACACTTACTGGATCTGCTAGAGGATCCTCGGACAAAAGGGAACAGTCCAGCCCTGCACTAGAACTTTCAGTATGGCTCATATCAGAGTCAATCCCTCCTGCCCCGTCCATCACAGCTACATATCCACACAGACATCAACCCTAGTATCAGTCTGTATGCACTATTTCCCCAAGGCTGATGGGGTTGTCTACAGCATCCTTTAATCTTGTGGCTGTTTTGAACTGCTACTGAGATTTGAAGACTGGAGTAGACGCTGTGCCGCTTCAGCACCTGGTAGAGGAGCAGTCTGTAGAACAGCAGTGATTCAAAGCTGTGGCTTGGGCATCGGGCATCTGTCGGTGCTGCTGCTTCAAAAGGGGTGTGGAGCCTTCCCCCAGGGCCTGGCTGCTGGCAGAGCTCTGTGTCAGGGCATCACCCATCCCTCCAGGGCTAAGAAAATGTTTTTTTAAAATCTCCTCCACTGGAAATTTAGTTTTCTCCCTGTAAAAAATTCTAGCTTCAACGCTTCAACTAAAACCTTTTTCTGATTAGGAAAGTATTGCTTGCTAATTTTAGAACTGAAAAATGCCAGTGTTGTCACCATGTGGAATTAGCCATAGCTAACAAAGTGACTTATTTTTTCTCTTAACCTTGTTTTTTTTTGTCCCCTAACACATGGTAGAACTATATACACACTTACAGACTGTACCAAAATCATATCATGTACTCATTTCTGGATACTGCTCTTCGATTTCACATTTGGTAGAAATTTTTCTTGTATCCACTGGTTTACTCCCTTAATACCTGGGCCAGGCCAAAGCCTGGAACTACATCCAGATCTCCCATGTGCATGGCAGGGACTCGGTTATTGGAGCCTTCACTTGCTGCCTCCCAAGGTGCACACTAGCAGGAAGCCAGAATTGGAAGTGAAGCCAGGACTCAAACTGAGGGACCCTGATAAAAGATGCAGGCATCCCAAGGTGGTCTTTTTAAATTTATTTGACAGAGTTAGTGAGAGAGACCTCCAAATACAGAACCTAAGAGGGGAGAGAAAGGGTCTTCCCTCCCCTACGCCTTCTTTTCTCTGTGCACTTGCATTCCTGGTGTCTTCTCTCTTCTTGTAAGGACACCAGACCTACTGGATTAAGGCCTCCACTTAGAGTCTCATTCAACTTCAGTCATCTCTTTAAAGTCCTTATCTCCGAATACAGTTGTACTGGGAGTTAGAGCTTCAACACATGAACTTGGGATTCAGTCTAGAGCAGGTGGCGTCCAATCTGACCAAAATGTTTGAAAAGCTGTTCACCACCCAACAGGTGCACATCTAAATAATAAGAAATTGTAGTTATCAAAGGAAGAAATAGAAATGCTAGTTTTTCTTTCAATTTATATGTAGTATTCCCCCAAAGGACTACTATGTTGTCAGGGCATAGATACTTACCCAGTTGTTTAACCCTAACTGCAGGTCCTGAATACACAGGACTGGTCTGAGACACAGGACTGGTCTGTGGGTGGAGAATATGCAGGAGCCCTGTCGGATGTAGATCTTAGCTGCACACACAGGTGGTCTGTTGTAGGTGGATGTGCCGGGCATGGAGGCTCACATCTCCACCCTTGCTTTACTAGCCTTTCTCATGTGTTCCCCCAAGAGTTTTGCCACCAGACATGAGTCACTGTCTCAGGGGAAGTTGAGACTGGGATCAAAGGGAGATATATGGGCTTTGAATTTAAAAAAATGAAAATGAAACCAAAACTAACCCCAAATACGTTGTTCTAGACTCCCATAAGGGAACAATCTCTGTATGTCACATTTGGGGCAGGACCAGCCTGCTCACAGCCCTTGATCCCCAAGCCCACGTGAAATGGAGGAGGCAACAGAAGAGGTGGAGGAGGAGGTGGTGCAGGGGAGTTAGCCGATGGTGTGTGGTCCCGACTGCACCTGTGGCAGGAGACAGAGTCACCACTGGGCCTGGGGGGTCTGTGGTCAGAGTGGCCTTGGACTCGGTCCTGAGGGATGTCCCAGGAGTGAAAATAGGTCCCCAGAGATCCTGTTGCTGAATCATCCAGAGCTCTGGGCAGGAGCACAAGCAAGAGAGATGGTGGTTTGAGTGGAAATTAGAATTCAATGTATCTCCACCAAAATGATTGTATTTCTACCCAAATGACTGTATTTCAGCCAAAATTCTCTCATCAGAACCAGACCACTGGAGCCACCAAATCTTGGACTGTGAATCTCCAGAACCAGGAGCTGAAACAAACCTTTTTCCTTCCTAAATAGTTTCTCTCAGGTTTTCGTTATAATGATGGAACGCTGACTAATTCACCTAACAGCCAAATACCACACAATGGGTCCTCTGAAATAAGAATTCAGTTAACCTTGGGTAGAAAATATTTAGGAAAATATTTCAACTGTACTGAATAATGGCATTGTGGTCATTTAAACAATAAAGTACACCAGCTATATACAGAGCACTTAAATTGTATCAGGTATGAATAACTTAGAGATGATTTGAAGTACATGATTTGTTTTGTAGGTTATATGCAAATACTAATTTACATAAGGGACCTGAGCATCTTTAGATTTTGGTCTTCTCATATTCATCCTTGGGTGTTTGGTCCTGGACCCAATCCCATTCTAAATACTGAGGGATGGCTACACTTGACAGGGTGGTATACACATAAGGATAGAGGCACAGGGTAGGGAGAAGGGGAAGCAAGGAACACAGTGTCCTGAAAGCCAAGCCAAGGAGCTGTTTCCAAGGAAGGATTGATTGTGGGTGTCTAGTGCTGCAGAGGCGGCAAGCCAGCACCCAGGAAGGACCCCAGAAACAGCAGGGTGCAGGGCATCAGCGACCTTGACAAAGAAGCCCCCACGGAAATGGCGAAGCTGTGATTGGACTCTGTGTTCATCAGCTCTTCATCCCAGTAATGAAATGCCTGAGACAGCCTAGCTCTACAAAGCAAACAGGTGTATTTGGCTCACAGTCCTGGGGGTTCACAGTCCAACCTTGGATGGCTCATTGCTTCAGCCCTGGTAATGATGGCTGTGCGTATGGAGTCCACTTGCTGTCTTTGTATTTGAGGTGCCTTACAAAGAGACCAGAATTCAGCCATGGGAGCTCGACCCTAAAGACCCAATTCAAACCCTTCTCCTCCCAAGAGCCCCAAACACCATCATCTCATTGCATTTCCATCTTCTTGGGACCACAACCTAAGACTTTGGAGACCAAACCCTTAAGTTTCAGTAGAACAAATATTTGAACCATAGCAGATTTGTTGATAAGGAAGTGAAAATAACTGGTGGACTTAGTCATTCTGAGGAGCTTTCCTATAGAGAGGAACCAAAAAATAGAGAAGTAATTGAAAGAGATCTTTTGGGTTTAGTGTTTAAGCCTGAAAATAATATAGTATGTACTCTGATGAAAAGAAGCAGTAGAAAGGCAAGGCAGGACGGTGAGAAAGAGAAAGAGAGAGGAGGGAAGTGTAGGTTAGAGCCTCGCTCTAGCAGAGATGGCTGAAAGCCAGCGTGTCAGTGGAGGGGCTGGTCTTGGACTTGGCAATGTCTTCCAACGGGACAGGTGGGTGGAGAGATGAGGCGGTTCTCTTCCTAGCTTTTCTTTTTCTTGGTGAGATAAGAATGAAGGTGATCCACTAAGAGTAAACTGGGAGCACTGAGGAGAAGGGTGTGTAGGGGGATGAGGAGAGAGAGGTGTTTTTGCACCTGCCACACAGATGCTTGCCTACTCTTTCCAACCCTGCAAGGGCAATATAGAGTTGAGCATTAAGAGGAGTAGGAGTTATGTCAATATTAAATACACAAGTCTCCAGTCTAAAGGCTTTTATTTGGGAATAATATGAAGATTAGAATTGCACTTCAGGACACAAAACAAGGTAGACTCTGGAATGTCGAAGGACAGAGGAAAAGGTTGGGGTCTCATATGTTGCTTTGAGAGGATGTCCTTTGGTGCTGGGGGTGTCCTTTGGGAGCTGGTGAGCTCTGAGTGGTGAGTAGCTGCAGTTTCTGGGTCATCTTGTGATCTCAGGGCCACAGGAGGCTGCTTCGTTGGCTTGGGCTTGCCAGATAGAGTGTCTGGTAAGCATTATTGCATACATGGCCAACTGTCCTGGTGCTGCTAGCTGTCCTTGTGTGACTCATGGAAGAAACGGTGGTTTGGAAAATTTTTCCTATGCTAGTTCCTGCTTTGGGGCAAATCTTGGGTGAGAGCCCACTCTTTATGGCCTTCCCAGCCCCACTTTGCCAGGGTTTGACACATGTGACTCCCTTTTGACTCTGACAATCTTCACAGTCAGATCACTCAAAGGGGGCCCCAAATCACCCCCAGCCTGGCCTTCTGGGGTTGTCACACCTCTCCTTAAGGCCCTTAAACTGCTCTTGTCTGCTTCCGAGATTCCTTAGCTTGGACTAGGAGCCCCCTTGAGCAGCCCCCCTTTCTGCCTTGTCACATTAATCAGGCACCGGTGGGAAAGTGGAGAGTTCCCACAGAAGCCGATCCACAGGTATTGAGAAGCAATGGATACAACATCATCACAGGTGCAGTGAGGACCTGCACAGGCCTGCGGGGGAGGGAGGAGCCGGAGGACCACAGAACAGCAACCCTGGCGTCCTCCATGCAGACACACAGGCCCAATGCTGTCAGCTCTTGCTGTTTTTTTTTTTTTTTTTCCCCCAGAGAATCTGTAAATTCAGTGTTTGGTGATGCCGGGCTGGCTTCCTGTGCTCTGGGGATGGGCTTGTATGGATTTTTGCTTTTTTCATTGTTTCCCTCTTACAGCCCCTTGACAGACTGTGTGGCTAGTTCTCTTTCCATACACAGGATGTGCAAGACTTCCCCCATGAAGCTCTTTTCAAAAATGTTTTTCTAACATTTCTGCATTCTTTGGGGAGCAGATGGATTCCAGATAACCCCGTGCCAGATAACATTCAGCAGGAAACAATTTTTGTGCTAACTGTTCTATTTTGGTTTTCAGTCCTCTTGTCCCTCCCTCCTCCCTCCTCTGCAAACAAACTTCACCTAAGCCTTTGCCAGGAGGAGCCTTCACTACACAGGAGCAGAGCCTGTGGCCACTGGCTGGGTGGGGGCGTCCGCAGAGCTGAGGAAGGAGGAAGGTTCCAGTCATTCAAAAGATGCCCAAACCCAGCGTTTGGTGAGGTGCAAATGGTAACTGCGTGTGGACATTGGCGAAGTTCCGGAAGCCCTACTGTTAAAGGCAATGGTGATGCCGTAACACCAACAATGCTAGGGTTTGGAGTGCTCTGAGTGCCCCCCAATGCTTCCTGTGTTGAAATGTAATCCCCATTGTAGGTATTAAAAGAGCAGAAACTTAATCTGACTGTGGTGTTTAGAGGAGTATTTGGAACCTGATTAGGTTTGGATAAGGTCCAAAGAGTGGAGCCCCCATGATTACAATCCTGATAGTTTTGTAGATAGAGACCAGACAGACAGACAGACACACACACACACACACACACACACACACTGCCTGTCTTGCTATGTGATGCCACGTGCCCCCTCAAGACACTGCTAGTAAGAGAACCATCCCCAGACACAATCCCACAATCTTGCATTTCCAGGCCTGTGAGCCAAAGTAAGCCTCTTCTTTTTTATATGACATGGCCTGTCCCACACAGTTCACTATAGTCACGAACAGCTCACTAGCATAAGCAGGACATGGAAATGTAGCATTTGGTTTGTCCAATGTCTTCCAGGAAAAACAGCCTGCCCACCTTCTCTGTGCTTGTTTATTTGTCCCTGTGGGGCAGTAGGGAGCCAATGACATCCAAGCCATGCCACTCCTAAGGCCCTGTAGGGCTTACCCACCTTCCAGTGTGGTCTCTCCTCCCGCTGGATGTTGGCAGATCATTGAACCCAGGGTCTGGAATAGGCAAGACATTCAGCTTGGCGTAATCCATAAAATAGCAAATGTTTGTATGCTTTGAAGATGCATTTTAAATCCTGCTGCCTTTCTCTAATGCTGTAGTTTGACAGTGTCCCCCAAAAAGCATGTATTGGAAACATAATCCCCAATGAAATCATGTTGGGAGGTGGAACCTCAGAGCGGCTGTTTAGGTTGTGAGGGGTTCACATTCAAGAGTGGGTTATGAGAGGGCTTAAGGCTCCAGGTTGATGGCTTTCTGTCTCTTACCCTCTTCCCTTGCACTGTGGGATGACGTGAGTTCCTTGGCAGATACTGGCTCTGGGCTATTGCACTGCCCAGCCCATCAGAGCCACGAGTCTTTATGCATTATCCAGTCTCAGCTATCCTGTTATAGTAACACCACACCAACTAAGACACTCTACTGCAGAGAGCTTAGGCAGTGAGTGCAAAAAATCACATACACATCTTTAAAATCACACATGCTCCCACTGTGGAGTGATTACAATAATAAAACCTGGAGCAGCTTAAATGGCCAATAATAGGAGATATCTGATAAATTATGACATACCATCGGATTGGCATCACGTAGCCAGCCATGACAAGACTATGCTTACTTGTCATGAAACGAAAAAAGTTGGATAAAAAATTGAATAAGGAGCACAATTTACTTTTTTATTTAAAAAAATAAGATTTATTTGAAAGGCCAAGTTAGAGAGAGAGAGAGGGAGAGAGAGAGATCTTCCATCCATGGGTTTAGTATTCAAATGGCTGCAACAGCCAGGGCTGGGTCAGGCCAAAGTCAGGAGCCAGGAGTTTTTTCTAGGTCTTCCCAGTGGGTAGCAGGGATCCAACCACTTGGGCCATCTTTTGCTGCTTTCCCAGGCCATTAGTAGGGAGCTGGATTCAAAATGGAGCAGCCAGGACACAAACCGGGCCCCATATGGGATGTTGGTCATATTGGTGGTCACTTAACTTAACCAACCCCCACAATTTACTTTCATCACATAAAAACATCCACATGTGTGTGCAGACAAAAGACTGTATTTTAAAATGTTAAAAGGATGTTCTTTAAAATGTTAAGGATGTCATCTCAGGATGAGAAAATTGCAGATTACTTAAATTTTTTTCTTAATAATTTTCTCCAGTTTCTGTTCTTTAATAATAAAATTATTAATATTATCATACAAATAAGTAGTTTCACTAAAGGTATTCAACAGGAATTGCTAAAGAATTTCAAGAACATCTACTCATTCCTGTTTTTTCTTCCATTCTTTGAACTTTGATTTTTTAAGTTGAAAACAATAATGATACGTATTACAGGATACAAGGTGGTGCTCTGATAAATGTATATTCATCATTTATTCTTTATTGGAAACAAAAGATGGGCCCATTATCTACTGAGTTCTATCCCATGGTAAATATTGCTTGAAACAAGTTTTAAGAAAGTAGGGGGGATGGTGCCATGGCTCACTTGGTTAATCCTCCACCTGTGGTGCCAGCATCCCATATGGGTACTGGGTTCTAGTCCCAGTTGCTTCTCTTCCAGTCCAGTTCTCTGCTGTGGCCTGGGAAGGCAGTGGAGGATGGCCCAGGTCCTTGGGCCCTGCACCCACATGGGAGACCAGGAGGAAGCACCTGGCTCCTGGCTGCGGATCAGCGTAGCTCCAGCCGTAGTGGCCATTTGGGGGGTGAACCAACGGAAGGAAGACCTTTCTCTCTGTCTCTCTCTCTCTCTCTCTCTCTCTGTCTCTCTCTCTCTGTCTCTCTCTCTCTCTGTCTCTCTCTCTCTAACTCTGCCTGTCAAACAAACAAACAAAAAAAGACAAGTAGGAAAGTGGAGAAAGTTTTGGGTTTTCAGACAAGTAAGAAAGCCACATTCATGGAAGGAAGAGACTGTAGATGCTTACTGAGCTAACATCACCCCCATTCAAAGAACCATCTGTTTCCTGCTTGGGCTCTGATGGCACACTCTTGTGCCCAGCCCCAATCTTCCCATCTGTGGTTCTCTGGCATCTGGATCAGACAAATCGAAGTTGCATGCTCTGCAGAGGGAAAGATCAATTCTATGTAAAACTGAGTGCTGTAAAAGAAAAAAAAATCACACAGGAAGAGAGGCACACTAGGAAACACCCACCTGCTCTAGGTAGCGACGTGCATTCAACCTGAATGCTGAGCGCGCAATATACCAGGAACAGAAGGACTAAGGTGCTTTCTCAGGCATTGTTTCCTTTGCACCAGTGTTAAAGAGATGAAAAAGGACCAGCTGTTAGGCCGTGTTCCTTCCTCTGATGGAGCCCCAGGGGGATGGCCTAATGCTAAGCCAAGAACACATTTTTCTCAATCCCTTACCCTATTTACCTTCTCATCTGGGGGCGTCTCCCTAAAAGCAAGCCCATTTGTCCTGACTTCAAAGCTGCTCTGATGGAAAGAATGTGGGTGTGGGGTCAGGTACAGACGTGGGCAGTCTGGTGTGGCTTAGAATGCTGGCTCAGGAGCTCCGTCCCAAGTTCTCTGTGCTGTAAGGCGTGGTGCAGGTCAACTGCTTCTTCAAAGACCCGGCTGCTCTCTGAACTTTGGTACAAATCATCTTGACACAAATTTCTAATGGATTCCTCCCTTCTTTCCTTAATTATTAATTAATCTGTAAACTCAAAGATCACTTAGCTCACAGGGTACCTCTTAGCACTTCCCAGGGTGTTGGATGTGAACAGGTGCTCTGTAGAACCAAACTAGTGCACAGACGGGGGGGGTGGTGGTTATTGTGGCTCACGTGGAAATAATCCCTAGATATAATAACAAGCGCTCGTTCATCCTATACCACAGCTGCACTGCGTTTGCATGGACTATCCCATTTAAACCTCAGAAACATCCCACAAACTAGGTGGTATCCCTATCCGTATTTAGACTTCAGTCATTATAATACAATAATGCCCCTTATTCATGATTTCACTTCTTAGGTATCTGTAATCAACTGTGGTCCAAAAATATTGATACTCATGTCAACACATAATTTTTTGGTAGTCTATTTTTTTTTTTTACAGGCAGAGTTAGTGAGTGAGAGAGACAGAGAGAAAGGTCTTCCTTCCGTTGTTCACTCCCCAAATGGCCACTATGGCCGGAGCTACGCCGATCCGAAGCCAGGAGCCAGGTGCTTCTTCTGGTCTCCCATGAAGGTGCAGGGCCCAAGCACGTGGGCCATCCTTCACTGCACTCCCGGGCCACAGCAGAGAGCTGGACTGGAAGAGGAGCAACCGGGACAGATTCCAGTGCCCCAACCAGGACTAGAACCCGGGGTGCCAGCGCCGCAGGCAGAAGATTAGTCTAGTGAGCTGGGGTGCTGGTAGATGGTCTATTATAATTACTCTATTAGTCGTTATTGTTAGTTTATTATTGTGAGCCATTTATAAATTAAAGTTCATTCTATCCATAGGTATGAGGGAATAGGAAAAACAGTGTATGTGGTATTCAGTGCTATCTGTGGCTTCGGGTGTGTCCTAGAGGTACTGGTGGGTGTTTCTCAGGGATAAGAAATGGTGACGGTAGCCACACAATCACAAATGGCAGAGACTGAAACCCCGGTTCTTAACCTCTCAGTCTTGCACCATCCCCTCCCCCGTGTCATAAAGTTTTATTTTTTTAAAACAAATTAATCTTTTAAATTTATTTATTTATTTTTTGACAGGCAGAGTTAGACAGTGAGAGAGAGACAGAGAGAAAGGTTTTCCTTTTGCCGTTGGTTCACCCTCCAATGGCTGCTGCGGCCGGTGCATCACACTGATCCGAAGCCAGGAGCCAGGTGCTTCCTCCTGGTCTCCCATGGGGTGCAGGGCCCAAGCACTTGGGCCATCCTCCACTGCCTTCCTGGGCCACAGCAGAGAGCTGGACTGGAAGAGGGGCAACCAGGACAGAATCCAGCACCGCAGGTGGAGGATTAGCCAAGTGAGCCGTGGCACCAGCCCCATCATAATGGTTTCACAGTCGCAGTGAACCGCTCCATCGTCTGGGACGGGATTAAGTGTGCTTTACTGGGCCACTTTCAGGAGATCACTAGGCTCTGAACTCACAAATGACTACAGCTTTGAGGGTATAAAAGCACTTATTCGGTAACACTCCCCCAGACTTAGCATCCTTCAAGTTCCAACCCACATGCGTGTTCCCTTGTACCACGCACAAGGCAGCTCATGTTGTGTTAGCAATCACACTCATCTTCTCCAGGAGGCTCTGCCTGAACGCTTTTTGATTGGGGATGGTTCATTCTTTTTCAGGCTTAGCCCTTTCCTTTAGCTCAAATTTATAAGCTAAATCCTAATTGAAAAAAATTTTTCAATAAAAATTTGAGAGAGAGAGAGAGAGAGAGAGAGAGAGAGAGAGAGAGAGAGAGAGAGAAGCGAGCTCTCATCTACTGGTTTACTCCCCCAAATACATTGAACGGCTGGGACTGGGCCAGGGATGAGGCTGAGAGCCAGGAACCTACACCAGGCCTTCCACATGGGTAACAGAGACCAAACTGCTTGAGCCGTCAGCATTGGCTGATCCCAGGGTCTGCATTAGCAGGGAGCTAGAGTCAGGAGCCAGAGCCGGGACTCAGACCCAACCTCTCCGATGTTTCAGATATAGACATCTTAGCCAGCATCTTATCTGCTAGGCCAAATACCTGACCCCGAAATCCTAATTTTAGAATTAACAGGAAAGAGAGTGACTAAAAGATTCCATGAACTGGACATTTTGGCCAAGCAGCCTGCAGTCATTTCCATGGTTCTGAAGTTTCTTTCAGGCTCCTCCTCCTGAAACTGAAGTAGCTAGCACTCCGTGCCTGCTTGGGTTTGGATGTCCCGTGTTCATACTTAAATCAACAAGAGGAGGTAGAAATAGCTCTTAGGGTGTAAGGGTAAGATTTGGACCACAAAACCACATAAAATATTTGATCGCTAAATGTTCTTTTCAGAGCCCTGGGATGGAAAATCTGACTTCCAAGTTCATGGAGGTGATCCCAGGAGCTTGATGTCCATGGGAATGTGCTTGGGTCAACCCTCGTCCACGTTCTCTGTCACTGAAGAGCTGTGAGCTTAGCAACCATGACCTGGGCGACGTGAGAGAAGAACCACAAAGCAAAACATCGGAGGCTCCAGTTCAGTTCCACTGAATCTGTTAAGGCGAGAGCCTGAGGAAGAGGACTTGGTGTTGTGGTGCATAGTTTTAAAATCTACCTTTTCTAAGAACAGTTGACAGTTTAAATTCTGGCCACCACCTGTTAACATTCCTCGGGCTCAGAAAACACAGAAATACAGGAGTGAAAGTGCTCCTTGGTCTTCCCCAGACAGGAAGGAGCTCTTGGAGATGCAGGGCTACCAGAATATTGACCTGGGTTCACTCGGCTGCTTTTAACTAACTGGAAGCAAAATACCCAACCCTGTTTTCTTCCATGTAAAAAGCATTTTTTGTGGGGGCAGAAATAAGCATTTTGTAGTAGGCAGGTGTGTGACAGTGTCTCTACCATGAACCCCAGGGGAGGTCCACAGAAACCTCTCTGGAGCACTGAGAATCTGATCAGTCCAATAGGCGTGGGGAAGTTGGGGGAGCTCTTTTCCCACTTCCTTTCTCTTTGTGTCTTCACGGTGAAGTATACGCAGCATAAAATCTGCTCTTTTAACCACCTTTGAGTGTGTAATTGGATGGCGTTAAGTATCTTTCATGGCTGTACGACCACCACCACTATCCAGCTCCAGAACTCTTCCTCATCCCAAGCTGTGTCTCTGCTCGAATGAAACACTCAAGTCTTCACTTTCACCTCCTCCTAGCTGCTGGCACTCCCAGTCTACTTCCTGTCTCCATGAGTCTGACTGCTCTGGAGGCCTCCTGGGAGAATTTGGATCTGTCCTTTTGTGGCTGGCTTATTTCCGTTAGCAGAATGTCTTCCAGGCTCATCTATGTGGCAGCATGTGTCAGAACTGCCCTCCCATTTAGGGTTGAATACTGTTCTATGGCCTGGATAAAGCACATTGTGTTTATCCATTCATCCGTTGGTGGATTACTGGTTGTTTCTGCCAGTGGGTTCCTGGGAATCATGCTGCTATGAACATGGGTATGCAAACACCTGCTTGAATCTCTGCTTGAAATTCTTTTGGAGGGCTGGCTCTGTGGCTTAGTGGGTAAAGCCACCGCCTGCAGCACCGGCATCCCATATGGGCGCTGGTTCGAGTCCCGGCTGCTCTACTTCTGATCCAGCTCTCTGCTATTGCCTGGGAAAGCAGTGGAAGATGGCCCAAGTCCTTGGGCCCCTGCACCCACGTGGGAGACCCAGAAGAAGCTCCTGGCTCCTGGCTTCGGATGGGCACATCTCCGGCCATTGCAGCCAATTGGGGAGTGAACCATCGGATGGAAGACCTCTCTCTCTTTCTGCCTCTCCTTCCCTCTCTGTGTAACCCTGACTTTCAAATAAATAAATAAATCTTTAAAAAAGCAAAAGAAATTCTTTTGGAATACAACCAGATGGAGATATAACCCCATATCCAGAAATTGCTGGATAACATGGCAATTCTATGCTAAGCTTTCTCGCATACTGTCTTTCAAACCATCCATAATATTTATACATACACACTAGGAAAAGCACAAGGCTCCAGTTGAGCTGCATCTGTGCCAATACTTTTTACTTTCTGCTTTTTTTCATAATAGCCATCATAATGGAAGTAAAATGGAATAACCTCATTTGAATCTTTAAAAGAAACACAACTCAGGTTGTACAAATGGTATAGTAGTTTTATTTCAATTTTGAAGTATTTTTCCAACTCAAGGCTCTGAACTTTGTGTCTTAAAAACAACAAAAACTGGAGTTCAAATCTCTTTCCTATGCTGACTTCACTTCCTTTGGATATGGTCCCAGAAGTGGGAGAGATGAGTCTCTGGCAGATTCATTTTTAATTTTTTGAAAAGGAATCTCTGTGCTGTTTTTCAAAATGGTTGCACTAATTTGCACTCCCTTCCACAGTGTATTAGGGCAAACAGGGAAATAAAATGTAACTGAGTGTATGAAAATAGATTCTAGAGATAAAAACAATTAGGTGCCAGCGCCGCGGCTCACTGGGCTAATCCTCCACCTGCGGCGCCAGCATACCGGGTCCTAGTCCTGGTCAGGGCGCCGGATTCTGTCCCGGTTGCTCCTCTTCCAGGCCAGCCCTCTGCTGTGGCCAGGGAGTGCAGTGGAGGATGGCCCAAGTGCTTGGGCCCTGCACCCCATGGGAGACAAGGAGAAGCACCTGGCTCCTGGCTTCGGATCAGCGCGATGCGCCGGCCGCAGCGGCCAATGGAGAGTGAACCTACGGCAAAGGAAGACCTTTCTCTCTGTCTCTCTCACTGTCCACTCTGCCTGTCCAAAAAATAAAAAAAATTAAAAAAGAAACAATTAGGAAGAGAGAATTTTTCAGTGTACACATTGACAGCTAATGATATACAGACTTGGCTTGTAGTTGACGCTGAGAACCTGCACAGGTGACCCTAACACCAGGCACACTGTAGTAGAGTATGGTTCACAGAGCTCCATTTCCCCAGGAAGTTGAGTGGGTGCTTCAAAACGGACACCAGACACAGGCCGTGGACGCCTGGGACTAAACATACATATTTATTTATATGAATATATATGCGGCTCACTAGGCTAATCCTCCACCTTGCGGCGCCGGCACACCAGGTTCTAGTCCCGGTCGGGGCTCCGGATTCTGTCCCGGTTGCCCCTCTTCCAGTCCAGCTCTCTGCTGTGTCCCGGGAAGGCAGCAGAGGATGGCTCAAGTGCTTGGGCCCTGCACCCGCATGGGAGACCAGGAGGAAGCACTTAGCTCCTGGCTTTGGATCGGCGCAGTGTGCCAGCTGTAGAGACCATTTAGGGGGTGAACCAATGGAAGGAAGACCCTTCTCTCAGTCTCTGTCTCTCACTATCTAACTCTGTCTGTCCAAAAAAAAAAAAAAAGCCAATGAGGCAATAAAAAGAATCAATAAAAACAAGTAAATAACATATTGAAAAGACGTAAAATTAATAAACCCTGGAACAGACTGATCAACTAATGACTAAGCATTAAAACAGATTGCTAATATGAGAACACCATTATAGATCTATAGATATTAAAAAGATAAAGCAGGGTGTTGCAAACAACTTAATGTCGTTGCATTGACAAATGAAATGGAAAAATTTGTTAAATATATAATTTATCAAATCTGGCAGAAGAAGAAATGAAATATATGCATATCCTTATGAAGAAGTTAAATCCACAACTGCAATTCACTGTTAATTTTTTCCAAATATTTAAGGAAGATATATTAATCTTATAAAACTATAAGAAAGGAACTTTTGTCAGCTTAGGTCATGAGTCCAGAGTAACATGCCTAAAACCAAAACCCAAGATGGACATTACAAAGAAGAAATTATGCTTCAATATCTCTTATAAACTTAGACACAAAATCCTGACAAAATATAGTAAGTTTAAGACTTTTAGAAGATAATGAAGGGCCGGCGCTGCGGCTCACTTGGCTAATCTTTCTCCTGCAGCGCCGGCACCCCGCGTTCTAGTCCCGGTCCGGGCGCCGAATTCTGTCCCGGTTGCTCCTCTTCCAGTCCAGCTCTCTGCTGTGGCCCGGGAGTGCAGTGAAGGATGGCCCAAGTGCTTGGGCCCTGCATCTGTATATAATATCTATTCTTCAAAGGCTGAAATTAAATGGTTTGTATATTTCTTAGATAGCTACCTTGTTCTAAAAAGTTATAGATGATTTTATGTCAGAAATTATAAAACAGAAGAGGTCCATGATCGGAATCTAGCTGTGGACTTTTTGGTTAAGTCTGAATAATATTATTTCTTAAAAAGATGGATTGCTAACTATCTTAGTCCATTTCCTCTGGCTTTAATAAAAGTACTTGAGGCTGAGTGGTAGATAAAGGAAAGAGGCTTATTTTGCTCGCAGTTCTGGAGACCCAAGAGCATGGCTGTGGCACCTGCTCAGCTTCTGGTGAGCTGAGCTCACCCTGCCTTGACTCATGATGGAAATGTGGAAGGGAGGTGGGTACACGCAGAACACAGTGCAAAAGATATTGAGGAGAGTGCCAGGCTCACTTTATAACAACCCGCATTTGTAGTAACTGGTCAATTTCTCAGGACCTACGCTACTTCCGGGAGACACAACTCACTCCCAGAAGACCTAATCCAGTCTTGAGAGAACTAACTCAGTGTCTCATGGAAAACATTAATCCTTCACCTCTCAAATGCCCCACCCATTCAAGAGCTCCACCTCTGCATACTATGACACTGAGGACCAGGCTTCCAGCACATGGACATTTAGGGGACAAACCACATCCAAATCCTAGCACCAGTGTTAGGAGACGTCCCAGGAAAATGTTGGCTCACAGTCTGTGGAACAAAAGGTTATCTGGGCTGGCGACACAGCTCACTAGGCTAATCCTCCATCTGCGGCGCCAGCACCCCGTGTTCTAGTCCTGGTTGGGGCACTGGATTTTGTCCCGGTCTCTCCTCTTCCAGACCAGCTCTCTGCTGTGGCCTGGGAAGGCAGTGGAGGATGGCCCAGGTGCTTGGGCACCTGCACCCCATGGGAGACCAGGAGGAGGCACCTGGCTCCTGCCTTCGGATCAGCGTGGTGCACCAGCCGTAGCAGCCATTTGGGGAGTGAACCAACAGAAGGAAGACCTTTCTGTCTGTCTCTCTCTCTCACTGTCTAACTCTGTCTGTCAAAAAAAAAAAAAGGTTACCTGGCACCCCTGGGCCTGCTTGGAGCATTCCTGCAGATGTGGAAGCCAAGGAAGGCGTGCCCTCCTGCACGGGGCATGCACTGGTCGGTTTTCCCCAGTCCTCACCACTCCCTTCTCTACCACAGCTGACTTCACTGATTGGCACTACCAGTCAGACCCTTACTGGGTGCATCCAAGTTCCATCTCAAGGACGAGCACTTGTGAGGTCCCTGTGAGGACCCCATCAAGGAAACATTGATGACCTGCCTCTTGCTGGTTAGAACAGAGGGCTTGTTAGAAATGACAGTCCAACGAATGGTCTATGTTTTTCCATCCCCTCGTTTGTCTCTTGTCTGACCGTGACCTCAGAATTCTGCTTTCCAGCCTCGAAGAGGATGACCTCTCTCTGCACATTATTGGTTCCAGGAAAACAAACACAAGCTTGGTAATGGGGCCTTCTAAAGGAATGTGCGTTCATTTCCATTTTCCTGTAATCCACTGCATTCTTAGTTCTTTTGAGTCTTCCAAACACTCCGGCCAAATGATCCTGAAGTCATTTTTTCTAACCACAATTATCCAAATCCTGTTTGCTTTTCCCATTTCTTTCCAAGTGTTCAGTCGGAGTCATCTGGGTTTTGTGGGGGATGGCAAAACTTCTCAGGGACGGGCTGCTTTCCCTGGTTGTTGGTCTGAAGGACATTTGGTGGCCAATTGTCACAACTACAAGGCACCTTTCTCCTCACATCATTCTGAGGGCTGAGAGAGAAACCCTCCCATCTCCTGACTGGTTACTCGGTGACATCTGCTGATTGGTTCCTCTCCGAGTCGATTCTAGATCCTTCTCCAAGCCATCAGGGTCTATTGTGCCACAGGAGTCATGGTTATCTGAGTGGTGTTGCTTGGGGATAAGGCTTCAGATCAGCCCCTGGCATTAGGATGGGGAGGGAGCACCCTTGTGCTTTACTGGGCTGAGATAAGAAGTGTGCCCAACTTCCAAGTCTGAAGTACCTGGCAAGTTCTGTTTTGTGATAAGAAGTGCATGGCGCATGAGAAACTATTAATGAACAGAGGAACATTCTGGTGTGTGGCTCATGCCAGGGACTGACCAAATCACCTCCAAACCACCTGGGACTTCGGAGCTCATTGGCCATGACCTCCCCTAGCTCCCTTCTGAGAGGGGGAAGGAGGGAGTCAGGCTCTTTGCTCCATGTCAACTTTTTGACTTAATATAAAACCTTTTCCCCCAAAGGAGATCATTTATTTTTTTTTTATTTGACGGGCAGAGTTAGACAGTGAGAGAGAGAGAGAGAGAGAGACAGAGAGAGACAGAGAGACAGAGAGAAAGGTCTTCCTTCCATTGGTTCATCCCTCAAATGGCCGCTACAGCTGGTGTGCTGCAATCCGCAGCCAGGAGCCAGGTGCTTCCTCCTGGTCTCCCATGTGAGTGCAGGGGCCAAGGACCTGGGCCATCCTCCACTACACTCCCGGGCCACAGCAGAGAGCTGGACTGGAAGAGGAGCAGCTGGGACTAGAACCCGGCGCCCATATGGGATGCCAGCGCCACAGACAGAGAATTAACCAAGTGAGCCATGGCGCTGGCCCCAGGAGTTCACTTGTTAAGAACCACTTTAAAAGTGCTAGGAAACTCAAGAACAATCAAAGATGCTCACCCACGCAGGGGAACAGTGCGGAGCTATAAACAGTGTCACAGGGCACTGCGACCCTGCTCCCCACCTTCCATGACCCCGTCGCTAGCTCACCTAGAATTCCACGGACTTGCACCGAGCCAACATTTCTGCTTTTCCAATTGTGAAAGCTGCTGCCAGTCCCCTTTCTGGGGGGATTATTTCAGCAGCCTCGGCGTGTTGTTGGTATCAGGCATTGAAGTGAAACCTCTTAAGAGGTTTTTGGCTTTCCAGCTCGGATGCCCTCGGAAGGCCAGTGACGTAAGCAGCTCAGAAAGCAGCGTGGGTTCTGCACGCACCCTCGACGCATGCTCACCACCTCCTCTCAGCTGTCAGCGCCTCTGCCTTTGCATGCTTCACCTCCTCTCTCCTGTCCACCCCCTTCTTACTGTCCACTTGCTCTCCTCCTCACACAGCACCCCCCACCAATTCCTGCCCAAGGGTCGGGGAGAGCTGGCCAGCAGGCTTCCCAGAGGGTGCATCTGGGAGACGATGGCACATGAAGTTAGCTATCTATTCTGCAGCAGAATGATATAGCTGGGTGCGTAGCATAAGTTCAAGTGCACAACAACCCTGACATTAGGCTGGGAAGTATGACTTAGAACAACGTTGCCGGTAGGGACACCTCAAACTTGAGCAAGTCTGGAGGCAGCTGGATGCTGTCACTCTTCCGTGCTTGTACAACCTCTTTGTTTGTGCCCAAGTATAGAAGCAATCTGCACTGAGCTGGCATTTATGTCTCGTCTGGGCCACCATGTCCTGCTACATGAACTGTGCACTGCTCTAGACCGGAAGTCACCACTCCTATATACCTTGAGATTAATGCTGTCTCTGGTTTACACTGTGAGGAGCCCTACCACCCCTAATTTCCTTGCTCCCTTCCTCCTAGCCAGTTCTTTCTGTTGCATAGATCTTGATGTGGCGATTTGGTAGCTAAGAACGGTGGAGACTTCAAGACATGGGGAGTCTGAATTAAAAAGAGCTTTCTTGTTTTTCCCTCTGCCCTAATTTAATTTGTGTCTGTCACTCAGGCCATCTCTCCGTTTTCCCTTTAAGTCTCTTCATTTAGATTCTTAAAAGCTCTTTGTTGTAAGAGGTAATTATTCTTGGTGTCGAAAGCTAAAGGATATTAGCTAAGAGTCTTCACTTGTAGGGGCCGGTGCTGTGGCACAGTGGGTTAAACTGACACCTGTGATGCTGGCATCCCATATGGACACTGGTTCGAGTCCTGGCTGTCCCACTTCTGGTCCAGCTCCCTGCTAGAGGCCTAGGAAAAGCAATGAATGATGACCCTAATGTTAGGGCCCCTGCCACTCATGTGGGAGATGCAGAAGAAGGTCCTGGCTCTTGGGGGTTGGCAATGTGGCACAGTAGGCTAAGCTTCTGCCTGCAGCATCAGCATCCCATTTGGGTGCCGGTTTGAGATCTGGCCGCTCCACTTCCCATCCAGCTCTCTGCTGTGGCCTGGGAAAGCAGTAGAAGATAGCCAAGTCCTTGGGCCCCTGCACCCACATGGGAGGCCTGAAAGAAGCTCCTGGCTCCTGGCTTTGAATTGGCGCAGGTCTTGCCATTGTAACCAATTAGGGAGTGAACCAGAGGATGGAAGACCTTTCTCTCTGTGTGTGTAACTCTGACTTTCAAATAAATAAATAAAACTTTAAAACAAGAAAGAAAAAGAAAGTAGAAATAGAGCTTAGTTTTTAAAAAGTGCGTATTTTTAATAATTTTCGTGGGAGGGGGAGAGAGAGAGAGATCTTCCATCTACTGGTTCATTCCCCAAAGATCTGCATATCCAGCATTGGGCCAGGCCAAAGCCAGGAGCCAGGAACTCCATCTGGTCTCTCATGTGGATGACAGGGGTCCAACACTTGGGCCATCATCTGCTGCCTTCCCAGGTGCATTCGCAGGGAGCTGGGATGCCACATGGCGCTCTGCTATGGGGAGCAGGTGTCGCAAGTAGCAGCTCAACAGCTGCGTCACAACCACCCGCCCCAGAGTTCAGGTTTTAAGTGTGATTCCTTGCTCAGAAACACCTGTTTCTATACTTTTTATACTTTTGGGCTTCTGTCCCCACTCAGGCAGTACTAGTTTTTCCCAGGGAGGCCTGAAACATTGTACTCTTCCTATTTGAAGATGCGGTTTTAATTAGAATGAGGCTGAGCTCTCTCCTGAGGCAGCTGCTCTCCACTGCCTGTTATCTGCCGCGTTGCTTTCACAAATCTGCACCTTTCGGCCTGGGGACCCTGGGAGTTCTTACTCTGCTGCTTTGCAAGATGGTACTTCAGAGCTGATGAGTGTGTGCGAAGCCCCTGCAGATCCAGGTCCCAGGAGGGCGTTACCCACCAGGGCTTGAGTGGGGAGATTAGAAACCTTCCAAGATTTCACTCTCAGCTCCCGGGAGTGAAGCATGACAACCAGAGCCTATCTTAGCAGTTCTCTCCCTGCACTTCTGGCAGCATCACCGGTTTCAGCTACTTTGTGCTTTTGAAGGACCAGGGTTATTTAATCTTCTTAACGGGCATTCGTTCACCAACCCAGGCTTGCTCAGTGCACACTGAACTGAGATGAGACTTTCTAAGGCATACACAGTGCACCAGTCACTGGAAGCAGAGACACAGTAGCTCCCCTATCCCTTTTGTAACACTGGGTCCTCTTTCTTGTACTAGAACATTCAAATACACAAGCAAAGCTTTATTTTGAAGTCTTCAGATTCCAGGACAGAATTATCTGTGTTGTCTTCTTGTGCTCTGCCAAAAGATCAGCCAAGTTCCCTCCCATTCCCTCTGGGGTAAAAAGATCTTGAAAGCATCAGGAATTTGCATGGCTGGATTCCACTGGAGGGTAGAGAGAAGAGTCACTTCCCCAGAATTCACCAGACTGCGCATTCCCAAGTGTAAGGCACCAAGGCCACAGGTGCAAGGAAGCCCTTGCCCTTGGAATCTGTGGTCCGCTCCGCCTGCAGCTTGTGCGGGAGGAGCTCTCGCCCTGGGTGGCGTGGGGAGGCAGACAGAGTGTCCTTAACCTTCCTGGCAGGGTGGGCCCCAGAGGGGAGGTGATGGCCCGGACATTATCATTATAAATAACCAGCTCCCTTCTCCAAATAGAGGCATGTGCAGTTATCTCAAGTTGCACGTTAACAGGGTTCCAGTCGCCTTCTTGATAAACACATTCTTGGAAAGGGCAGCCTGCTACCTAACAAGGGACCCCGGGGAAGATATTTTGAGCAAGTCTGATGCCCCGTGTCTGCACTCCCTGAGCTCACGGCGTGAAGCACTTTCCAGTTTAATTCCCAGGAATGAGCAGCGAGGCTCCAGCTGGCCGTTTGGATCAGTATCTGTCAACCTGCTAATTTTGAGTCAGGTGTGGAGCTGGATCCCGGGGTGTGGAACTTTCCATGACACGACCTTATTCCCTGCTACCATCGCAGCTTCAGCGACGGGGCCAGAAGGGGTGAAGGGATCCCTTTCAGAGCCCCACAGCTGTCACCTTCGTGCTCTGTCGCCTTTTACTTGCCCTTTAGTCTAAACTCACTGTTCTCTGATGCATCCATGCTCCCCCCCCACACACACACTTTATTGGAGAGAGGGAGCCTTGAGATGTGCTTATTTAATGAATTATGCTTCAGGGGGCCTATTGTGTGTGTGTGTGTGTGTGTGTGTGTGTGTGTGGTCTCAAGGGCATTGACCATCCTCATCTGCTGGATCCTGTTGGGGACAGTAGTCTTTCCCATCCGGGAATCCAACCCTTGCCCCCAAGAGTCATTGGATACGTAAGGACCTTTTCTTCACGGATCTCAGCTCCACTCTTCATTTTCAGGATGAATGAATCTCCCGGAACGTCTCTGTACTTTTATTCCCCTGGCATTTCCTGGAAGAAGTCTCCAGAAAATGTATGCACTGCCTTTACTACAATCATGAGTCCCTAACTCCCTGCCCAGTCCAAGAGGTGTGCGCTGGGGGTGGCCAGCCCCTGCTTCGCTGTGTTCCCTGTCTTCCTCTCTCCACTGCCTTCCCTCTGGCTCTCCCCTTCCCACCTGCTTGCTTTTCTTCCTTCCTTCCTTCCTTTCTTTCTTTCTTTCTTTCTTTCTTTCTTTCTTTCTTTCTTTCTTTCTTTCTTTCTTTCTTCCTTTCTTCCTTTCTTCCTTTCTTTCTCTCTCTCTCTCTTTCTCTCTCTCTCTCTCTTTCTCTCTCTCTCTCTCTTTCTCTCTTTCTTTTTTTTTGACAGGAAGAGTGGATAGTGAGAGAGAGAGACAGAGAGAAAGGTCTTCCTTTGCCGTTGGTTCACCCTCCAATGGCCACTGCGGCCAGCGCTCTGTGGCCAGCACACCGCGCTGATCTGATGGCAGGAGCCAGGTGCTTCTCCTGGTCTCCCCTGGGGTGCAGGGCCCAAGGACTTGAGCCATCCTCCACTGCACTCCCTCAGTGCCATTCAGTTGAACCACATGGAATTGCCCTATCTGCAGGTTAATGTGGTGGAATCTTGGGAACCTCCTGCGACTCAACCCACTCATTTTGTCAACTGGTTGCATGCTCTCTCTCACACACACACACACACACACACACACACACCCCTCCTCTCACGCATACCCCCAAACTCTCTTCTTGAGCAATTGTGTTTCTAAGGTTGTCTTAGACATCATACAATGTTTTTAAATCATAATTACCTGAATATATTTCAATTCCACCCATTCTTCCCCAGTCAAGTGTTCAACACCTTTATCCAAATATGATGTTTTTGTGTCTGATTGATCTCTGAGATCTCAGTGCAAAAGATCTTATTTCTTCCTTTAGAAGTTTAGACTCAGAACAGTAGGGAGAAATTCAGATACATGGGTACTAAGGCAAAATCAGCAAGGAGATCATCAAACAAATTAATTGAATGTTACCTGTTATGATTATGTCTTAGTGCAAAATAGTTTTTGCATAGAAAAATACTTTAATTTTTTTATTTATTTGAAAGTCAGAGTTACAAGACAGAGGAGGAGAGACAGAGAAAGAGAGATCTTCCATCCACTGGCTCACTTCCCAAAAGGCCTCAAATGGCCAGGGCTGGGCCACACCGAAGCCAGAAGCCAGAAGCTTTTTCCAGTTTCCCACACCAGTGCAAGGGTCCAAGGACTTGGGCCATCTTCTACTGCTTTTTCCTAGGCCATCAGTAGGGAGTTGGATGGGAAGTGGAGCAGCTGGGACTTGAATCGGCACCCATATGGGATTGCCAGCATCACAGGTGGGAGGCTTGACCAGCTGTGCCACAACGTGGGCCTGAAAAATAGTTTTTTCCCCCCTCACAGAGAAAATGTAAAATAAGCGTCACGTGAAGAACACATAGAAAATAACTGATGTGAGCAGGTTGCTGAGGATCTCCTGAGAGCATCTCATGGCAGGGTTGTTCCTTATTGCCAGTGCACAGAAAGACAGGAGAAGATGGGCGTTCTAGCCAATGTCAGCTGGGCCGACAAACAGCACTGAGAACAGCCATTGGCTCCTGTCCTGGGAGGTGCTTTTCTTGTCAATTTTGTGCTCTTGAGAGTTCAGAAATGGAATCATAAGGGCAGAACGTGGTATCTGGAAACACAGTGGAGGTTTTTTTTTTTTTTTTTTTTTTTTTCTGAATTGTCAGAGATTGTTGGAAGGCCTGAGCTTGCCAAGCATCCAGCTCCCCCCACACCGGCTGAGTGGCCTGGAGTATGTTCATTGTCCTCTCCATTTCTTTGTCTACAATGGGGTGTGTGTGTGTGAGAATACAGTTGTCACAGCATCATCAGGGTACTGAAATGAAACAACTAGGAAGTATTTGGTCCCTTGCTTAACCTATAGATTCTTATAGACTTGCTGAATCAAAATTCAGTCATGAAACACTTGTTCCAGCAACTGGAACACTAGAAATTTCCAAGTCCACATTGCTTGGAAGTAAGAATTTTTCATAATACAAGAAACTCTTTTGTCTAATATGTGAAACCTATTTCAAGACACCATCTACAACCACCTACAATTACAGGGGTATAGGGAATTTGGGAAGACCAGGAAGAATCTTTTTTCCCAAATAAATCTTTTATTTAAGGAATACAAACTTCATGCATTTCATAAATAAAACTTTAGGAACATAATGATTCTTCCTACCCACCCTCCCACCCCCTTCCTCCTCCCTCTCCTGTTCCCAGTCTTATTTTTTACTAACAGCTATTTTCAATTAACTTTATACACAGAATATTAACTCCATACTAAGTAAAGAGTTCATCAAATTGTATGAAAAAAAGCTGTTCCTCAACAGTCAAGACAATCATTATTCAAAGTCATAGCATCTCAAAGTTGATGTCACTTCTTTTTTTTAAGGCATTCTTTCTTTTCTGAGAAACAATTAACTTTATTTTTTAAAAAAATTATTTACTTATTATTTGAGAGGTAGAGTTACAGACAGTGAGAGAGAGAGAGAGAGAGAAGAGAGAGAGAGAGAAAGGTCTTCTGTCCGCTGGTTCACTCTCCAGATGGCTGTAATGGCTGGAGCTGCACTGATCTGAAGCCAGGAGCCAGGAGTTTCTTCCAGGTCTCCTACATGGTGCAGGGGCCCAAGGACTTGGACCATCTTCTACTGCTTTCCCAGGCCACAGCAGAGGGCTGGATTGGAAAAGGAGCTGCCGGGACTAGAACTGGCGCCCATATGGGATGCCTGTGCTTCAGGAGGAGGATTAACCTACCATGCCACAGTGCCATCCCCAAGAAACAATTAACTTTAAAGAAGAACCCAAGAATGATACATCTTTTGCAAGCACTTAGGTTTAACCATAATGTATGAGACAAAAGAATATACTCCACTTAATACACTAAAATGAAGTAATCTTTAAGAACAAGTTTTACTACTAACTCTCATAATACAGCTCTTTTAGGACAGAGGTCCTGCATGGGAAGTTAGTGCACAGTGACTCCTGTTGTTAATATAGAATTAACACTCTTACGTATGACATCGGTGATCACCTGAGGCTCTTGACATGAGCTGCCTGGGCTATGGAAGCCTTTTCAACCCACAAACTCCATCAGTATTTAGACAAGGCCATAAGCAAAGTGGAAGTTCTCTCCTCCTTTTAGAGAAAAGTGCATCCTTCTTTGATGACCACTTCTTTCCTCTGGGGTCTCATCCAGAGAGGTCCTTCATGTAGGACACCTTTTGCCATGGTGTTTTGGCTTCAGGAAGAATCTTACCTCACAGTGCCAGCCTCTGGCTGTACCAGGCAGAAGCCAGGAGCCAGGAGCTTCTTCCAGGTCTCCCATGTGGCCGCAGGAGCCCAAGCACTTGGTCAGTCCTCCACTGTTTTCCAGGCACATTAGCATTGAGCTGGATTGGAAGTGGAGCAGCCAAGGCTTGAACCAGCTTCCTTCTTCCTCTTCTGCTTCTCTGTTGGGATGGGAGGTGGCTTCTGCCATAACCACACTGCCTTTGGAGAACTAGGATGTTGAGATCACTGGGTACTTTATTCTGCCCTCTGACTTCTCTTGGCCGCCTGACTGCAGCACGCCCTGTTTTGTCCACAGTGGAATAACCTTTGATCTGTTCCTTAGCAACTGTCTGGCAGTGTCTCAGCCTTGCCTTGTCCTGTTGGGGACCTGCAGAGCTAAGCAACAACACACTAGAGAGCTGCTTGTGGGCTCGTCCTGTGAGTCCCACATAGTCACGTTGGTGGGACAACAGCGTTCTTTGACAAGAAGCACTGGAGACAGTTTCAGTGAACATGTCCACTTATTAACAGGCACAAGCTTTTATGGGGCAAGCAAAAGAGAGTAGCTAGTTTAGGGTAGCAACACTAATTCTATAGAACAAAGCTGATACTGTTGCCTCTATACTTCTTCAATCATCTTGAAGGTCACATAGCCCACGTAGCCTTCCAGGTGGTCTTATGGGTCTGGGCCACACCCAGAAGTTGTACAAGGCCCCTTAATAGGAAGTAGGGGTGGGGAAATGTGCCTGGGGCCACTGCCACCTGCCAGAAGTCAGGTCATACTTGGGTCTCAGTTTGCTGATCCCCTGACCAGGGTGTTTCCCGGGAGGCATGGTGTGCCATGCCCTCTTAACTTCCTGCATGGGCTAGGCAGGCAATCTCCCAGCCAGGCACAGAATCACCCACAGTTGCTGAGTTTTCTCTTTTCCTCATAGATCACGGAGAAGATGCTAAAGATACTGGAAACCAGAAATACTAATGTACGTGAACCAAAAGAAAGCCCCAAGAAAAGCTTGTTTCTCTCTCTAGCTAAAGAACTGAGAAAGGAACAGCTTAGCAAAGGAGGGTGATCAAAAAATTGTTTAAAGCAAACATCAATTTCAAAGATGTAGAAGTGTCTGCGTTAAGATTACATACTGTGGATTTAGAGGAAAGAAAGTTAGAAGGTAAAGGAGATAAAAGGCTGCGTCCACCAAGAAGGCATAGCAAGCCTAAAATGTGTACTCATCAAGTAACAACGCAAAAATTAGTACGACTGAGGAGAAACGGACAAATCCACAATTGCGGTTGGAGATTTCAACAGCTCTCTCTCAACAATGGAAGGAACAACTAGAAGAAAAGCCAGCAAGGATGTAGTAGAACGAAATAACCCCATCACACAACGGGATCCGTTTAACATTTAAAGAACACTCCACTCAGCAACAGCAGTAAACATTGTTTAAAGCACCCACAGGAGATTTACCAAGATAGACAATGTCCTGGGCCATGAAATAGATGCCAATACACTGACAATATTTAAAGTCAAGCACGGTACATACTCTGACTACCATGGTGAACCTAGAAGACAATCATGGAAAGATGACTTGAAAATCTGCAAAAGCTTGGAAGCTAAATATCACATTCCTAAGTAACTCCTGGTTCAAAGAATAAGTCTTGAGAGAAATAAAAATATACTTAAATGGATCAGGATGAAAATACAGCATAGCAAAATTTGTGGCACACAATTAAACCAAAGCTGAGATTTAAATGCATGCATTAGGAAAGAGAGAAATGCCTTCAATAAACACTCTCAGTCCCCATCTCAGCAACTAGAAGAGGGAAGAACCAAATAAACCCAAAGCAAAAAGAAAGAATGAAATAATAAGGGCAGAAGGCAACCAAACTGAAAACAGAGGGGCTGGCACTGTGGTGTCAAGGGCTAAGCATCCACCTGCAGTGCTGGCATCCCATATGGCACCAGTTCATTCCTATCCCGGCTCCTCTTCCAAACCAGCTCTCTACCATTTCCTGGGAAAGCAGTAGAAGAAGATGGCCCACGTTTGACCGGCACCATGGCTCAATAGGCTAATCCTCCGCCTTGCGACGCCGGCACACCAGGTTCTAGTCCTGCCATCGGATCAGCACGGTGCGCCAGCCGCAGCACGCCGGCCACGGTGGCCATTGGAGGGTGAACCAACGGCAAAAAGGAAGAACTTTCTCTCTCTCTCTCTCTCTCTCTCTCTTACTGTCCACTCTGCCTGTAAAATAAATAAATAAATAAAATAAAAATAAAGAAGAAGATGGCCCCAGTACTTGCCTGTACCCACATGGGAGACCTGGAAGAAGCTCCGGGCTCCTGGCTTCAGATCAGCCCAACTCCAGCCGTGGTGCACATTTGGGGAGTGAACCAGCAGATGGAAGATGTCTTTCTCTTTCTGTCTCTCCCTCTCTCTCTGTTACTCTGACTTTAAAATAAATAAAAATAATTCTTTTTAAAAAGTTGGTAGTAAGATATGAACCAATTACTCTGAAAGTACTATTTCAATACTGGAAATCTGAAGTAGATAATTTGAATAACCCTGTAACTGTTAAGAAAATAGACTTTGTAACTGAAGCTTGCCCCCAATCTCTAGACCAAAATGGCCCACTGGAGAATTCTATCAGATGTTAAATCAAAAGAGTGAATACAAATTCTACACCATTTATTCCCCCAGAAAACAGAAGGGATGGAAACAATTCTCAATTCACTTTATGAAGCTGGCCCTACCTTGACAACAAAACCGTAACAGAAATGTTTTATTTCTTTAGGGATCTTCAGACTGTTTTACCTAGTGGCTGTACTAATTGACATTCTCACCAACAGTGTACAATAGTTCTTCTCTCTCTACATTCTCACCAGAATTCACTTTTTTTCTTTTACAGGCAGAGTTAGACAGTGAGAGAGACTGAGAGAAAAGTCTTCCTTCCATTGGTTCATTCCCTCAAATGGTCGCTATGGCCAGCACACTGCGCCTATCCGAAGCCAGGAGCCAGGTGCTTGCTCCTGGTCTGCCATGCGGGTGCAGGGCCCAAGCACTTGGGCCATCCTCCACTGCACTCCCGGGCCACAGCAGAGAGCTGGCCTGGAAGAGGAGCAACCAGGACAGAATCCAGCGCCCCGACCGGGACTAAAACCCGGGGTACCGGTGCCACAGGTGGAGGATTAGCCTAGTGAGCAGCAGCACCGGCCCAGAATTCACTTTTTGATAATAGCCATTCTAAAAATATGATATTATATCTCAATATAGTTTTGATTTTCATGTCCTCAAATTTGTATATTCTTTTTGCCCAATTGTGTGTTTTCTTTTGAGAAGTTTCTATTCAGATCAGTTGCCAATTTTAAATTGGATTATTTATTTTTGTTTACTTTTTGAGTTCTTTTTTTAGTCTGGATATTAATCCCCTAGCAAATGTACTCATTGCAAATATTTTCTCCCATTCATGGGGTTGTATCTTCTATCTGTTGATTGTTTCCTTTGCTATACAGTAGCTTTTTAGTTTGATGCGATGCTGTCTATCTATTTTCTCTTCTGTTGCCAGAGCCTTAATAGTTCCTGTTTCTCCTTGCCAGTATTTGCTATTCACTGTCTTTTGGGTAATAGAAATTCTAACAGGCATGAGGTGATATGTCATTGTAGTTTTGCATTTCCCTGATGGCTGGTGATATTGACTATTTTCTTCAGATATTTGTTGGCATTTGTATTTTTTAAGAACTATGTATTCAGGTCCTATGCCCATTTTCTAGGCAATGATTGGTTAAGTTTTTGTTGTTGCTGATATAGTCTGGATATTAACCCTTGTCTGATAAGGATCTTGCAAATATTTTCTCCCATTATGTCAAATGTCTCTTCACTGTATTGACTATTTCCTTTGATGTGCAGAAGCTTCTGGGCTCGATAAAATCCCATTTGCCTAGTTTTGCTTTTGTTACTTGTGCTTTTGGGGGCTTACCCCCTCACCTCCCCCCAAATCACTGCCTGCACCAAAGTTTTGAACTATATCTCCTATTTTTTCTTCTAGAAATTTCATAGTTTTGGGTCTTACATTTAGGTCTTTGATCCGTCTCGAGTTGATTTTTGTATATGCTGAGAGGTGATCATTGAATGTCATCCTTCTACTTGTGTGTGTCTAGCTTTGTCGGCACATTTATTGAAAAGGCTATCCTTCCTCCATGTATGTTCTGGGTACCTTTATCCAAAAGCAGTTGCTATCTGCACATGGATTAACTTCTAGGCTCTTTTCTTCATTTCCATTGACCTATGTGTCCATCTTTTTTTGCCAGTATCGTGCTGTTTTCATTACTATAACTTTGTAGTATGCTTTGAAATCAGGTATTATGAGGCCTCAACTTGATTTGTGTTTCCCTTTGCAATTCTGGGTCTTTTATGGTTTCTAATTCTGTAAAGAACATCACTGGTATTTTTGACAGGGATTGCACTGAATCTTGCATTGTAGGATGCTTTGGGAATCTAAAATGTGGGACCTTTTATTCTGCCATCATTCGTGGGCCACACAAAATTAAGAAGTTAAACGTTAGCCTGCTAAAGGCTTATTGAATTTTGAGTCCTGCTACAAAGCCAGACCAAATGACTCTGGAAACCTTATATGGTCTCCAGACATTCCCCACTCCTGCCATGGACATTTTCATTGTATTCAGTATTCTAATCCACGAACAAGCAATATCTTTCCATTTTTCTATCAGTCATTATCACTTTAAATTTTTTTAAATATTTATTTATTTGAAAGTTAGAGTTACACAGAGACAGAAAGAGAGGCAGAGAGAGAGAGAGAGAGAGAAAAAAAAAAAGAGAAATGTTTTCCAGCTGCTGGTTCACTCCCCAATTGGCCGCAACAGCCGGAGCTGCGCCAATCTGAAGCCAGGAGACAGGAGCCTCTTTCAGGTCTCCCACATGGGTGCAGGGGCCAAAGGACTTGGGCCATCATCTGCTGCTTTCCCAGGCCATAGCAGAGAGCTGGATCGGAAGTGGAGCAGGCCAGCGCATTAACCCACTGCACTACTGCATCCTTCCCAATGAGGTAAGCCATGGCGGCCATTGGAGGGTGAACCAACGGAAGGAAGACCTTTCTCTCTGTCTCTCTCTCTCTCACTTTCTGACTCTGCCTTTTAAAAAAAATTTTTTTTTAATTCCACAGAGCAATATAGCCTCAAGCTACAATTGCTCCAAACAATTTCCCAAATAAAATCTGGTAAACAAGTAAAATCACCAGGTATGTGAGAAAAAAGATAACATAAGAAATTGAAACAACAGATAAGCAAAATAGGCCTACAGGGACTCCAGATTTGGATGCAACCAGACACAAACTGTGCAATAACAAGAGATAAGAAGGAGACAGGAAGTCTCAGATCTGTTAACACCTACAGACTGACTTTTAAGCATTCCTGCTCTATGCCTCCCTGTTTCTTCCTTGTAACTCTTTTTTTTGCTTCAAATTCATTGTTAGTAGTTTTGCCCACAACACTATTGTTTTTTGATCATGTTTTCACTAGTCCTCAACTTTGAAATGGTCTCCCTTATCTCGTCACCCACTGCCCTATTTTCCTCTATTAGAAGTGTTTCTTCCCCCTCTCAACGCCCTGGGTCTAAATGCTTCTCTTTGACCGAAGAGGCCACCAGTGTCCCCCACTCCCCCCACCAGTATGCCCCCTGGAGTGGAGTCCCTGAGCCTGACACCCAGAGCCTTACAATGAACCACAATGATGGAGCGTGCCATGGAAGTCATTATGTGACGTTGTTTTCCCCGTTAATTAGGAAAACACATCTAGAAAGGTTGAGACAAGATATACTCTCCTGTATTTGCATCTGGGAGGTGTTTCCATGTGCCTTAGGATATATGGACATTCCAGGTTCTGATGGCAGAAGATTTGTGAAGTTAGAAGGAGAAGTTGCCAGCGTCATACTGTAGGTAGGAGAAGCGCAACATAATTACTTGGTCTATTTTAGTAATACCACCATCAGTTATTTCATAGGGAGACGTTAAGACTATAAACAGTCACTTTGTGTAATTAGAAGACATTTAGCACAAGAAAAATAAAATACCTAAGTGGAGAGCAACAGAACGAGAATGAATAGGAGGGAAGAATGGTCACAGAGACCCTGTTGCTCAAGTGTGAGGACACTCGTCATGGCTTCTGGCTGCGCCAGCCTGGCCGTTACCTGCCGTTGTCTGTTGTCTTGACATTCTTACTTCCTAAAGCCTTCACTGCCTCGTTTCCCTTCTGTGACGCACACTCAGCTCCCTCCTTTTCACTCAACCCTGAATCTAGGACGAGCATTCCTAGATCATATTCCTCATCCAAAATGCTGGGGACCAGGTGTGCTTCAGGTTGTGGATTCTTTGATTTTTGCAACGTTTGCATCCACACACAAAATGAGTTAACGTAAGGATGGACCCCACCGCTAAAGATGAAATTCATTTACGTTTCATACTCAAGTTAGACACCTAGCCTGAAGGTTATTCTATAAAATATATATTGACTGTGACCCATCGCATGGAGGTATATGTGAGATTTCCTACCTGTGATGTCATGTAGCACCCAAAATGTGTCCGATTTTGGAATACTTTTAAATTTTGGATTTTTGAATAAGAGGTACTCGACCTGTGCTTACAATATTTTATCCCAACAAAATGTAGCCTGGGAAAGAAAGAAGACTGTGGTTCCCTTGACATGTGCTGGAATCCCAGTGCTATTAACTTTTCTCTCCCCAAAAGTCAAGGCTGCTCAGGTTTAGTCATATTTTTACTGAATTGCTGTATCTTTTTTGATATACAAGGGTAATTCCAAAAATTGGCCAAAAAATTGAATTAAAAGGTAAGTTTACTTTTGTACAAAAACATTTTGAGTCTTTGCATGGTTTTTTCTTTTTCTTTTCTTTTTTTTTTTTTTTTTGACAGGCAGAGTGGACAGTGAGAGAGAGACACAGAGAGAAAGGTCTTCCTTTTGCTGTTGGTTCACCCTCCAATGGCCTCTGCGGCCGGCGCACCGTGCTGATCCGAAGCCAGGAGCCAGGTGCTTCTCCTCATCTCCCACATGGGTGCAGGGCCCAAGCACTTGGGCCATCCTCCACTGCACTCCCGGGCCACAGCAGAGAGCTGGCCTGGAAGAGGGGCAACCGGGACAGAATCCGGCGCCCCAACCGGGACTAGAAC
Source organism: Sylvilagus floridanus (assembly GCA_949820135.1). Taxonomy (NCBI): domain Eukaryota; kingdom Metazoa; phylum Chordata; class Mammalia; order Lagomorpha; family Leporidae; genus Sylvilagus; species Sylvilagus floridanus. The sequence goes on from OX463245.1 coordinate 80,738,816, forward strand.
CTGGTGTGCCGGCGCCGCAAGGCAGAGGATTAGCCTATTGAGCCACGGCGCTGGCCGCATGGTTTTTTCATAGCATGCATTTGCATGAACTTTTTGAAGACCCTTTGTGTAGAAGTGCCACGTGCAGAATTTGATCTGCAAATGTGGATCTGTTGAGGTTGCGTCTGAACAAAATTAAAACCTCTGCAACTTTCCTCATTCTTTTAGTTTTTACACACATCTCATTTTTTATCAAATGTAAACACACAAATTGACTTGTTATGCTGTTGGACCTCTCAGCTACAGAGATGTCCACTTGCTCGGGAGGACGCCCAAAGATCCAGACTCCAGACGAGTTGATGCAAAAAAACACGAGGTATTTATTGAACGTTTGCGCAAACGGGCCTCCACCTCAGGCGGTGAAGAGCCCTGAGCAGCAGTTTCACACAGCTTATATAGGCAACAGATTAGCATATTCTTAGGCGGGGAATGCTGTGGTGTTACAGGATTGGTCAGCTCAGAGGGTCCATTAGCATGTGGGGGGGGTGCTGACGGAGAATGCTGAGGGAGAGTGCTGAGGTGGCACAGGATTGGCCGGTCGCAGTGACGTCATAAGAGCGCGCCCAGAAACTCTCTGAAGGGAGGGGCAGTTCTGCTCCGGGTTCACCTAGAGTTCATCCAGAGAAGGGAGGGGCAGCTCCGCTCTGGCTCTGGGTTCACCTAGAGTTCATCCAGAGAAGGGAGGGGCAGCTCCCCTCTGGGCATGCTCAGAGGCTTCCCGAAGGGGCGGGGCGGCTCCCCTCTGAGCATGCTCAGAGGCTTCCCGAAGGGGCGGGGCGGCTCCCCTCCGGCTGCGGTCCCTTCGCACCAGCGCCTGTGGCCTTGTTGGGCGCCCTGAGGAGACCCAACGATCACCCGCGGCCGGGGCGTCCTGAAGACGACTCGGGGGCGGGGAGATCCCTCGGCCGCCGGCCGAGGGCGAGGAGTCTGGTCTGGGGGCTGCTGGGCCCGCACAGACTCCACGATCATGCGGAGCCGGAGCGTTGCCGCGGCAACCCGCGGCCGCGGAGCCCCGACGACCACCTGGGGGTGAGGCGGCCCCACCACTGCAGAGTGGCCCCGCCACACACGGGGTCAGTGTGGGCTGGGACGACGCTGCCACTGCCCGCGGGCCGCCGGATGAGAGGGCGTGGGGCCCAGGGCTGTCGCAGGGCCCGGTGCCTCTCCTCGTAAGGGTCCTTCAATGCAAAGTAGCCTTTGTGGAAATCTGTAAGGTAAAGAGAAATACCTATTTTGGAGGGGGTCTGATAAAGCAAGCTATTTAGCCTGATCATTTTGTACAGTTTAAACATTGCCAAATATAAGGAGCCTTAATGCTTAATGTATGCTCACTCTGCCGATCATGTATAGGAAAATTAGTCCTTGCCTTCTTGAGAGTGTATCTACCCACTTAGTGAATCCTATTAAGCCAGCAAAATACAAGTGCTGGGAGTCCATTTTCCTCCTTCTGTTCGTGTAATCCAGCGACCTCTGTCTTCTTTTCAGCTGGCCGAGGGCACATCGGGGCTTCTCTAAGGCTGGCTTCTCTGAGATGATGGATTGATCTCCGAAGCCAGTGCTCTGCCCTGTGTCCACTGCAGGCTGACCAGGTCTCATGAATAGTGCACTATGCTGGCAGGAAAGCCCAGCTGACTTTTATTCATTTTCACGAAGTTGGCTTCCAGGCTCCGCCTAGCCTCAGACTGAAGGCGCTTGGGCATCCCCTCCCAGTGGTAGATCAGAATCAAAACATCTCCCAGTGGCATCCATTGCTCCACCAGCTCCTGGGGCTCTCTGTTTGCTGTCAGATGCAAAACACAGAAAATTTACCAACCAGTTTCACTTCAGGGTGTCTTGTTTCCAAGGATTATTTTTAATTGCAATAAACATCTCCTCCATTTTTTTATATTTCTAAAATTAATTGATCCTCTGTCACTCCTTTCTTCTTGTTTCCAATTTCCTGGATTTACTGCCAAAGCAATTGAAGATCTTTCCATGTCAGTCCCTTCTCAAGGATGTAGAAGGATAAATAATGAGTTTCATCTTTCTCCAAGGGGAGGTCCTGGCGAGGTTCCCTGTCTGGGGAGATGACTCACAGTGGCAGGAGCTGAGCTTGTCGGTTTCATTCTCACATCATCTCTCAGGCACTGTGTCTGTGGTGCCTGCTCTTGGTGCCATTTGCCTAGGGACAAAGTCCGTTAAGCACCGCAGTTTCTCTCTTGATCTCCAGTGCACACTGAGGAAGCACATGCTTTCTCTTGCTTCGTTTTCACACCTACCAGCACCAACACAAATTACAGGTGCACCTTCACTTATGTGAGGTAGCATCCGGATAATCCCGCCAGAAGTGCAAAATATGGGAAGTTGAAAGTGCTTTCAATACCTTGACCTTGCCATATATCCTAGTTGTACAGCACAGCTGACTGAGAGCTGTGGCTGCCACTATCCGGCACCATGAGAGAGGACTGCACCATACAGTGCTAGCCTGGAAAAGGTCCAAATTCAGCAGCTGAAGTCTGATTTCTACTGAATGCTTACTGCTTGTTTCACCAATGCAAGTTTGAAAAACCAGACATCTATGTAGTGCTCAAGTCATTGGATGAATAGCTATTCTCTCTGTTTCCACTACCTCAATGCTCCATGTAAGTAGCTTATATAAATATATGCTATAACAATAGGTTCTATTTACATACTGATTTAGAGATTTTGCATGTATTATTTTAGTGGAGTCTACGAAACTCTTTGAAGAATGGGAATTTGATAGAAGCATTTCAAAGATATGGAAACTGAACCGCAGGTTAGGCAATATATCAATAATCACTGGCTTTAGATTTGAAGATCAGTATTTCAGGTCCTTTCTTCAGTTCTTTTCTGACCGTTTATTTTTCGTGGCCTGAGCCTGTGCTGTCAGACTTCTGCCCTCAAGTCACCCAAATGCTTTCCGAGTGCCCACTCGTCCTCTGCGAGCCTGGCCACTCGATGCTGAGTGTATGTGTTGACATGTGCGTGCCCCAGGCTGACATTGGCAGTGAGCCTGGACTTGTCCCTAAACTCTTCGGCACAGTCCCTGGCAGCAAGCGGGAGTTTCCATTCAGCTACTGTGTGCCCTGGAACAGGAATAGCGGCTGGGGCCCCTTCAATGTCACTCCTACCTGTAAGATGGAAATCACACTTTCCGTTATCAGTCCTGGTGTCCTCCAAAGTGCCAAACTCGCTCCTGTTTCCCTACTTCCAAACCCACCTCTGCACACCTGCCACGCGCCTTTGCCCCTCCATGTCACTGCATGTGCAGCTCCGTGGTACAGCATTGTATTCTCTGCTCATGGTCTAATCTCGCATTGCTTGCCATGGTCACTATGAGTGACATGGACCCCCCAGTCCTCTGACATAGAACTTGGCCCTGTGCTACACTCTGACCAAGGGAATGGGGACAGGGTGCTGGTTCTGGGCCAAGTCCTTCATAGGCACTACAGGTTTCTGCTCACCCCTCTCATGTTTCTCCCATTTGTCATAAGAAAAGTATTCCCTGGGTAACTGCTGGACCCCAAATCTGGAAACATGGGGAATACAGCTGAGCCCAGTAAACAGCTGGGAGCCAAATCCAGCAAAGCCCCAGTAAAGCCCCAGCTGGCCCACAGACCCACGGGAGCTGGAAACTGTTTGTTATATGCCACTGGGTTTGGGAGTTGCTTATTACTAAATTTACACATTAAATATTAATTATTGGTTTATTACATTACACAGTTGAGCACATATGTGTGTGCACACATAGTGATAAAATTACTTCCAACCAAAAAACTTCCTATTACATTTCCCAGCTTGAATTTTTTTAAAAAGAGTTATTTATTTATTTGAAAGGCAGAGTTACAGAGAGAAAGAGAGTGAACCACCTGCTGGTTCACTCCCCAGTTGGCACAACAGTTGGAGCTGTGTTGATCTGAAGCCAGGAGCCAGGAGCTTCTTCCGGGTCTACCATGTGGGTGCAGGGGCCCAAGGACTTGGCCATCTTCTACTGCTTTCCCAGGCCACAGCAGAGAGCTGGATCAGCAGCGGAGCAGCCGGGACTTGAACCAGTGCCCATATAGGTTGCCGGCACTGCAAGAGGTGGCTTTATCCACTATGCCACAGCGCCGACTATCCCAGCCTGAATTTAATGAGGCAGAAATCCAGAGGCAGAGCTAGCTTCTCCCCTGTACACAGAGCAGACTTCCCGTTGCAACTTTCCTCCCATGTCCCATGCTGTTGTCTCCCCGGTAGGAGCAGATGTTGGCTTAACACAGAATTTGGAGGGGAATTCCATGGGTGTTTGTGCGTTGGGAGCAGGGAGGGAGAGGTAATCAATAGCGTTGAAATGACAGAGCAGGATCAGGCTTAGTAAGACTCAGATAGAGCAGTCTTCTCAGGAGGTGTGAGGACAGTGGCCATCAGCCCTGAGCTCTCAGGGACCTAACTCAGAACGCTTGCTTTCATTAATGTGTCTCTTCGGAAAGGATTGGGACAACCCAATTGTTTCGCTCTCAAAGTGCCCCGTGGCCCGAACTCCCAGAGCTGCCTGTCTTTGGCTTAAGGCGCTCAAGGTTTATTACCATGAAAATTCAGTAGAGAAAGTGGGAGCAGTTTCAATGTTCCCCAAGAGTTTTATTAAGATATGGATTGATTTAGCAAATGAACTAACTAACAGAGCCCAGGGCCCTGGTCGAATGGAAACAGGAGGATAATTTGGATGGAGCCAAGACACGGAGCAGGGGGCACCTGCTGGGGGCTGTGTCGGTCAAGGTTTGCAATTGGTCAAACAGTGGATTTGGCAAATTCAGCGGCAAACAAGGACCTAGTTCTCACACTCTGCAAATAGAAACTAAGGAGAAAGGAAATTGGCAAATATTCCCAGGGCTTCCTGTGAGAGACAAGGATGGGCCCTGTCCTAGCAGGGACAGGGGTTTGCTTCTGTTCTCTGCAAAACATGCACACTCACACACACACACACACACAGCCCTACACCTGTGCCTTTCTGTCAGGCTGAAAGCTTCCCTTAACTTGTTCATTTTGAATTCTAGGTGATAATGAAGCAATGCAATTTCAAATAGAGCTGTCTTCTGACTTTACACTAACAGGCACATGTATCTGTTTTTCGCTGAGAACAGAACATCTTTGCTGGCGCAAGCCTGGCTCCCTGGTTTTTCTACTACAGAATTCTGGCAGGCGCAGAAGGTCTTGGCTAGCCAGACGAGCAGGAGTGTGTGGGACGTGTGCCCAGGGCTCACAGCCAGCTTTGGGGCCCTTGCCATGCTGCCTTCTATAACTGACCCCCTGCCCTCCAGCGGAATGCCTTGGGCTTGAGCTCCTCCCCGGGGACTCTCTGGGGGCCACTTCCAGCAGCTGCGGACAGGCCCAGCTGCCACGGCTCTGTGGGCCAGCGTGCCCTGCCCAGCGGCCATCAAGAATGACTCCCAGAGGTGCCAGCTCCATGGGGGACCCTGCAGTCCTGCTGTGTGATGTCCTATGCTCTAGAGGGCAATCAGGGGCTAAACTTCAGAATCCCTCTGCAACCGGGTGCTTGGGAATGTAGAATCAACCAAACAGACGGAGGTTCAAGTCCCACCCCCTGGGTGATGCCTGTGTGGCCTGCTGAGGGGCCCCCTCCTCCCTAGGCCAGTCTTCAGTGACCATGATGAATGCTAAGCTTACCTCTGAGAAAAGACAGCACAGAGCTCAGCTGTCTAAAGAGTCAGCTTCGTGGCTGGCGGGAGAAGATGGGTTGCGGAGGGGGCGGGGAGGATTGGGGGAGGGTCTTGGGGTGAGCGGGGCCGGGGAGGGGGGTGGCTTGCACTGATGAGGGTTTCCTTTCTGTTTGGCACTGCCCAGCACTGTTCTCAGGCAGTCTTCCCCCGCAATAGAAAGTTTGGTTTGTGCAGCCACAGGTCGCACCTGCGGAAGTAAATCTGTTGGGAGATCACCCAGGGACACCCCAGCCACACCAGCCCGCCCTCAGTGGCTTCCTCATGGACCCCGAAATGCCTTTCGGCAGAGCCTTAAACACCCACGCGGAAAGCCAGATGGACTCAGGTCCCTGCTAAAACTCACCATTTGCTCTACAGGATTAGCCCTGCCCTGGGAGAGGGAGCTTCCACCCTCCAGGGCCATTGCACCTGCAGCTGCAGCTCAGTCCCTCGGCATCCGTGGACGCAATCCCTTTGTGGGTCCCCCAGGCTGCCCACTCTTGAGTACCCCCATCAAGAGTAATCTCTCTGGGCAGCTTCGATTTGCTCCTTTGGGGAGAAGCAGTGGCTCCCTCTGTCCCGGTCCCTTGACTTTATGTCCTTTCTTCTCTGCTACCTTTCACTGCAGGGCTCTGTAACTGATCAGGTTGCCTGTTAATGCCAGGAGTTCCCGCGGAACACCCAGCTCAGCCAGTAGCTATGAGACCCCTGCTAGCCCGGGATCTGTGCTCAGGAAGACAGCGCCCTCTCAGCCACCTGGCAACCCAGCAGCTGGGGAGGGGGACTAAAAAGACTGTTTCATTCATAAGATTTTTATAAGAATTAAGTGAGCCCGTGGAGGTGAAGTGTTTAGAATAATGCTTGGCTCGCAGCGAAAACCGGTAACGATTGGCTGTTATGAATTCTTTAAAATTGTATGTTTTCATCAGTGAAACCCCAGTTTAGCCTTTCACCCTTCACAGTTTTGATTCTTTCTCTTCCACGTCATACAAAGCTTTCTGCCCCCAAGTACTTGTTCAGAATGTATTAAAGGCAAAGGATGAATTGATTAAATATAGCAGAGGAATTAGCCTCGTGGGATGAAGGATTGGCCTAGCAGGTACGATGCCCACGATCCACCTGGGAGTAGCTGGGTTCGGTTACCATCCACAGCTCCTAACTCCAAATTCCTGCCAGTGCAGATCCAGGAAAGCAGCAGAGCTGGTTCCAGTAACTGGGTTTTTGTCAACCCATGTGGGAGAACCGGATCATGTTCCCAGCTCCCGACATTTGGGAAGTTAAACAGCAGGTGGGAACTAACTCTCTCCCCACCCCCATCCGGGGTCTCTATCTGCTTCTTAAATAATTAAAAAAAAAAAAACTAAATGAATACATCCACTAGGAAAGAGAGAGCAGGATTACCATGACACTACTTAGTGGAAGATGTCGAGTGCCCAAACCATATGCCATTACTGAACATTTGTTTGTCTTTAAATAAAATCTTTATTTCTTGACTGACAATCAACGACTTGCATGAGAAGTTAGCAAGTCTGATGCTGGTACAAATTCCAAGAGTGTTATCCCTGGAGTGTATTTTTGCACTTGTTTTCACCAGATTAGTTTCAGTTTGGGTGGGATCATATTTCAATTTTTTTTTTGTAATATAGAGACACATTCTCAAATCATTTATTTAATTTTATTTATTTTATTAAGATTTATTTATTGGGGCTGCGCCGTGGTTTAACAAGCTAATCCTCCGCCTTGCAGCGCTGGCACATCGGGTTCTAGTCCTGGTCAGGGCGCCGGATTCTGTCCCGGTAGCCCCTCTTCCAGGCCAGCTCTCTGCTGTGGCCCGGGAGTGCAGTGGAGGATGGCCCAAGTGCTTGGGCCCTGCACCACATGGGAGACCATGAGAAGCACCTGGCTCCTGCCATCGGATGAGCGTGGTGTGCCGGCTGCAGCGCGCCGGCCGCGGCGGCCATTGGAGGGTGAACCAATGGCAAAGGAAGACCTTTCTCTCTGTCTCTCTCTCTCACTGTCCACTCTGCCTGTCAAAAATTAAAAAAAAAAAAAAAAGATTTATTTATTGGGGCTGGTGCTGTGGCGCAGTGGGTTAACTCCCTGGCCTGAAGCCCTGGAATCCCATATGGGTGCCGGTTCAAGACCCGGCTGCTCCACTTCTGATCCAGCTCTCTGCTATGGTCTGGGAGGGCAGTGGAGGATGGCCCAAGTCTTTGGGCCCCTGTACCCACATGGGAGATCCAGAAGTAGCTCCTGGCTCCTGGCTTTGAATTGGCACAGCTTGGGGAGTGAACCATTGGATGGAAGGCCTCTCTCTCCCTCTCTGCCTCTCCTCCCTCTCTGTAACTCGGACTTTCAAATAAATAAATAAATCTTTTTTAAAAAACGTAAAACCTTCTTTAAAAAGTGAAGGTTTATTTATTTATTTGAAAGTCCTAGTTACACAGAGAGAGAAGGAGAGGTAAAGAGAGAGAGAGAGAGAGAGAGAGAGAGAGAGGTCTTCCATCTCTTGGTTCACTCCCCAGATGGCTGCAACAGCCAGAGCTATGCCGATCAGAAGCCAGAAGCCAGGAGCTTCCTTAGGTCTCCAGGTCTCCCATGTAGGTACAGGGGCCCAAGCACCTGGATCGTCTTCCACTGCTTTCCCAGGTACATTAGCAAGCAGCTGGACTGGAAATGGAGCAGCCAGGACTTAAACCTGCACCCGTATGTGATGTAGGCACTGCAGGTGGAGGCTTTGGCTTCTATGCCACAGTGCCAGCCTCTAATCATTAAAAATTTTTCTCGCTTAGTATTTTCATTTTTGCTCTTCCAGTTTCATAGGGGAAAAATGAAGACTAGATGCAAACACACAAAAGGAATAAGAGTGCAAACTACTTCCTTCTACTGGTGAGGCACAGTGCATATATTTCGAATGGTGAGTTGGGGACACGTATAGTTGAGGTTTGAGAAACTTTTGGAATGATAGGCCCATAGGTTGCATAATTGTATATGAAAAAAATCTTTAAAATATATGAGTGCAGGTCCAGTGCTGTAACATAGCAGGTTAAAGCCCTGGCCTGAAGTGCAGGCATCCCATATGGGCGCCGGTTCAAGTCCTGGCTGCTCCCCTTCCGATCCAGCTCTCTGCTGTGGCCTGGGAAAGCAGTAGAAGATGGTCCAAGCCCTTGGGCCCCTGTACCCATGTAGGAGACCTGGAAGAAGCTCCTGGCTCCTGACTTCAGATGGGCTCAGCTCCAGCCATTGCAGCCATTTGGGGAGTGAATCAGCAGGTGGAAGACCTTTTTCTCTCTGTCTGTACCACTCTGTAACGCTGTTTTTCAAATAAATAAAAATACATTTTAAAAAGATCTATTTATTTTAAAAATATGTATGAGTACCGGCATTCATTTGGAAGCAACCATAGGTCTCATTTAAGCCTCCCACTGCTTTGACACGCTAGGGATGAACCAGCCACTTCACAACCTTTAGACTCTGGTCTTCTGCCCTGCCAGGGAAAGCTTTGGGGTGAAGAAATCCTTTTACTGTATTATGTTCTTTTATAAAAAGGTTTCACCCAGGTTGTATTGACCTGAGCTGGGCCAAGTTGTAAGTGGCTGGGTATGCGAAATGGGCAGAGATTTTGAAGAAAATGCTGTATAAAAAAGCCAAAGGAAAGCCAACTCTGCCACCTGGTGTAAACACAGATCATTACAACTTCCTTTGTTCAAACGAAATAACAGCGAATGTGGTTACTCCTCATTCATCAAGGGTCATTATGACGTGATGTCCTGGGTGAGTGGTTCTCCAGGTGGTTGTTACCTATTTTAAAACACTGTTGGCACGGCCACTTGGTCCAGTAGTTAAGAAGCCAGTTAAATGCCTGTGACTTGGGGGCTGGCACTGTGGTGTAGTGGGGAATGCTACCTCCTGCAGTGCTGACATCCCACATGGGTGCCGGCTGAGTCCCAGCTGCTCCACTTCCAATCCAGCTCTCTGCTGTGGCCTGGGAAAGCAGTAGAAGATGGCCCAAGTCCTTGGGCCCCTGCACCCACATGGGAGACCCGGAAGAAGCTCCTGGCTCCTGGTTTCAGTCTGGCCCAGCTCTGGCCATTGCAGCCATTTGGGGAGTGAGCCAGCGGATAGAGATTCTCTCTCTCACTCTCTCTCTCTCTCTCTCTCTCTCTCCCACTCTCACTCTACCATTCAAATAAATACATCGCTAAAAAAAAAAAAAGAAACCCATGACCCACATCAGAGTGCCTGGGCTGGATCCTTGGCTCTGGCTCCTGACTCCAGCTTCCCTTAAAGGAGACCCTGGAAGGCAACAGTGATGGCTCAAGTGATTGGGTTCTTGACATCCATGTGGGAGACCTGAATTGCATACGTGGCTCCTGGCTTTGGCCCAGCCCAGTCTCAGCTCTTGTGTGTGTGCATTCGGAAAAGAACCAGCGGCTGGGGGCTCTTCCATCTCTCTCTTTCTATCAAATAGAATAAAAGTGGGTTTTTTTTTTAGTTATTTATGGGAATGTTTCTAAAATAGTCACAAATTTCCTGTTGTATTATTGCAGTATTATGAACACAATCACATCTTTCCTGATGTCCCAGAATGCTCACTGAGAGCATAAATTATGCCACTTTCTCTGTAATAGATCATAGGGATGACCTCAAGGTTGAGATTCTCCTTGGGGGCTGGTGTTGTGACATAATAGGTTAAGCAGTGGTCTGGAGCACTGGTATCCCATATGGGTGCCAGTTTGAGCCCCAGCTGCTCCACTTCCAATCCAACTCTCTGCTGTGGCCTGGGAAAGCAGTAGAAGATGGCCCAAGTCCTTGGGCCCTTGCTCCCATCTGGGCTCATGGCTTCAGCCTTGCACAGCCCCAGACATTGTGGCCGTTGGGGATTGAACCAGTGGATGAAAGATCTCTCTGTCTCTCTAACTTTGCCTTTCAAATAAATAAAATAAATCTTTTTATAAAAAATATTTCCCCCTGCTGGAGCAGGGGTCTTTTGGATTTGGATTCCTACCACTCACTGCCCCACCATGAAAGCTGACCAGGAGTCACGAAGCTGGGAAGCAGAGATTGGTTTCCAAGTGGAAACAGGTGTTCTCCAGATGTGGCCAGATGCCTAAGAAAAGTAGAAAGTCAACGGGTCAAATCGGCAAAGAGCTTTCATGGCACAGAAGCAAAGAAGACACCAAAGGGATAAAAAACGGATGGAAGGGCTGGCGTGAGACGAAGAAACTCCAGTCACACATAGCGAAATGAGAGAGACAAGGTTGAAGAAAGGTGTTCTTTGTTTATTTCATCTTTCTGTGAACTTCACTGGGTGGGCTTACACACACCTGGATGGAATAGCCCATGCATCACACACTGAGGCTGGGGTGGTGCAGGTGTGTGCCAGAGCCTATGGCGTCCACGGCTGTGATGCACACAGCAACACGGGATCAGATCAAGAGAAAAGTCTGCAATCTAGCGGCTCTGTAAATATGAGAGGTGTGATGCACCTGCCTGCTTCACACAGCCTAGTGCTTTCCAGTGAGCATTAGAAATAATTTTAGCTGGTGCCATGGCTCACTAGGCTAACCATCCATCTGCCGCGCTGGCACCTTGGGTTCTAGTCCCAGTCAGGGCGCCGGATTCTATCCCAGTTGCTCCTCTTCCAGGCCAGCTCTCTGCTGTGGCCCGAGAGTGCAGTGGAGGATGGCCCAAGTGCTTGGGCCCTGCACCCCATGGGAGACCAGGAGAAGCACCTGGCTCCTGGCTTTGGATCAGCACAGTACGCTGGCCACAGCGGCCATTGAGGGGTGAACCAACGGCAAAGAAAGACCTTTCTCTCTGTCTCTCTGTCTCTCTCTCTCTCACTGTCCACTCTGCCTGTCAAAACAAAATTTAAAACATTTATTTGAAAGGTTAAGAGACAGAGAGAGTCAGACGAGACAGAAAGATCTCCTGACTCCTGTTTCACTCCCCAGTGGCCCCGGCTGGACTAGGCCAACACCAGCACTAGCCCCAACTCAATGCAATTCTCCCATGTGGGTGGCAGGGACCCAGGTACTTGAGCCATCGTCACTGCTTCCCAGGGTGCACATTAGCAGGGAGCTGGGACGGTGCACATTAGCAGGGAGCTGCAGTGTGGGACGGACGCATCTTACCTGGCATTTTAATGCTTGGCTGAAAGCTCACTCCTGAACTTTGTTTTGTTTTGTTTTTAATACATAGAGGGCGTTTACTCTAAAATGATGATAGTGAGTATGGCATAGTAGTACATAGACAGTAACAGAGTCGCTTATTGTCATTGCCAAGTGCAATGTGGTGAACGTCATTGTGCTGTGTTTTTGCACAAATGGTAGTGCAGGGGAGGTGTCCACACCAGCACTGCCACAGCTGTGAGTGATGTGTTGTGCTGTGAAGTCACAATGGCTCCATCCTCGTAGGGTGCTCAGGACTTTGTATCTCCATTATCATCTTTTGGGACTTGTGTGCGTGTGTGTGTGTGTGTGTGTGTGTGTGTGCAGTCTGTCATTAGCTTAGCGAATGCAGGCCGGAAGAAATCCCACAGCTTTCTTGACTGTGCCTCTAGCTCTCTTAATCTCAGTGCTTCGTCCATCCATCCAGTTCCCAAACTCCAGTGGGAAGAGCAGCAAGTTATAGATGGGTCTGAGATAGGAACTCCATGTCTTTGTGTATGTGTTTTAAAATTTACTTGATAGAGAGAGAGAGAGAGAGAGGTCTTTTCATCTGTTGGCCTCATTCCCCAGATGGCTGTGATGGCAGAGGCTGGACCAGGTCAAAACCAAGAACTCCATCTGGACCTCCCACGAGGCAATAGGGTCCCAACTACCTGGGCCATCTCCTGCTGCTTTCCCAGATGCATTAGCAGGGAGCTGGATGGAAAACGCAGGTGGTTCTCTTCCCATGCGGCTGCAGGACCCAAGCACCTGGGCCATCCTCCACTGCTCTCCCAGGCCACAGCAGAGAGCTGTAGTGGAAGAGGAGCAACCGGGACAGAATCTGGCGCCCCAACTGGGACTAGGATCCGGGGTGCCAGCGCTGCAGGCAGAGGATTAGCCTAGTGAGCTGTGGCGCCGGCCTGTCCCAGTAAATTTGAAATGGGATCTGAGCATCCCCAGTTGTGGCTTAACCTGCTGCCCCATAACAACTCCCCCTTCATTTTTAAATAAAGCCCAGATTACTTTTTTTAGTATTTATTTTTATTTAATTTAAAGACAGAGAGAGAGAGAGAAAGTCCTTCCATCTGTTGGTTCCCCCTCCCCAGATGCCTATAACAGCCAGGTCTGGACCAGACTGAAGCCAGGACACAGACACTCCATCTTCCACTTGGGTGGAAGGGACCCAAGTACTTGAACTACCATCTACTGCCTCCTAAGGTGTGTTAGCAGGAAGCTGGGTTGGAAGTGGAGGAGCTGGCACTCACATACAGTGAGTGCTAGCAACTCGGTACTGTTCTTAGACTAATTTTTGTTAAGCTCAACTTTTTTAGTTTTCTGGAACTGGAGGGTGCTGGTAGGTGGGAGCTGGTACGGTGAGGGCCGGGTGAACATGCTCACCCCTTAACCTCTTTCTTTAATCTAGAAAATCCCCCTTCTCATGAGCCTCATTAATGTAGAGAGTTCCAGTAACACTGCCTAGGGCATATGTATTTGTATATTTCTTTAAAAATAAACTTTCAAACCTTCATTTTTTTCCCCCTCAGTAAAGCAATATATTGTGAGCCATTAATGTTAAATACTCTGACTCCAGGGACAAATTTGTAAATCAGAACATTTAGAATCAATTCAGTCATTAAGAGTTTACTGTCTCAAAAATGTTCAGTTTAGGAATTTCCACAATGTCTATTTATCATTTTGCTGAAGTCTATGAAACAAACATGTTTTTGCTCATCTCATCGATCCAGCCTCTAAATTTGATTTTATTCTACAAATTTTTGAAGTCCCTTTATAATTTTATTTCACCATTTAAGGAAATCTCCAAATGTCAATGCAGAATTATTTTGTCCAAATATCTTCTCCATTGATAGCACATATTTTTAAAAAAAGATTTACTTATTTATTTGAAGTCAGAGTTACAAGGGGAGGGAGAGAAAGAGAGCTCTTCTATCCACTAGTTTGCTCCCCATTTGGCCACAATGGCCAGCACTGGGCCAGGCCAAAGCCAGGAGCCAAGAGCTTCATCCGGTCCCCAAGCACACACTTTCAATGAGTGCTTTTTTCTCCTTAAAAATTGCTTGTGGGAGCAGGTGTTGTGGTACAGCAGCTGAATCCCACCAGCAGTGCTGGCGTCTCATGTGGGCGCTGCTTCGGGTCCTGCCTGCTCCAATTCCTCGCCAGCTCCCTGTGACTATGCCTCGGAGAGCATTGGAAATGGCCCAAGTCCTTAGTCAACTGCACCCACCTGCAAGGCTTGGCTGGCGTTCCAGGCTCCTGGCTTTGGACTGACCCAGCTCCTGCCATTGCAACCTTCTGGGGGAGTGAAGCAGCAGATGAAAGATCTCTTTCTCTTTCCCTGTCTCTGCCTCTCTCTCTCTCTCTCTCTCTCTCTCTCTCTCTCTCTCTCTGTAACTCTGCCTCTAGGATAAATAAATAAATCTTTTAAAAATTGCTTGTGAACCATTAATAGGACTAGATCAAAGAGGATTGTATTTAGTATTTTTATTTCTTGAAGTGAAAATTTGCTCTAAATTTGTCTCTACAGGTAAGGTGAGGCTATATTGCATTTTCCCAGGTCAATCCTGGTCTATGCCTGGTCTCCTGTCTACTTAAATAAAATCCGTTTTATTCCTGAAAGATATCTCAACGTGGATGATGAATGTTTATTCATAAATGATACCAACTCACAATAGTATTAGTTCTTCAGATTCAATGAAACCTTCACTTATCTTGTCAGAAAAATGTTACCTCTTTTTTAAATGCAATAAAAGAAATAAGATGCTTCTTTCTGTATAATTTTGGAAGCGATATTCTACAATGCAAATTTTGAAAAAATTATTATTTTTTTTTTGTTGCAGAAAACCCACCTACCAGCACTCTCCAGTTCCAGAAAACTAAAAAAGTTGAGCTTAACAAAAATAAGTTTCAGAACAGTACCGAGTTAGCAGGCAGCAATAACTTGAGAAGTCTGGCAGCGCAAGACCCACAGTTGCTTCTGCTCCCCTTAGGACAACTGCCGGCCCACTCCAAAGAGGTGGCGGCTGTGCAGAGCTGGTGGGAGTCTCAGGTGGCTGAGAGGTCAGAAGTCAGAGGTCAGGACACGCCAAGGAAGAGGGCCTCGCAGAGCACCATGTTTTCAGCTGAGATCCTTGCAAGGCTTCATCCCAGGAAAGGTTAAGCTTAAGCTAGATTTGAGCTTTAAAGGGCTCATATTGGAATCAAACTAGCCCCTGAGAGATCAAGGAATATTCCTCTAGCCAGCTGCCAGAAGCAAAGGGCCATTCTTCCTTGGGGAAACACGACCTCATCCAGAGTCTTAAGCCACCTCCACGCATTTTCTTACACGATGTCTAGAACTCAATTAAAAATGACTAGGCATGTAAAAAGAAAACAGTGAAAACAGTGCCCATTTATGATTTTTAAAAAATTTTTAAGAAACTGGAATTAAAGACACACAGAGAAAGCATCATATTTTATGATAAAACATTGAAAACTTTCCCTTTAAGATTAAAAAGAAGGCAAAGTGTTTGTAATAAAAAATTGTATTAAATATTGTGGGTAGTATCCTAGACATTGTTGTAAGGAAAAACATATAAAGCTTGCGAATAAAGATATAAAATTCATTTTAATCATAGATTACATGATTATAAGTAAAGAAATTCCAAAAGATTCTGTAGGCAAACTACTAGAATTTGTAAGTGGATTTAGGGAAATTGCTGGGTACAAGGTCAATATAAAAATTAGTTGAATTTTATATACTAGCTTCAAGTTAATGAGAAACTGTGTGTTTTAAAATGATCCCATTTGGAGGCACATGGCTAGCTTTGCAGTTAGGGCACTGGTTAAGGTGCACATCCCACATCAGGGTACCTGGGTTTGACACTCAGCTCTGGTCACTGACTCAAGCTTCCTGCTAATGCAGACTCTAGAAGGCAGTGGTGATGGCTCAAGTAATTGTGTTTCCATCACCTGGGTTGTGGCTTCAGCTCCTGGCTTCAGCCTGGCCCAGTCCTAGCCACTGTGGGCATTTGGGATGTGAGCCATCAGATGGGAGCACCTCTCTCCCTCCCTCTTTCTCTCTCTCCCCTTCAACAAATCATTTTTTAAAATATCCTGTTCATAATCGTGCCAATTAAGATCTACCAATACATTAAAAAATTGAAAGATAAGTTAAAGGATACCTAGTTAAATGGCAGGATATACCAAATTAATAGATGGTTCACTCCTCAATTGGCTGCAACAGCCGGAGCTGTGCCAATCCAAAGCCAGGAGCCAGGAGCTTCTTCTGGGTCTCCCACATGGGGGCAGGGAACCAAGGACTTGGGCCATCTTCCACTGCTTTCCCAGGCCACAGCAGAGAGCTGGATTGAAAGAGGAACAGCTGGGACTTGAACTGGCACCCCTATGGGTTGCCGGCACTTCAGGCCAAGGCTTTAACCTTCTGCTCAACACCAGCTCAGCAAAAATTTCTTAATTCAAACACAGGAAATAGTCACCACCAAGAAAAATATTAACAATCTGCACTGCACAAAAATTAAATTTCTTTTCAAAAAAAGACACTATTAAGAGTGTGAAAAGGCAAATCTAGAGCAATAGAAGACATTGAAACATACTTCATTGGCACAGGGATTATCTGTCCTCTCTCTTTCTATTTGTTCTCTTGCTAAATAAGGGGGGAAAGACAGAAAATACACAAAAGGTGATATTCGAATGCTCAGTAAACATGAAAAACTGAACTTCATCTTTCATCAAGCAAGCACTTTGTTAAATGAGAGAAGTCCACCCCAGAAATTACAAATACCTCATGATCTTTATTTATTTGACAGGTAGAGTTAGGCAGTGAGGGAGAGAGACAGAGAGAAAGGTCTTCTTTCCATTGGTTCACTCCCCAAATGGCCGCTACAGCCAGCGCCATGGCGATCTGAAGCCAGGAGCCAAGTGCTTCCTGCTGGTCTCCCATGCAGGTGCAGGGCCCAAGCACTTGGGCCATCCTCCACTGCACTCCCTGGCCACAGCAGAGAGCTGGCCTGGAAGAGGAGCAACCGGGACTAGAATCCGGCATCCATATGGGATGCCATCGCTGCAGGCGGAGGATTAACCAAGTGAGCCAGGGCGCCGACCCCTACCTCACGATCTTACTCATAGACGAGAACTAAAAAGGTTGCTCTTATGGAAGCAGAGAGTAGAACAGCAATTAGCAGAGCCTTGGTGTCCAGCAAAGGGGGGCAGGCAGAGATCGTAGCAGGGATCTGTTCCATCCAAAGTTCACAACCTGGCACAGCGGCTTCCTAGTGCGCAAAGTCGAGGGGCTGGCGCTTTCAGACAGGAGGCGGCGTGCATCTGGGATTGAGCGGAAGAGGGAGCCATGGATGCTGATAATGTCTACCTCCTGATGCAGGTGGCAGTGACACAGCAAAGTGGGGCTTTGGGTTGTGCCCTCTTCCCTGTGTACCTTTAGCTCTTCCTTAAAAAATTAAATATAGAACTACCATATGATCCAGCAATTCTAACCGAAGAAGTGAAATTAGGCTACCAAAGACACATATTCTCTCCATGTTCACTGTAGCACTATTCACAAAATGAAGCTATGAGTTGTGGTGAACGAGATGCCCACTGATTGACAAATAGATTAAGAAAATGTGGGCGGGGAGCTGCGCTGTGGTGCAGCTGCTGCCTGCAGTGTCGGCATCCCATATGGGCACTGGTTCAAGTCCCAGCTGCTCCACTTCCTAACTAAGCTCTCTGCTATGGCCTGGGAAAGCAGTGGAGAATGGCCCAAGTCCTTGGGCCCCTGCATCTGCATGGGAGACCTGGAAGAAGCTCCTGGCTCCTGGCTTCAGATCGGCTGAGCTCTGGCATTGCAGCCACCTTGGGAGTGAACCAGCAGAAGGAAGACTCTCTCTCTCTCTCTCTCTCTCTGCCTCTGCCTCTCTATAACTCTGCCTTTCAAATAAATATTAAAAAAAGAAAGAAAGAAAAAAAATGTGGGGGCCAGTGTTGTTACACAGTGGGTTAAGCCACCACCTGCAAAGCCAGCATCCCGTATTGAAGTGCCAATTTGAGTTTGGACTGATCTGTTTCTGATCCAACTCCTGGATAATGTGCCTGGGAAAGCAGTGGACGATAGTCAAATACTTGGGTACTTGCTACCCTCGTGGGAGACCAGGATGAAGCTCTGAGCTCCTGTCTTAGGCATTTGAGAGTGAACCAGAGTATGGAAGATCTCTCTCTCTCTCTCTCTCTGTCACTTTTCTTTTCTTTCTTTCTTTCTTTCTTTCTTTCTTTCTTTCTTTCTTTCTTTCTTTCTTTCTTTCTTTCTTTCTTTTTTTTTGACAGGCAGAGTGAACAGTGAGAGAGAGAGACAGAGAGAAAGGTCTTCCTTTACTGTTGGTTCACCATCCAATGGCCGCTGCAGCCAGCGTGCTGCGGCCAGCGCACCGCGCTGATCCAAAGCCAGGAGCCAGGTGCTTATTCTGGTCTCCCATTCAGGTGCAGGGCCCAAGGACTTGGGCCATCCTCCACTGCACTCCGGGGGCACAGCAGAGAGCTGGCCTGGAAGAGGGGCAACCAGGACAGAACTCGGTGCCCCGACTGGAACTAGAACCCTGTGTGCAGGCGCCGCAGGCGGAGGATTAGCCTAGTGAGCTGCGGCGCCGGCCTGTCACTTTGCTTTTCAAATAAATACAACTTTTCAGGAAGCATGTGGTAAATACAAAACAGTACCATGCAGCCTTTAAAAAGAAGGACATTCTGTCACTTGCGACAATGCATATGAACCTGGAGGACATCACGTTAAGTACAATAAGCCAGGCACGGAAAGACAAATATCACGTGATCTTGCTCCCATATGGAAACTAAAGAAGGAGAATTGATAAAGCAGAAAATAGAATGGTGATCGTCAGAGGCTACTGGGTGAGGGGATGAGAGAGATTCGTTAGTCGAGGGCAGCAAAATTTCAGTTAGGAGGAGTCCCAGACACCTGTTGTGCAGTGTAGTGATTCTAGCTAACAACATACTGTACACTTAGGAATTACCGAGAGTGGACTGCGAATGTTCTCACCCCCCAATGATAAGTATTTGAAGTAATGGATATGTTAGTTTAGTCATTCTACAATATGTGTGTGTATCTCATGTTGCGTGCAATAAATATATTCAACTTTAATTTTATTAATTAAAAGTAAACATGAAAAAATTAAAAAGTAAATTGTTGGATATATCAGAAGGCAATAAAGTTACTTCAATTAAGGTAATGCTTCCAGTCTGTGCTACTTATTAAAATATCTAAAACTGGGACCGGCACTGTGGCATACAGGGCTAAGCCTCCTCCTGCAGTGCCGGCATCCCATATGGGAGCCAGTTCGAGTCCCAGCTGCTCTGCTTCTGATCCATCTCTCTGCTCTGGCCTGGGAAAGCAGTGGAAGATGACCCAAGACCTTGGGCCTCTGCACCCACGTGGGAGAACCAGAGGAAGCTCCTGGCTCCTGGCTTCAGTTCTGCCCAGCTCCAGCCATTGTGGCCATTAGGGGAGTGAACCAGCGGATGGAAGACCTTTCTCTCTGTGTTTTTTCCTCTTTCCCTGCCTGTAACTCTGCCTCTCAAATAAATAATCTTTTAAAAAATCCAAAAAAAAATTGTTACTGCCTATTAATATCCTCTCAGGTTGTTGCTTTTAAGTGTCATATATTTTCTTATAACTCATGGGGACTATAATTTCTTTTTCTTTAAAAAAAGATTTATTTATTTACTTGAAAGTCAGAGTAACACACAGAAAGAGAAGAGTCAAAGAGAGGGGGAAAGAGAGAGAGGTCTTCCATTGCAGTTGGCTGCAACGTCGGGAGCTGTGCCGATCTGAAGCCAGGAGCCAGGCACTTCTTCTGAGTCTCCCATGCAGGTGCAGGGGCCCAAGGACTTGGGTCATCTTATATTGATTTCCCAGGCCATAGCAGAGAGCTGGATCGGAAGTGGCGCAGCCAGGACTAGAACCAATGCCCATATGGGATGCCAGCAGTTCAGGCCAGGGTGTTAGCCCACTGTGCCACAGCACCGGCCCCTGACTATAGTTTCTTATATTACATTATAGGGTATTATAGGCCATAGAAGTGTTTACTCCTTTTTTAAAAATTTATTTATTTATTTATTTGTTTGAAAGCCAGAGTTACAGAGAAAGAAAGTGAGACAGAGACCAGGTAAGTTCAATACAGACACATTTTCCCCCCAAATATTTCTGCTGCCTTAGACTATTTCTGAAGTGAACTCCTGGATGAGGAAGACTGGCCGTATGGCTCATCTCAGATGTGTTCACAGTTCCCTGGTACGGAAGGCCTAGAACCAACTGAGCCGCCGTCATAGCAGAGCCAGATCCACAGAACCCTCCTTGCGGTTCCAGTGGTGGATCCACTCCCGGACCAGCAAAGTCTCAGAGCTGGTACTCCATCCACAAGGCCCTGCGGGCTGGAACGGGGAGTTCTCTTCACTCAGGACCCCTGGCAGATTTAGGCTTTACTCTCTCTCCATCGCCAAATGAGTCAGTGGCTTCTCACGGGTTGGAGCATTTGGCTTCTTTCTTCTTATTCATACTTATATATTTGAGAGGCAGACTTAGCGAGACAGGGAGAGGAAAAAAAAAAAGATCCTTGGAGTCACTCCACAGATGCCCCAAATTACCTGGGGTTCAGCCAGGGCTGAAGCCAGGAGCCAGGAACACAGCCCAGGTCTCCCATGTGGGTGGCAGAAACTCGGTTACTTGAGCCCCCACCACTGCTTCCCAGGGTCTGCACTGGCAGGAAGCTGGAGTCAGGAGCCGCAGCCGGGAGCTGAACAGGAGACTAGAAGGTGAGGCTGATGATAATTACGGAGAGCACCTGGCATAGCCCCACCCTGCTGAGTGCACTTGAACCCATGCCACGGTTTTTTTCTTTCCTGAGTTTCCTCTGCTTTCATTTTGCTTCTCTGTTATTCTTGCAGCCTCTCAAAACAGAAGAGTCTCATAAATGTTGAGGGGAGCCCTAGACTGTTCTAAAAACTCTGCCACCCTTGGCCGGCACCACGGCTCAATAGGCTAATCCTCCACCTTGTGGCGCCGGCACACCGGATTCTGTCCTGGTTGCCCCTCTTCCAGGCCAGCTCTCTGCTGTGACCAGGGAGTGCAGTGGAGGATGGTCCAAGTGCTTGGGCCCTGCACCCCATGGGAGACCAGAAGAAGCACCTGGCTCCTGCCATCAGATCAGCTCGGTGCGCCGGCCCCAGCGTACCAGCCGTGGCGGCCATTAGAGGGTGAACCAACGGCCAAGGAAGACCTTTCTCTCTGTCTCTCTCACTGTCCACTCTGCCTGTCAAACAAACAAACAAACAAAAAACCTCTGCCACCCCAAGAAATAGCTTGAATTCTTCCTCCTCTCTCTTTCCCCCATCCAGTTCAGTTCCTGAGACAGAACAGCACGTTTCCAAACATGAGTGTGGGCGCCATCTCCTGGTCACCTCGGAAACATGTCGGAAACATGCACTTATTGCAAGCATATTTCTAAGATTTTCTTACAGGTGAATGTTAAATTTGCACATTATTATACACTCTTAAAAGAAATAGGCACAGTAACAACTGAAATATGAAGATTCATCAAAAAATTTTATGAATTCAAAGGTAAATTTATTTTGGTGCAAAAAATGTTGGAATCCACATATAAAACGCTCTGGAAAAAACAATCATGGAAAATACGTATGTAAAGAACAATGCACGAATTTCAAAATGTTTGCACTCAAATCAGCTTATCTTTTAATTGCACCTTCCCACAAACTTTTTGAAGTCCTCTTATGGAATTTAAATTCCCTTGTATTTTGGTGTCTTTGTGTTAACTTATCATGACACGGGTGAGAGATGAAATTCACATATTTATTTGTCAATCTATTTGTTTCATAAGGTGACTTTTTTTCTTAAGAGCCTTGCTTTTGGAAAGTAGCTATGATGCTGTAGAAAGCTGGCAAACGCCCAGGACGGTGGGTGTGATGGATGAGCACACGGGCAGGGAGGAATGAGTTACAGTTCTGCCACTTCTTGATCCACCAGCCAAAGCAGAATCAGCAGAACACGTAGGGGAGGGAGGCACCCCAGCGCTCACCTGCTGCCTCCTGAGCTGCTGCTCACGAAGCTGGTGCTGGGGGGAGCACCCACCACGCCCCTCCTTGGGAGGTCTCTGAGGTTCTGCTGTTTGGCTTCTGCAGGCCAGAGAGCGATTTGGAAACTGCTGAGCTGATCGCTACCCTGGCAAAGCCCAAGGGAGACGGAGTTGGTCCATGGGGGGAGATTGCAGTGGGAGACTGCAAGGCTGGGATGGAGGAAGAACAAGCCGCCCTTCCCACTCCCCATGCACCCTGGGCCAGGAAGAAGCCAGGAGCTTCTTCTGGGTCTCCCATGTGGATGCAGGAGCCCACTCACTTGGGTCATCTTCTGATGCTTTCCCAGATGCATTAACAGGGAGCTGGATCACAAGTGGAGCAGTCGAGACTTGAACCGGCGCTCACGCGGGATGCTGGCATCATAGGTAGTGGCTGTACTGGCTACACCATGGCACCAGCCCAAGGCCCTTTTCAATGTGTTCTTCAGTGTTCAGCTCAGCACGTGGCTTGGCACGGAGGTATACAGGTACTTCAAAGAATCCAAGGGAAATGGAATGAAAAGATGTTTATTTTGGTGCAAAACATTCTTGACATCCAGGCATAGATTTTTCAGAATATGCATTGTCCACAACCTTAAAAATGTGCATAATGTGTATATTTGATAGATTTTATAAAGTAACTGTGTATATTGACTTAAAATTGACTTAAAATTAGTCAATTAATTTATTTCAGAGACACAGAGAGCACTCCCATCCATTTGTTCATTTCCCAAATGCCATTTGGAATGGCTGGGGTCCCCAAACTGGGAGATTTCCCATGTGGGTGTCCGTAACCCAAGTTCTTCAGTCATCACTGCTACCACAGGAAGCTGGAGTCAGGAGATGGTGAACAGAGCACAAGGACACTTACTTGCAAATGCTACGATCTGATGAGCCGCTAACTTATTCACCAAATAGCTAATCACAAATAGCCATGGCCATCTAAACTTCAAAAGTTTGTTACAATGTTCCCAGCTCCTAGCTGTTTCATTTCTTCTTCTTCTTCTTTTTTTTTTTTTTTAGACAGGCAGAGTTAGACAGTGAGAGAGAGAAAGAGACAAAGAGAAAGGTCCTCCTTCCATTGGTTCACCCCCCCAAATGGGCACCACAGTCAGCATGCTGCGCCGATCCGAAGCCAGGAGCCAGGTGCTTCTCCTGGTCTCCCATGCAGGTACAGGGCCCAAGGACTATGGGCCATCCTCCACTGCACTCCCGGGCCACAGCAGAGAGCTGGACTGGAAGAGGAGCAACCAGGACTAGAACCTGGTGCCCATGTGGGATGCCTGCGCCGCATTAACCAAGTGAGCCACGGCACCAGCCCCCTAGCTGTTTCATTTCAGTCCTCCCTAAAGCAAGTTACTGCCTTCAACTCAGTGTAAACAGACATTTCGGTGCTAATTTATCTTAGCTGTTATGCCAAGAAGCAATTACTCAACAAAACAAAGCTTTCTTTTTCTTAAAAGATGTATTTCTTTATTTGCAAGGTGAACGATAGAGAGGGAGGGAGGGAGTGAGGGAGGAAGGGAGGGAGAGAGAGAGAGTGTGTGTGTCCATTTAGTTCAGCTTGGTTGGCATTTTTTTTACAGATAAAGTTCTGACACCAGAACCACATTCTTTCCTGGCATGCATCTCTGCCTCTACACCCTGGTGTCAGTCCCCACCTAGCCCCGTGTATGCTGTACTTTGCTCTCTTGCCCAGGCCTGCCCCTGAGCTCTGGAGCCATCTGAACATCGAACTGTCTACTCAGCAGCATCTCCTGGGTTTTGCAAATGCAACCTACTCAATCCCATTTTGTGATTTTCCCCCATCTTGTCCCTGTCACCACCCCGGCTTCCCTCTCCTTTAAACACAGGAGACTTGCATTTCCTATTTCACCATGTTAGTTGCACAAGCCAGGACAACCTAGCAACCGTCCTGGGCTCCACCCTGTCTTATGGCCACCTGTTTAACTCATTTCCACACCTGCTCAGTTTCGCTGGCATTTGACTCATCCCTTTCTGTCTTCACTGCCATCTGTCACCCTCGTCCTATCTGCTACCATGTCTTTGTCTTTAAATACAATTTTGACTTTGCATATAGATTTCAGTTGGTGACACAATGGCACAGAACCCCAAATTCAACAGGTATAGCACAGCATGCAAGGACAGCAGGTTTGCTCCTCTCAGGATGAGTCCACAGCCTGTCTGTGACTCCTCAGACAACTCCTCCTCCCTTGCCCCAGTGTGTGCTGCCAGTGACACTGGAATATATCCAGTTCCTCTGTTGTGTATCTTGGCTTCTTAAAAATCAGTTAAGGCTTATCTTGGTGCTTGATCCCTAAAAATAAAGACTTCTTTGTTCTTTAAACAGCTGCATGTTATCCTGTTATAAAAATAAACTGCAGTTTATTGATTGATAGACATTGAGGCTATTGTCAACTTTAAAAAAAATCTATAAAGCAAATTCCTTGAAGTGGAGGTACAGTGCTCAGAGTCAAAGTTTCCATCATTTCTCCTGGAAACAATAGCTTCCAAATGGATGCCTCTCAATGAC
This sequence comes from Sylvilagus floridanus, assembly GCA_949820135.1. Taxonomy (NCBI): domain Eukaryota; kingdom Metazoa; phylum Chordata; class Mammalia; order Lagomorpha; family Leporidae; genus Sylvilagus; species Sylvilagus floridanus. The sequence continues at coordinate 80,763,384 of OX463245.1, forward strand.
TATTGACCCTGTAATCTTTTCTCTGCAGCCAGAGAAACCATTTCTGCCCATGGGTTTTCGCTTGCACCAGCACTGTTAGCTGAAAGCCTATCTTTTCCCTCACTGAATTATTACCTTACACTTTTGTCAAAAATTTATTGACTATACTATATTCGTATATGTGCTTATATGCATCCATATGCAAGTTTTATAGATATATATATATACACATATAGATATATAAACTATTTTCTTGTGATATGTTTACCTATACACAAATTTCATACTCTTTTTTTCTAAGATTTATTTATTTTACTTGAAAGACAGAGTTACAGAGACGGAGAGGCAGAAGCAGAGAGAGAGAGATCTTCCATCCACTGGTTCATTCCCCAAATGATCATGATGGCTGGAGCTGGACCAATCTAAAGCCAGGAGCCAGGAGCTTCTTCTGCATCTCCCACATGGGTGCAGGGACCCAATTATTTGGGCCATCTTCCACTGCTTTCCCAGGTGTATTAGCAGAGAGCTGGATTGGGAGTGGAGTAGCCGGGACTTGTACCAGTGCCCATATGGGATGTTGGCACTACAGGCAGTGGCTTAACCCGCTGTGTCACAGCACCAGCCCCAGTCTTTCTTTTTTTTTTTTAAGATTTATTTATTTGAAAGGCAGAGGGACAGAGAGAGGGAGAGACAAGAGAGAGAGATCTTCCATTCGCTAGTTCATGCCCCAAATGGCCACAATAGCCAGGTCTGGGCCAGGCCCAGGGAGCCAAGAACTTGTACTGATGGCAAGAGCCCAAGTACTTGGACCATCTTCTGCTGCCTTCCTGGGTGCATTAGCAGGGAGCTGGATCAGGAGCAGCATCAACGGAACTCAAGCAGGCACTCCAACATGGGAAACCGGTCTTGCAAGCAGTAGCTTAACTCACTGCACCACAACTCCAGCCCCAACAGAATTTTATAACTTTTGCTGTTTTTGAATGTCTTTATGGATTATAATTATCTTATTGATTTATGCAAAAAACAACAAAAACTAAGTTAACAAAACAAAAAGCTGATACTCAGGAGGAGTGTTGTTTCGGGTTGTGTTGACTGTACATGGATCAATTTGACAATTTAGATAAACTCCTCCTCCCCTCCTCCTCCTCCTCCCCCTCCTCTCCCTCCCCTTCTTCCTCCTCCCCTCCTCCTCCTTCTTCATCTTTTTTATCAGCAGTAATCTCTTTAACAACCATTCTTGCACCTTTTTCCCCCTCCTTTCCTCGCCAGGCTATGAAATTTTCAAATCTTTCAATCTTACTGCCTTTTGCTCCTGACTCTCCCTGGGAAGCTTACTAAAAATGACCCATAACACCCACACTGAAAGCTTTGCTGCCTTGAAATCTCTTCTGCCAAACAAACGACTCCATCACATTTAAATTCTGCCTTCCACAAAGTCTCAGGGCCTGGGCTCTGACAGCGAGGCTCTCTGTTGCAGTGCACCAAGGGTGTCCTTTAGTCCAGGTCCCACTGGAATCCTCATTTCCTTCTGAAGTCTTCACAGCACAGCCTTTACCATCCACGATTCCACTTGCAAAGCATTCTGACTTTCTGAGCACTCTCCTTAGAGCATTCTAGGCTTTCTCTAGCCTGCTCCTTGAATTTTCTTTTTTTTAAAGATTTATTTATTTATTTGAAAGACAGCTGTAGGGGGGAGATAGAATATTCCATCCATTGGTTAACTCTCCAGATGGCTGCAAGGACTGAGGCAGAGCCAGACTGAAGCCAGGAGCCAGGAGCTTCTTCTGGGTCTCCCATGTGGGTGCAGGTACCCAAGCGCCTGGGCCATCCTCTGCTGTTTTCCCAGGTGCCCCAGCAGGGAGCTAGATCGGAAGTGGAGCATCCAGGACCCATATAGGATGTCAGTGCTGCAGGCCATGGGTTAACCCGCTGTGGCACAGCACAAGCTCCAATTCCTCTTTAAATACTTTGTGTAAATCAAGTCTAAGGGCTCTGTCTCATCTGCAGGTATAGTTTTGTGTTGGTCCCACTCTCCTCAGTACTAACTTTCTGTGTTAGTCAGCTTTGAATTGCTACAACAAATACTTGGGGCAACTAGCTTTATAGAGTAAGAAGATTTAACATATAATTTTGGAGCTTCAAGTATAAGATGGGGTTGCCCCATTGGTTTGACCTCTGGTGAAGGCGGTGGGTGGTGGCATAGCTTGGTAGAAGTGCATGTAGGTTGGGGCTGGCATTGTGGTGAAGTGGGTAAAGTCAACACCTGCAGTGCCAGCATCCCATATGGGCTCCAATTCGAGTCCCAGCTACTCCACTTCCCGATCCAGCTCTCTGCTGTCCTGGGAAAGCACTAGAACATGGTCCAAGTGCTTCCTGCACCCACATGGGAGATCCAGAGGAAGCTCCAGGCTCCTGGCTTTGGCTTCATCCAGCCCTGACTGTTGTGGATATTTGGGGAGTAAAGCAGTAGACAGAAGATCTCTCTCTCTCTCTCTCTGCCTTTCAAATAAATAAAAAATAAATCTTTTAAAAAAAGATTGGTTCCTACTGAGTGAGTAGGATAGAAACAGACCTAAGCAACATTAGAAAACTTTACTTTTTAAATAATGTGTTTTATTCACTGGATACTGTAGGCTAGAAATAAACACAAAAACAAAAACAAAAACAAAAAACCCAGAGCTATATAAAAAGCACTGTACTGTAGCTGCTGTTGCTTTTTTATTTTTTTGCAGTTTAGCAATTCTGTAACTTCTTTTTTTTTTTTAAAGATTTATTTTATTTGAAAGAATTACAGAGAGAAAGAGAGAGAGAGAGAGTGAGAGAGAGAGATTTTCCATCTGCTGGTTCACTCCCCAGATGGCTGCAACAGCTAGGGCTGGGCCAGCCTGAAGCCAGGAGCCAGGAGCTTCTTCCAGGTCTCCCACGTGGTTGCAAGGGCCCAAGCACTTGGGCCATCTTCTGCCACTTTCTCAGGTGCATTAGTAGGGAGCTGGGTTGGAAGTGGGGGCATCCAGATCTCAAACCGGTGCCCACTGGGATGCCAGCATTGCAGGCAGCAGCTTAACCATTACACCACAACATGGTCCTCTGTAACTAATTTCTACGTACACTAGAGTTGAACAAATAAGTAAATATGTTACAGACTTTTGGGGTCACCTTTCTCACTATTGAAAAAGAAGTTAAAAATAAGCTACATCGGGAAGCTAGAGTGAATCCTGTGCTCTTTGGAGTGGGGACCCCAGTCACCACTTGGATTTATTTGAAGAGGACTCATCAGTGTCTATATAATCACAGTCTTGCTTATGCGTGGTTAGCAGCACATGGACATTTGCCAGCGCTGTCTGCAGGCTTAGAAGCAAAGTCGGGAACAAGCACTACGTCGACGGCCCAGATCTTGGCCTTGATATTCTCCAGGAAGAGGAGCAGGGATTCCCAGAGGACAAGACAGGGATGGAGAAAATACGAGATTATTCTGGAATATCTAGTGGTGGCTAAGAGTAAGGAAAGGGAGAGAGGAAGGAAGAGGAAGAAGAGGAGGAGGGAGAAAGAGGAGAAGAAGGCTGAGGCATGCTGGGAAGACACGGGGACCCACCTGGAAATCTGAAAGGGGCCATGGTTGGAACACCTTGAGGTCAAGGTAGAATCTTACAGTACGGGGCTGTAATGCAAATACAAAAATAAGTATCTACACATTCACAAGAACGTAAGTAAATGGGGGATGAGAGACATCTCTTCCTTCAGATGAGTTCCCATAAACTGCAGAAGGATTGAGGGAACTAGAGAATCCCTATCAGAACAGCACAGTAACTGTGGCTGCAGGAAAGATCCACCAATGGGTGCTCAAACTAGGAGATACAGTTCTAAGGACAAACAGGATTTGACATAGCCTCAAAGTCATTTACATATATAAATATGCTCTAGGCACTAGTTGTGAGGTCTTCCAATTCTCCCAGCAACTCCGAGATGCATAGGACTGCCCCGCCCTCAGCTGTCCAGCCCATAATCTCCACCCCTTGCTTCCAACCCTCACCCTACAACTCGGGCAGTAAGATTTGCAGGGACAGGAAGTCTGATCAATATCATCCACATCTACCAATTTTCTACTGCCCAGATGCCATTGGGAGTGATTGGTAAATCAATTTTCGTACTCTGAAGTTTAGAATAGTCTGGCTATAAATTTTGTGGGGTCCAGAGCAAAATAAACAGGTGGAGTCTCTCGTTCAAAAAGCAGGAAATAGGAGGAGTGTTGGGCGTAGCGGTTAAGTTGCTAGTTAAGATGCCTGCATCCAGGGCTGTCGCTGTGGTGTAGTGGGCTAACGCAGGTATTCTATATGGGTGCCAGGTTCAAGTCCTGGCTGCTCCACTTCTGATCCAGTTCTCTGCTATGGCCTGGGAAAACAGTGGAAGATAGTCCAAGTCCTTGGGCCCCTGCACCCACATGGGAGACCTGGAAGATGCTCCTGGCTCCTAGCTTAGCCATTGCAGCCAATTGGTGAGTGAACCAGCAGATGGAAGACCTCTCTCTCTCTCTCTACATTAGCTTCCTGCTAATGTAGACCCTGGGAGGCAATGGTGGTGTCTCAAGTAATTGGGTCCCTTTGCCACCCATGCAGGATATGTGAAGTTCCTGGCTCCTGGTTTCCAGTCTGGCATAATCTTAACCACGGTGGGTATTTGGGGAATTGAAGCAGCAGATGGGTGTTCTTTCTCTCTCTCTGTCTTTCTGCCTCTCAAATAAATTTTTAAAAATCAAGAAAGAAGTTTCATTGACGATATTAAATATAAGGCTTTTTCTCCCCCCCCCCCATGGTCTCTCCCTCAATTTGTCATGGTATTATTTGTTATATAATGTCATTCTGAGTGAAGAAAAAGGAAAATTTCATAGCATTAGCATGAATTTTACCATGTGTGTTTATACTGTGCTATGCAAGATTTAAATGCAAATATAAGTGCATTTAACTCATATTTGAAATTTCCAAAATCATATTTCATAGCTTTGTACATGCATAATGTATTTAATTCTCAACCAAATGATAGAAATGCACAAATTTTCATTTCACTTCTTAATACACAGATAGTCTGTGTATTCTATCTTTGGCTTGATGATAAGGGAAGATTGGAAGGAAATGGAACTTCAGATTGAGCAACCCTCATGTGAAAATCTGAAGTCTGAAGCGCTTTCCGAATCTCTTTGAGCACCACTCTGAGCCAGGAGTGGACAAGTTCTCTCCCGGTCTCATGTGACAGGTCTGAAACTATTGTATGGAATTACCTTCAGGCTGTACGTCTAAGATGTATACAAAACATAAACGAATGTCACGCTTAGAATCAGGTCACATCCCCAAGATACCTCATTATGTATATGCAAATATCCCAAACTCCCCCACATCTGAAATATGAAACGCTTCTGGCTCCAAGCATTTCAGATGGAAGAGACTCAACCTGTATCAGCTAGTTGTCTTCTTCCTGTTTGCCATTCCCAATCTGTGTGGCGCTACTGCAGGGGAGTACTGAGAGTGAGAAGGTGAGAGGGCTCACTGGCCGTTTTTGTATCCTAGAATGCTGTTGCATTCTTTATGCCTTAGAAGCAAATTCTGGGGGCTGGCAGTGTGGTGCAGTTGGGTAAGCTGCCATCTGCAGTGCCGGCATCCCATATGGGCACTTGTGCAAATCCTGGCTTCTCCACTTCTGACCCAGCTCCCTGCTAATGCATCTGGGAAAGCAGCAGAGGATGGTCTAAGTGCCTGGGGCCCTGTACCCACGTGGGAGACCCTAAGGAAGCTTCTGGCTCCTGGCTTCGGCCTGGCTGAGCACTGGCTGGTGCAGCCATTTGGGGAGTGAACCTGCAGATGGAAAATCTCTCTCTCCCTCTGTAACTCTGTCTTTCAAATACATAAATAAATCTCACTGAAAATAGAAGCAAATTCTAGTTCCAACACAAAGCTTGACTTCCTGGGGCTCTCAGTGCCCTGCCATATTCAGCTGTGGACATAACATGCTTACCTTTTTTTTAAATATCCTATCTTTTTATTTAATGAATGCATTTTTACATATATTTAACTTTAGGAATACAGTGGTTCTTTCCCCCATGCCCCCACCCCGCTCCCATCCCACCTCCCATTCCCTCTCCCATCTCCTTCTTCATTATGGATCATTTTTAGTATCACTTTATATACAGAGGACCAACTCTATGCTAATCATAGATTTCAACAATTTGCCCCCACACCCACACACAACATATAGACTACAGTTTGGGGAGAGAATTTGCAGTGGATTCTTATGGTCCTACCTGGGGAGCAAGTGCAGAGTGACTACTGTTGTTCTTTTAACAATTAACACTCTTTTTTATGATGTCAGTGATCATCTGAGGCTCTTGTCATGGGCTGCCAGGGCCATGGAGGCCTTTTGTGACCATAGACTCTGTCGCTATCACACACTTATCTTGTTCTCCCTTTGCACCTTGCTGAATGTCTGTAGGTGGGCCTTGCATGGGACACTGAAAGCATTGACTGTTAAGTGGGCTGTCCATTGGTGGTGGCACATAGACATATTGTGATGAACTCTGCCGCCCACACACGTGCCCCTGCGTCCCATCAAATTGGATGTCCAAAACACAAGCTCAGAAATAAAATCATTAAGAACTTCAAGATGACAACACCAGACCATTAAGTCAAGCAGAGGGTACTTCTGGACCCAAGGCCCTTACTGTGGATGCATAGTCTTTCCTGTGAAGCCAGCCAGCATAATTTGTACAGTAATAGAAAGATGGCAGGGCAGGCATTTAGCCTAATGGTTAGGATTGCCTTCATTCCACATTGTCAATGCCCAGCCTTGGCTCCTCCCGCCAGCTTCCTGCTAATGCAAACGCTGGGAGACAGCGGCAACAGCTCATGTTCCCTCCACCCACGTGGGAGACCTGGACTGAGCTCCCAGCTTCTGGCTTCAGGCCCCAGACGGCCTAGGATCACTGCAGGCATGAGAGGAGAGAAACCAGTACGTGGGCACACACTTCGTCCCTCTCTTTCTTTCTTTCCCTCACAAATAACTAACTAGCTAAATAAAAGATAAATGAAAAATGTCCAAGTAGAAGCTTACTACTCTCAGCAGATAAGGAAAATTTTTTTAAGATTTTTTTATTTATTTGAAAGGCAGAGTTACAGAGGGAGAGAGAGAGAGAGGTCTTCCATCCGCGGGTTCACTCCCTAATTGGCCGCAATGGCTGGAGCTGGGCCAATCCGAAGCCAGGAGCCAGGAGTTTCTTCCGGGTCTCCCATGCAGGTACAGGGGCCTAAGGACTTGGGCCATCTTCCACTGCTTTCCCAGGCCATAGCAGAGAGCTGGATTGGAAGTGGAGCAGCCAGGACTTTAACCGATCTCCATGTGGGATGCCAGCACCGCAGGCAGAGGCTTTACCTGCTATGCCACAGTGCCGACCCTGAGAAAAATTACTGATGATTCTCCTTTTCATAATGCTAATATGTAAAGTGCAATCAATGTTGGTTGGACATCCGGGTGACTAATAACTTGTTAACCAGTTATTGACCGGTTTGTTCAATGATATGAAATTTGCTCAAAGCATTTTCTTAAAGGAGACAAAAATCAGTAACAGGGATGTAAATATATTCCACTCCTTTCTTCTCTTCTTGGGTAATTGTACCATGTAATCCGTGCCTTAAATAGCGAGCTGATGCAGTTTATCATAAATATTAAGTGGTTTTATGGCATTATTTCATCTCTGATCTGAATTTTTATGTCTCATTCAGCCATAGATCGGTACTGAACTGTTGAAAATAGTGTAGTCTTTCCTAAAGAGGTACACAGGCATGCTTAGCACAGTACCAATGACTAAAAGTAAGATGCACGTCTTTAGACAGTCATCTTGATTCCAGGAAAGAAAAAAAAAAAAAAACTTCTGCTAAAGCAAAAACCATTTCCGCTAACAAAGGAAAAAATCCTCATCTGATGAAATTTAGTGGGAAATGGGAAAATGCTCATTTCCCCTGCCGACTGCTATTGAAGGACATTAACAGAAGGGGAAAAGTGTATCTGTGAAGATGATGCGACCATTTTCAGCAGCTTTATCCGGGAAACTGCTCTCAGAAGTCAGAAAAGACCCTTTCAGAGCCAAAGCTCACCACCCCCAGATCTGCAATGGCCTTGTCCCTAGTTAGGTGAGTGGGGGGCTTTTTGCTTTTACAGCAGGACAAGCAATCTGTTCCAAGGACCACTCAGGAACATTCGCCACAGGGAGATGAACTTGCTGCAAGTCCAAGAGGAAAACTGTGCTACTTCCTAGCCCAGAGTGAGCCTGTTGTAAAATACAGGAGATAAAGGGCACCGCCCAGGGCAGCCCTGTTGTTGTTTTTCTTCCTTGTGCCATGTTTTCAAAGCACACCTTTGAGAGCCGATGATTCACAGCTGAAATATGTCGGGAGGGTGAATTTTAGGGCTGTAGATCCCAAGAGGGCTTGCTCAAGACCCAGAGGAAACCCGTTTTCTCTGCCATCAATGAAGCTCTGCATTTTCATCTGGTGCTTGCCCAGAGACCTGTTGTGCACCCGACTTCAAGCCATACGACTGCTACTGTTGTAAATTCCTTCCCATTGCATTGGTTCAAGTTCAGCAAAAGTGGCCATTCTCTTTGTGGGTTGTGGCACACGGAGGAAGGGGTCCATGCGTGCTTGGCCCTGGTCAAATAGCTTCAGTCAAAATGAATATGACTCTGTTTCATAAAACTAGCTCTCCTTTTCCTGGGCACTGAAAATTGCTAAAGACGTAGCTGACATATCCTCTGTAGGATCACAGTTAGATTGTAGAGGGCTACTGACAGAAACACAATTATTTTATGTCAATTTCAGTAACATTTATTGAGGTTTTTTCCCAAATATAAGGTGTTGTGGGGAGTAGAAACTTAATGGGGGCAAGAATCATCCTATTGTAGGAGCCTACAGTACAATACAGGCGATGCTATGTGCAGGTGCACAGCAATGATAAAGTACGTGGTCAGAGCTTTTTTTTTTTTTCTTTGAGTTACACATAGAGAATGAGAGTCCGAGAGACAGAGAGAGAGAGAGAGAGAGAGAGAGAGAGAGATGTCGTCCATCCACTGATTCACTCCCTAACTGACTGCAATGGCTGGAGCTGCGCCGATCCAAAGCCTGGAGCCAGGAGCTTCTTCTGGGTCTCTCACACAGGTGCAGGGGCCCAAGGACTTGGGGCATCTTCTACTGCATTCCCAGGCCATAGCAGAGAGCTGGACCAGAGGTGGAGCAGCCGGGACTCAAACCAGTGCCCATATGGGATGCCAGCACTGCAGGCGGCTTGACCCACCACAACACAGTGCTGCCCCAGTGGTCAGAATTTTAAAGCAACTGACTCCATTTGTTCAACATAGGGTGAGATGGCTCCTGGCTAGAGCCACCCAGGAGGGCTGTCCCAGCAGAGGAGCCAGTGGCATAACTGGCTCTGAAAGCGATTTAAATGCACAGAAGTGAAAACAGTAAGAGCCACACTACACTATTGGGGGTTTCAGGACCATGTTGGCTATGCCAGTTCAGTCTGTGGGGAGATGTACCATTGGAGAGGGGTCTTAGCCAAAGGGATTGAAAATATTCCATTTAAACTGTAAGAAAATGTAAATACTTGGCTGAAGACTAAGGCACTGACGTTTCTGAACCAGGGGCTGACGTGCTGTTTGAATCATCAGGAAAATGAGTCTGCAAGAGGGTGCAAGGGAGATGACGTTTGAGAGACAATGGGGGAGACCAGCTGGGGGGGGTCACAGGAAATGTCCTGGGGAGAGACAGAGGTGGTGAGCATGGAGATGGCTGGGTGTGGCTTAGATTGCTTAGATTGTGATTTAGGAGAGCCAGCGACTTTCCAACAGGAATGGAGGGTCCTCACAGCCTTTCCCAGTGTCCGTGAGAGAAGAGTCCAGCCTGGGCAGGCTTGTGCCTGGGTGGAAGTGGTAGGAATTCTGGGTAGAAATTCCCAAGTGCATGAGTTCCCGGCTCTCAAGCACCACCACCCTATCTTTTTTAGCTGCATGAAGCCTTAGGGAATTCCTAGCAATCACTTTATTTTTGCATTTTCAGTAATTGGTGGGCAGGGCAGTTGACGTGATCTGGTAATTGAACTGAAAAATATGGACACGTGATATGCTGGTTGCTAGAGCCCTTCATTGGGAACATGCTCAGGCCTTATATCTTGACACTGTCAACTAGTAGGAGAGAGGTTACTTTTTTAAGATTTATTTATTAATTTGAAAGTCAATGTACAGAGAGGAGAGACAAAGAGAGATTTTCTATTCACTGGTTCACACCCTACGTGGTCACAACAGCCAACACTGCACCAGGCTGAAGCCAGGAGCTTCATCCAGGTCCCCCACGTGGGGGATTGGGGCCCAAACACTTGGACCATCTTCCACTTTTCCCAGGCCATCAGCAGGGAAATGGATTGGAAGTGGAGCAGCGGGGACTTGAACTGGCACCCACACGGGCCGCTGGTATTGCAGGCAGCAGCTTTACTGGCTATGCCACAAGGCCAACCCATCAGGACAGTGGCTGTTAGACAGAAACTTTCCTGGAGCCTACAGCTTTCCGATTGAGAAGATTCTGTAAGGACGTTTCCTGTGTCTAGTGCTGGCCATTTTGCCAACTTTGGGGTGAGGATGGGGACTCTACTGCAGCCTTTTAATTAGATCTGAGCTCCTGGGGTTGACTTCAGAGTGTTTCCCAAAGTGTGTTGTAAAGATGGGAAAAAGTTTTCTGAGGCCAGGCACTTGAGCCTTGCTGGACTGAGCAATGTAAGCACATGACTGTGCTGTGGGACTTCCCAGGGTCTTCTGTGCATTCCACGTCCCCAGGGGGGCGCATGCAACTGCCCTGTTCAAAGCTAGTTGATTAAAGCCCACATTTCATGCATCACGTCTGTACGCAGCGTCCTGAGGAATCCCCCACTCACAACTCACAGTGAACCAGGGGTCCCCAGGTGGGATGCTCCAAGAGAGGCACTTATCCAAGAAAACAAGCCACTTTCCAAGTCCAGGGCAGAGGGGCTGAGACAATGACCCCTCTCATGCCAATGCTGTGTCTGTCCTTTGGACCTGACTGGCCTCACACCTCAGACACCTTGTGCTGTTCTGTCTCCAAACCTGGACAGGGCCTCAGGGAGGGAACTGGGTCTAAAGACCTGGATCAGCAGCCTTGGGGTGACTTCTAGACGCTTTCTCCTTATTGGGCAAATTGCCCATCTTTTTCAATCTCCTTTGAAAATATGGGGGTAAAAATTCGTTTTATCATGTTCCTAATAGGTATAGACCCCTTTGTACATGCTAGGCACTATTCCAGGTGAGGGGAAGTAGTGTTTGCCCAAGCCAGGGGGATTAAGCTCACTGTTACTCACAGGGAAGCCATCATTACATATCCTCTGATCTTAGTTATTATTGTTTAAATATTTATTTTATTATTTGAGAGGCAGATTGACAGAGGGGGAGGGGAGAGAGAAAGAGCTCTTCCATTGGTTGATTCACTCCCCAAATCACCACGATGGTTGGGGCTGGGCCAGGCCAAGGCCAGGAACCTGAAACTCCATCTAGACCTCCCATATGGATGCAGGGGCCCAAGCACTTGGGCCATCTTCTGCTGCTTTCCCAAGTGCCTTAGCAGGGAGCTGGTTCAGAAGTGGAGCAGCCGGGACTTGAACTGGCATTCCAACACGGGATGCAGGTGTCACAGGTAGAAGCTGAACCTGCTGTGCTACAATGTGGGCCCCTGGTCTTAGTTATTTTTTTAATATAAGCAATAGCTAATGAATCCTTCTCAACTGGTTTGCAGGAGGACAGTAACTTTTAAAAGTTATTTAAGGCTACACTCAAGCCTAGAGGAGTGTGCAGGCTTGCTGTGGCCCCTCGGGAATTTCTAAAAGCAGACGTTGACTGTTTTATCTGGTCCCATCTCTCTAGGGACTTAAAAACTCATGCCTCGTGGCTCTTTTCCAGAAAAGTGCCGCAGGAATGACAATATTTCCCCTGACAAGCCTTTTACATCAAAGTGGCTCCATGTTACGGCTAAAACTCAATAGGCAGACAGGAGTGTTGAATTGAAAATGTTTCCCAAGAGCTGTATCGAGGCAGTGAAGGGAGGCAGGAAGCAGCCAACACTGGTCCTGCAGAAGCAGAGTGAAGTTCAAAATGGACGCCCTGGTGCAAAGCCCTGTGAACATGACCCACTCCATGGTTCCTTCCAGGGGAAGTTACAGTCCAGGCTTACCAGATGACCACAACCAGTTTATATGACTTATCTCATGGAATTCTGCACTTTGACTCCTCCCATTCACAATTCACAATCAAGATGCAGAGAGATGATCTGTTGTCTCCCAGGCTGTGGGCCTGCTTCTTGGTGAGTTCGATCAAGAAATGCACCAGAAGGTACTGTCACGTGAACCAAATTTTATGTGCAGCAAATGAGGAGTCCACAGGAAGTCTTTCCCAAAGTCATGGCTTCCTGAGCAAGAGGACATGGCAATCTTTTTTTTTTTTTTTTTTGGTGACAGGCAGAGTGGACAGTGAGAGAGAGAGACAGAGAGAAAGGTCTTCCTTTGCCATTGGTTCACCCTCCAATGGCCGCCGCAGCCGGCGTACTACGCTGATCCGATGGCAGGAGCCAGGTGCTTCTCCTGGTCTCCCATGCAGGTGCAGGGCCCAAGCACTTGGGCCATCCTCCACTGCCTTCCCATGTCACAGCAGAGAGCTGGACTGGAAGAGGGGCAACCGGGACAGAATCCGGCGCCCTGACCGGGACTAGAACCCGGCGTTCTAGTCGGGCGTGTGCCGGCGCCGCAAGGCGGAGGATTAGCCTATTAAGCCTTGGCGCCGGCAGGAATCTTTTATTTTAGGGGATAAGAATATGTAAGAGGAAGTTCTTCTCATCAGCCCGTGGAGGGGTGGGCACAAGCCCTCACAGGTGCAGTTCAGAGACATGTCTTCACATGCATTGTGTGTTGTGATAATCAGGCTGGACTTCCATGTGGGACAGGGATGGTAGCATTGAAATGAAGTTGAAGGGTGGCCTTTGGTGTGGCCCTAGAAGCAGGGTCTGGATCAGTCCAGGGTGGGCGCTGAGTGCACCTCTCCTGGAACGTACTGGGAAATCCGAAAAACATCAAGTGCCCTGGGAGTTTTGGCAGCTTGAAGTAGGAATTAGTCACAATTAGACATTTGAGAAGTTTGGGGCATGAGCTGGTGAAAAATACAACTTGCCCAAGGATGCTTGTTGTGTGGATGGCATCTTAAGAAGCATGGCATAGAATATAATATTTATATATTTTATTCTAAAAATTTGGTATTTTATTGAGAGAGAGAGAGAGAGAATCTCCCATCTACTGTCTCCCTCTCCTGAAGACTGTAACAGTCAGTGCTGGACCAGGCTGAGGCCAGGAATTGGGATCTCAGTCCTGGTCTCCCACATGGGTGGTAGAAACCCAATTGCATTAGCCAACACCTGCTGCCTCACGCGATGTACATTAATAGTAAGTTGGAATTGGAACCAGGATTCTAAACCAGGTACTCTCTGACTTGGGATAGAGGCATCCCAAGGGATGTCGTGTCTTTTCTTTCTTTTTTTTAAGATTATTTATTTGACAGATAGAGTTACAGAGGGAGGGAGAGACAGAGAGAAAGCTCTTCTGTCCACTGGTTCACTCCCCAAATGACTGCAATGACTGGAGCTGGGTTGATCCAAAGACGGGAGCCAGGAGCCTCCCCTGGGTCTCCCACATGGATGCAGAGGCCCAACCACTCGGGCCATCTTCCACTGCTCTCCAAAGCCATTAGCAGAAAGCTGGATCAGAAGAGGAGCAGCTGGGACACCAACCGGTGCCCATATGGGATGCTGGCGACACAGGCAGAGTCTCACCCCACTACATCACAGCTCCAGCCCCAAGAAGTCTTATGCCAAATGCCCACCCCTAAGATTTATTTTGGCTGACTATATACCAGAAAACAGAACAAGTGACACACTCAAAACAGGGTAAGCCAGGAGAGTTCTTTACACTGAAACTGCGGACAACGATGTGCACTGGTACCATGCTTGCCAGGTAACACTGGGCTGTTAGCATCCCCAGGAGAGGAGGGGAGAGCGTGGGCCTGCAGAGGAGGGACCCAGCCATGTCCTTGCAGGCGGCCTGCAAGCGGGGGCCATCGGGACAGCTTTCCCGGCCTCGTCCTCCTCCCTCACTCCCTCCAGGGGGCATGGGAACCCTTGATGTGGTGCCTGCAGGTCAGCCTCGGGGGCAGAGAGCAGGCTGGGGAAGGGATGTGAAGAGAGCTAACTGGTGAGAAGGAAAATGAGCTCAGACTGAGGCTGTAGATCCTGCCTGGCTGCCTGCACGCTGGGGTCACTGGTGCAGAGGGAGGCAGCGGGGAGGCCCGGGGCTCTTCCCAAGGGCAGGCTGAAGCCCTAACGCATCAGGACAGCTACTGCTCTCCCAGACTTAACTCTTGCGAATCAGGCGACCGATCGGGGACTCTGCTATCCGAGATCCCATGAGTAGGAAGCAGCCTTCCCGTTCGGATCTAAGTCGCTTTGACCCAGAGACACTGCCTCGGTTTCTACTCCATATGCCATTTTTTTCTTTTCCTTTTTTTATTATAAAGAGAACAGCTTTCATATCTATGATTTTAAGCAAAGAAGGATACTTCCCACTCTCGCTCCCTCCTTCTTCTGTCTTTTTCTTTTGATTTTTTGTGATAATATACTTCTGATTTACTTTATAGTCACAGACTTAATCCTCCACTGAATAAAAAATTGAACAAGTAGGGGGCCAGCGCTGTGGCGCAGCAGGTTAAAGCCCTGGCCTGAAGCGCTGGCATCCCACATGGGAAACCCCATATAGAGCAGTCCCAGCTGCTCCTCTTCCGATCCAGCTCTCTGCTATGGCCTGGGAAAGCAGTGGAAGATAGCCCAAGTCCTTGGGCCCCTGCACCCATGTGGGAGACCCAGAAGAAGCTCCTGGCTCCTGGCTTCGGATTGGCCCAGCTCCAGTCATTGCAGCCATCTGGGGAGTGAACCTCTCTCTCCGTCTCTACCTCTCTCTGTAACTCTGTCTTTCAAATAAATAAAATAAATCTTTTTTTTTTTAAGGAATTGAACAAGTAGAAAGCAGAAAGACCACTGTTGTATAACAGCATAGACAATAAGAGCAAATCTCAGGATGTCAATTTCATTCATATACATTACTTTTATTCTTCGTGAGCTGTCATCCACACTCTGAAATGAGCTCTCCCTGTAACACTTGCGCCACAAAACTGTGATCATCCAGGGCTGATAGGATGAGTTTTTGGCCAGAGTTTCAATTGTGTAGCGCTGCAGTCAACTAAACAGGTGCTGCTTCCCTCTCTCCACCCAACACACCTAGTAATGGTTCGTTTACGCTGTAGACCGCAGCCTCCAGATGAGCCGTCTCAGCGAGCAGTGCTGTCCCTGAGACCACAGGGTCAATATGCTCTTCTCTTGCCCAAGTGCCATCTTTGAGAGAAGGGAGTTGGCCGGTGCCATGGCTCACTAGGCTAATTCTCCGCCTGCGGCGCTGGCACACCAGGTTCTAGTCCCGCTCGGGGCGCCAGATTCCGTCCCAGTCGCTCCTCTTTCTGTAAAGTCTATGGCTTGAGTGTCTGTATCATCCCATGTGGGGAAATTAGGCACAGGAGGCAATTCAAAGATGGCGCCTGCAGGGAAATTAGGCACATCTTTGAATTGCCACCCAAAGGAAGTAAGGTGGGCAGTACCGAAAGTCGTTTACCACCAAAACTGATTGGCCATGCAGCATCAGGGGAGGTAACAACTGATGATGAGCGTACAGACATATGGCTGGTCCTGTAAAAAGTCACCCTGTAAAATGACCTTTTAAGTAATTGGTTGGTCCTTAAGCCCTGCCCCAGTAATCCTGTAGTCTTGTGCTTTAAAAGGCTTTGCTACACGTGCAATAAACGGAGTTCTTGCTTGCTTGACTCCCCACTGTGTCTGACTGTCTCCAGGATCGGGAGGCTGGGGAACGGGCGAGTGGCGCACTTACCTTTCTTCGGACCCAGTCCATCCTGGTTCGGGTGGACTAAGACCCAGCAGTCCCACCCACACCGCAGGTGCCCTGTGTTTGCCTTCGGCATCCTGTGGTTGGAGGTCTGTGGTGCACAGTTTGTACATTCAGCCTCAGCCCTTAGAGAGCCTGCTGATCAGAGAGAGCGCCTGCTGGTGCCTTCCCGCAAAGGGCCATCTCTCTCCCCTTCAGTCTCCACCAATCTCTCCCCGCCCCACCTCTGTCAGTCAGAGGGAGCAGGATAGGCCTGGGAGGCTCTGAGCACACCCACCACCCGGGCTTGGGGAGGGGGGGCAGAAGCAGTGCACACTTGCTCTGGTGGTTGGTCCAGAGCCCACAGGTGGGCTGATCCAGTCCAGCCTCTTTCAGACATTGTTGTGGGGGTTGTCTCCAGCCCTGACTGTGGGAACACGCACCCACCAATAGCTGGCTGCATACCACCAGCAGGAGGCGGGGCTTTCAAAGCATGCAGGCCCTCGTGGTTGCCTGGGCACAGTGGGGAGGGATCAGGTAACTGAATTCAGGCAGGGTTGACCTCCATGATGGTCTTGACCCTGAGGAACAGAAAGAAACCTGGGATGTCCTTTCCATGAGCGAGGTACGGGCTGCAAAGAGTAGCCAACAAAGGCGAGATCACAGAGCAGAGTAGCCACTCTCTGGGACACCAGTGATGGCAGGGATCACCCCAAATCACTCTCATGAATGACCTTGGGTCTGCATCTGGGACTGGGTGTGCATGCTCACTATGAGGTACGTATAGGAGGTAAATGGGAAAACTGGAGATGCAGCCCATGCCCCCAACAGCTGCTTTGTTTATTCTACTGATCTCACTTGATTTGTTTGAGTAGCCATTTCACAGATGTGGAGACCGAGGTTCATGAACTCACCCGAGGCCACAAAGCTGGTGAGAGTCAGAGTCCACACGGTGCTATGTGGACTAAGTCAGGGGAGGGGTTAGTAAAGCCAACACATAAGAACCGAGTCTTCCCTGTTGCTGGGTAAAGTGTGGGATTAATGGGTGTGGGAGAAGGACTCTACAAATAGCAACAGGCGATGCTTGTCAGGGTGGCTGAAATGGAGAGGGGTTCTCATCTCCCTTGAAGCTCTGGAACCATCTTGGGTGTTGTGGGGGTTTGCTTCCTGCTCCAGAGGTGGACTCTTGGAGCCCTGCTGCCTCTTTTCATACAAAAATGTCCACCCGAGTCCCAGCCGGGGCCTCTTCCTTAGGTGGGGACAATGACAAAGGTGCAGGGCAGGTCCTTTTGCAAATCGTTTAGTCTGCATTAGCCTGTGGGTCTACATGAGTCCATTCGCCACTGGCTTTATAAAGAAAAGAAATTGCCGGCACCGCGGCTCAATAGGCTAATCCTCTGACTTGCGGCTCCGGCACACCAGGTTCTAGTCCCGGTCGGGGCTCCGGATTCTGTCCTGGTTGCCCCTCTTCCAGGCCAGCTCTCTGCTGTGGCCAGGGAGTGCAGTGGAGGATGGCCCAAGTGCTTGGGCCCTGCACCCACATGAGAGACCAGGAGAAGCACCTGGCTCCTGCCTTCAGATCGGCGCAGTGAGCTGGCCGCAGCACACCGGCCACGGCACACCGGCCACGGTGGCCATTGGAGGGTGAACCAATGGCAAAGGAAGACCTTTCTCTCTGTCTCTCTCTCTCACTATCTACTCTGCCTGTCAAAAAAAAAAAAAAAAGAGATTGATTTAGTTCACAGGCTTGGAAGTTCAAGGGCATGGCGCTGGAGTCAGCGAGGCTCTCTTGTGGACCTCCTGGCAGATGCCATGGTGGAGGTACATGTTAGAGGGACAGATTATATCACCAGACAGAAAGACAGGGGCCAGGGAGGGATCCTTTTCTTAACAGTCCTCTCTTGAAAACTAACTCAGGGTCCCATAAGAACCAAATCCTACCAAGAGCAGCATCCCCAGTGACGCTGTGACTGCCCACTAGACTGTACCTCTTCTAGGTTGGGCCAAGTTTCCAACACACGAACCCTCGGGGACACACTCAGATCATACCCTAACCATAATCAGTGTCTAAACACACAAGCTGGAGGCCCTGTACCTCCTTGGGCATGGAGGGGTTATGGTGCGTGCTGAACACACAAGCGATATCTGTACCCTAGCTCGGAGCTGGCCGGCACTACCTATTTCTTCCACAATCTATGTATCTCCTCAAGCATTTTGAGCTCAAGAAATAACTAGAGTCATCTCAGACCACAACAGACTACTGGCAAGATTTCATGTGTTTTTTTTTTCTTTTTTCTTTTGAGACTGTAGTAATAAAGTCTAGAGCATTTGGCTGGAAATCAGTATTGGGAATTTTGACTACTTATTATGATAAACCACAGTCCCATCCCGAATTGCCTTCATTACCTAGCTCTACGTGGCGGCTCCTTGTAGCATCAATACAGCAATCTGCCATGTAGGATTCAGCTGCTTTTCCCTGTCAAATAGCTCTGCCCTTATTTTGAAGCAATTGAAGATGAAATGAAGCCAATCATGAGAAAATAATCCAGCAGGAGAGACAGGATTGGACAGCAGCCACAGCTGTGTGTGGCTCACAGGTGTGTAGCAGCGGCTCTGCTGCTCGCCTTCATTCTAAATAACTCCCAATTCAGTAGAGCAGGGTTGGCTTCTGGGGCCACTTCCCCCGACCCCAAAGCTACAGTATATCAGAAGACAAGGGAGCTCCCGCTCAGAGAAACCCGAGGACACCGTGGCTCTACCACTACTGGCCTTTTGTGAATGTTGGCTTGCTCATTTGTAAGGGGTGTTTGCAAGCACGCATTAGGATAATGACCCTGAGGCCCTAGCACAGTGCGTGGTCACTCAGTATGTCCTGGCTCTTCTCCTACGACTCTCCTTTTGGGCCACCCAGCCCTCTCTCATTTACAGTTGCTCATGGCCCATCCATGTGTCCACCCTTTACTCTGGCTGCCTGACAGCGAACACCCCCCACCGGTGACAGACTCAGCTCTGAGAGTGTTCTGGAAGGATATAAATGGAACTGGAATTCATTCAAGCAATTTCTAGTGCATCTGGGCTGGGAATCGCCTCAAATCATCTTTGTGATCTCATCCCTGCTGTTTCCCCAGCTCCCTTGCCAACAGCCATTAGCCAGCCCGTACGGAGGCTCCTGCGTCCCTCACCCCCCCTCCCCCCCAATATCAGGACCTACTCTTGATCACTAACTTGGTGGACTTCAGGGAAGCACACTTTTGTCAGCGCAAACAATGCTTCCTCCACGTGATCTGCTATGGTCTGGATGTGGCTTGTCCCCTAAGGGTTCATGTTAGAGACTTGGTTCTCCCTGGGGTAACGCTGGGAGGTGGTGGAATCTTTGAAGTGCAGGGCCTAGTGGGAGATCTTTAGTCCATGGCGGGTGGGGGGTGTGTCCTTGGGAGGGACTGTGTCTGTCTCTGGCTTCCTGTCTCATCCCGTGTCCTCTCTCAGATGCACTCTCACCATGATGATGTCCGCCGTGGTGTGATCTAGCAGGGGGCCTTCGCCAGAGGCTGAATTGTTCGAACTGCCTGATCTTGAACTTTCTACCTTCAAAACTAATTTCTTTAGGAATTTAGTATCCCTCAAGTACTACATTATGAAATGAAAATGTAACAAGAAAATGTAACAAAAAAAAAAATGTACTGTCAATGGTATCTCCTGGCTATTACCTGGACAGGGAGTGGACTTACTGGGTGCTCCAGGCAGTGAGAACAGAGCTTGTATTCACTGGGACAGCACCACCTTACATGGTGCTTGTGATGGTTAATTTTATGCATCAACTTGACTGTGCCCTGGGACGCCCAGATTGCTGGTTAGACATTACTTCGAGCGTGTTTTTGAGTGTTTCTGGGACAGATCAGCATTTGAAGTGGTGAACTGAGTACAGCAAATGGGATGGGCATCACTCAATACACTGAAGACCTGAGTAGAACAAGGTTGAACAAAGTTCGATTCACTGGACACAGACCTTGGCCTGCCCTCAGCCACCCTGGTCCTGTAACTGGGGACTGGACTATGCACCACTGTCTCTCTGCCGCCCAGGACTCCACACCATGCCAGATGGGTTTCCTGGGTCTCCACTTTGCAGATGGCAGATCATGATGCTTCTAAGCCTTCATAATCATGTAAGCCAATCCTTGCACTAAGCCCCCCCCCCCTCCACACACACACACACACAGAGTTCTCAAAAAGTACATGGGAATATATACTAAGAAAAAAAGTCTGCATAGATTTCAAAACTTTTTTGCACCAAAACAAACTTACATCCTTTTTTTTTTATTCAAGAGGGAGGGAGAAGAGGAGGACAAAGAGTAACAAGGAGAAAGAGAGAGACAGACAGACAGAATCTCCTGCTGTTTCACTCTCCAAGTGGTCACAACAGCTGGGGCTGGGTCAGGCTAAACCAGGAGCCTGGAACTCCATCCTGGCCTCCCACATGGGTGGCAGGGATCCAAGCACATTGCTACTTTCCCAGACACACCAGCAAGGAACTGGATCAGAAGCAGAACAGCCAGGATTGAAACCAGTGCTCCAATACATTGAAAAGTGGTAGCATTGAAAGTGGTAGCTTAACTCACTACTCCGCAACATCATAATAAAGACTTAAGAAAGTCTTAATTTGGAGCGGCACTGTGTTTAGTGAGTAAAGTCACCACCTGCAGCGCCAGCATCCCATAAAGGCGCCAGTTCAAGTCCCGGCTGCTCCACTTCCCATCCAGCTCTCTGCTATGGCCTTGGAAAGCAGCAGAAGATGGCCCAACTTCTTGGGCCCCTGCACCCATGTGGGAGACCTGGAAGAAGCTCCTGCCTCCCAGCTTTGGATCCGCACAGCTCCAGCTGTTGGGGCCATTTTGGGAATGAACCAGCGGATGGAAGACCTCTCTCTCTGCCTCTGCCTCTGTGTAACTCTGCCTTTCAAATAAATGAAGTATTAAGTTGAGAAAAAAAAAAAGAATCTCAAAGCTGTGGCTTTTAGTCAGTCATGAGCCTATGGTAGAGTCAGGAATATAATTCCTGCTCCTAATCTTGTTCAGCTGGTACTGAGGCCTCATCTCACCCTGTCCTCCATGACACAAAGTGATGGGAGAGCTACCGTAGTGTCTCTTAACCTTACCTTGCCTATCATGAAGTAGAGCCACACAAAAAACTGTTTATTAGCAGGTGTATTGGTCCACATGCTGTTGCTATAATAAAACACCCAAGGCTGCATTCTTTACAAGGAAAGCAGGCTGCTTCAGCTCAGTTTTGGCCTCTGATGAGGCCTTGTGGTGACGTCATCACAGGGGCTGGCGTGCAGAGGTCGTGAGGTGAAGCGGGGAAGCCAGAGGGCCATTCGGACGTCAGCCTCACTCTGGGATAACAGCTCATTCTTGTAGGAACTAACTGGAGTCCTCCAAGCATGGCCTTAACCCCTCCTGAGGATGCTCCCTTAATGACCTAACCAGCACTCAGCAGGACCCGCCTCCTCTCAGCACCACTATGCTAGGGACCAACCTTCCAAGAAGCAGTTGGGACAGAAGGGCCCCAATTCTGGTTGAGAGCCCCTTCCAAATGTCCCCAGAGCGTGCTGGATGCCCCATAGCACAGCAGTTAACTCCCTGGAGGGAATTTTTTTCTGGTTGCTTGGCTGTCTCTAACTCCATGAGGCCCCTGGGGGTCAGGGCCACACCTGCCCTGTTCAGCAAGGTGCCCTCAGCACCTGGCACAGGTTACACAATCAGTAAATAGTTATGGAATGAACAAATGAATGAATGGGCGAATGAGTGAATTTCTATAAGAACAAATAAATGAGGGCCGTTTAAGTGTGGGTGATTAAAAAGTTCAAGAAGCTATTCAGACAGCACTCTCTTTGTACAAGTCAGAGTTACAGAGGAGAGGAGAGGCGAGGCGAGGCGAGGCGAGGCGAGGAGAGGAGAGGAGAGGAGAGAGGTCTTCCATCCAATGGTTCACTCCCCAATTGGTTGTAATGGCCGGAGCTGTGCTGATCCGAAGCCAGGAGCTACCTCCAGGTCTCCCATGCCAGTGCAGGCGCCCAAGGTCTTGGGCCATCTTCTACTACTTTCCCAGGCCATAGCAGAGAGCTGGATCGGAAGCAGAGCAGCCAGGTCTTGAACTGGCGCCCATATGGGATGCAGGCTCTTAAAGCCAGGGCGCTGAGCCGCTGTACCACAGCACCGGCTCGGAACACTTAGTTCTAAGTCAGCCTCGTGTTCATCTTTCTTGCACATGGCTCCCAGCTTCCTTTTGTCTCTCAGCAGGAAGGGAGACCTTGAGAATGCATTAGCCCTCAATGAGAACCTGTCAGTTCTGAAACTGGAGACTCAAGCAACCCCAGCAGAGGCTGAGTGAAGCGGTTTTAAAACACTGTTCCCAGGGAGCATTCCACGCCATCATCAGTTGGCACCAGGGAGAGGAGTGCTCACCACGGTGCTGTCTTGATGAGGTGCTCTCATCAATATTCCTCTTCCGACCTTAGAATACATGACACCCTGTGGAATATGGCCCCGAAGCACTCCGAGAGCGGCGGATGCACGCAGCCCCTGAATATGGGAGTCGCGGGGCGGTGGCACACAGCAGCGGGGGAGCAGGCGAGCAGAGAGTCTTGGATGCAGGCAAGGAAACAGCGGGGTTTGCGACTGCTTTTAACAGTCTGGAGCTGACAAAGGGGAATCTCAGACCCTAAAAGCAAAGGCAAAACAACCATTTGCAGAGAAATCTTTGAGCCCTAAATGCCTCGCTGCCACCCAGACTGTCACGGAACTGATTCCCGCCCCTCGGAGCCGGCGCTGGCTGCGACTGACCTACTTTTTTTTTTTTTTCACATGAAAAATGTACTCGCTGATGTGTTCCTCTCCCGTAACAAGTGCTGGGGGAAAGTGCTGCTGCTTCTAATGCCTGCACATTCATGCTGTGAGACAGCACACCTTACCTGAGGAGAAGGAGCTCTGCCTGAGATCTGGCCCCGCTCCGCTGTGCGCGGGACGGATTGGCTAAGACGCACCTGATCGGAGAGAGCGCTCTGTAATGGCACGCAGCTCAGCAGCCGCTAGCCTCGCGTGGCCCCTTGAGCACTTGAAATAACAGAGTGAGAACTACCGCTGAGAAAGGGAATTTCACATTTTATTAAATTGTAATTAATTTTAACATAGCCCCATGTGTAGCTAGGGGCTACGCACCAAACCTACACATACTGGTATCAAACGAGAAGGAAAGGCACATTGCTATATGTGTGTAGTAGAATCTTTTAGAAAACACATCCATCAGAGAAGAACAGTACATCTACTTCTGTGCGTGTAAAAAGCTTTTAAAGGCATAGACAAACAGCTGTAGTTATGCCCAATAGGTCCACAGAGCAGGGCTTCCATGAAAGACGTAAGAAACTAGGTATCTCCAAGGAGCTCTTTTGTTTTACCAGCTTTTAATATTTTGAAGCAGAGAGACAGAGACAGAAATCTCCCATCTGCTGCTTCACTCCTCAAAAAGGCAGTAATGGCTGAGGCTGAGCCAGGCCAAAGCCAGAAGTCCGTTAGGGTGTCCTACAAGGGTATAGGGGTTCAAGTACTTGGGCCATCTTCCACTGCCTTCCCGGGAGCAGTAACAGGAAGCTGAATCCTAAATGGGGCAGCCAGGATTCCAGCCAGAGCTCATATAGGGGTCTGGCATCGCGGGTGATGTCCTAACCCACAACACCATAAAGCCAGCTCCAGAGAGAAAACTTCTCAGTGTCTTCTTGTGTCATACGTCTGGAGATACTTATTTCTTTGGGTCTGGTCACTGTGGTGAATTCACCTGAGTCTGGTACCTCAGACACACCAGCCCGAGAACAGATAGACACGTTGTAAGATAATTTTTCTGAGGAGTCCAGAGGTCCTTTAATTTTTTTTTCTGTTTTGTTTGTTAGTTTGGAGCTTGCATTTTTAATTTTTAATTTTTAAATTTACATCCTGGTCTAATACTTGTACATAGTTGTAGGTTATAACGTGATAATTCAGTTTATGTATACAATATGTAATGATCAAATCAGGATAACCAGCGTTTCTTTGTGTTGTGTACCTCCAAACTCCTCTTTTGTACTTCTTTGTAAAATATGTAAGAAATTGTTGTGATCTGTAGAACATCAAAACTAATTCCCCCATCTTACTGGATCCTCATACCTGTTATCTAACTCTCTCTGCTCCCTCCTCCCTTCCTCTCCTCTCCCTAGCCCATAGGGACCACTATTCTACTCTCAACTTCTGTGAAATCCACTTCTTTAGTTCCCTTATAGGTAGGAGGGAGAACAGGAAGCATTTGTCTTTCTGTGTCTGGCTTGTTTCACTTAGCATAATGTCTTCCATTTCCATCCATATAGCTGCAGGTGACAGGATTTCATTATTCATTTTTATGGGCGATTTCTATTCCGTGGTGTTTGTGTGTGTGTGTGTGTGTGTGTATTTTCTTTCTCCAGTCATCTACTCGTGGACAACTAGATTGGTTTCATATCTTGGTTATTGTTAATAGTGCTATAGTAAATGTGGAAGTGCTGGTACACTCCTAGATCTTTGGTAGCATGTTGCAGAACAAGCCAAAAATACACACATGCATCTGTGAGCACCAAGTAACATGGAATACCCTGTTCACAGCCTCAACTGTGCATCACGATCGCTTTATTAAAATATCCCTATGATGGAGTCCCAGTGCAAAGATTAGATTTCAAGTCATTGATTGCCTGGTTGATTGCATTACTTAGCTAAGATTGAGAATGCTGAGCTGCAAGCAAACCTTAGTGGAATATTTGGAAATAGAGAACAGTCAAGGTGGGTAAGGGTCAGCCAAGAAGACCCCTCAGCCCTTCAACTACCTTGAGTGAGCGGAGGTACGCATAGGGGCTGCTCAGCTTGGTACCACGTGGAGAGGGACAGGGTATCTGAACACTGGAGAGTCCTATGGTTGTATCCCATTCTCTACATACCTTTGTTTCTTAGGTAATATCTCCTAATACCCTGGAAATCTGCAGCCAGACTCTAATTTCCAGCTCCCTGTATGGTATTCCTTCCTAGTAAATCCAGCCAACCTCAACCTAAGCATGTGCACTCTCGGGTCCCTCCTCTGCTTGTGTTCTCCTATTTCAGACAGCAATAGGACCATTCATCTGCTATGCCAGCAGAGGCTTGGGGGCGGATCCTGCCTCCTCTTCCTCCTGTGCAGCTCACAGAGTTTTCATGCTCAGGCCCTGTTGGCTCTATCTTGATAACATAAATCGTGATCCAACCATTTCTGATCAAGTCCATTAACGCATGCTAGACCGCACCTATCTTGCCTTCTTTGAACGTGGTTCCAGCCCCCGAATGGGTCTCTTGCTTTTCTTCACTCCTCCTTGCTTCGGCAGAGACTTTGAATTGCAGCAGAGAGAGGCTGGTGCAGGAGGGGCTCGGTTTCCATAATATGATGCTCAACCCTCCTATGGCTCCCTGTCACCCCAAACAACATCAAGGGACATACAGTGACCCTCAGTCCCTTCCAGACTTATCATCTTCTACTGACTCCTTCCCCATTGGACCCAGCCACATGGTTCTCTTGCTGATATATATATATATATATATATATATATATATATATATATATATATATTTTGACAGGCAGAGTGGACAGTGAGAAAGACAGAGAGAAAAGTCTTCCTTTGCCATTGGTTCACCCTCCAATGGCCGCCACAGCCGGTACTCTACGGCTGGCGCACTGCGCTGATCCAAAGACAGGAGCCAGGTGCTTCTCCTGGTCTCCCATGGGGTGCAGGGCCCAAGCACCTGGGCCATCCTCCACTGCACTCCCTGGCCACAGCAGAGAGCTGGCCTGGAAGAGGGGCAACTGGGACAGAATCTGGCACCCCGACCGGGACTAGAACCCCGTGTGCTGGCGCCACAAGGCGGAGGATTAGCCTAGTGAGCCTCGGCGCCGGCGTCTCTTGCTGACATTGAATACTCATTCCTCCCTTACCCAGTGGGGCCTTTGCACCAGGTCACATGACCCCCAGAGCAGTGAGTTCATCTATGCCTCTCACCTCTTGGATTGGAGATGGAGTCTTCCCTGGCCTCCATAACCTGATCAAGAAACCACCTCCCTCCCTTTCCAGCATCCCTCTGGGGTCCCTTACCTGCCCTTATTCTGTTACCTAACATTTATAAAGACCTCAAGTTATTGCTTGCCATTGTGTGCACCTCCTTCCATTGTTTCCCCTGGAATGGGGCAGTGTATGTGTTTGTGTGTCTGTGTGTGTGTGTATGTGAGACTTGCAGCTGGGCTGCCAACTCCTGGAGCAGGGCGAGCACACAGCACGGGGGCAGGTGCTCATTATTAATTGACAGCTAAGTCTTCATTATAAGCTGCTGACTTAACGCAACTACAAGGGTGATCCAAAAGTTCCTGGAAAAATGGAGTTAAAAGAGGAGTTTATTTTGGTGCCAACTATGTACATATAATTTTTTCTTAATATTAATTTGAAGACCTTTCCTACATGTTTGCTCACTCAAGTTTTTAAAATTGCGATGGGGGCAGGCACCGTGGCTCACTTGGTTAATCCTCTGCCTGCGGCGCCGGCATCCCATATGGGAACTGGGTTCTAGTCCCGGTTGCTCCTCTTCCAGTCCAGCTCTCTGCTGTGGCCTGGGAAGGCAGTGAAGGATGGCCCAAGTGCTTGGGCGCCTGCACCCACATGGGAGACCAGGAAGAAGCACCTGGCTCCTGGCTTCGGATCGGTGCAGCGCCAGCCATGGCAGCCATTTGGGGAGTGAACCAATGGAAGGAAGACCTTTCTCTCTGTCTCTCCCTCTCACTGTCTACAGCTCTACCTGTCAAATAAATAAATAAATAATTTCCAATTGTGATGAAATACATATAATATAAAGGTTACCATCTTAAATCATTGTCAAGTGGGCAGCTCAGTGGTGGTAAGCACATTTACGTTGTGGAACAGTCATCCCCACCATTCTTCCACAAAACTTGCTCATCCTCCCAATGGAAACTCTGTCTTCAATAAACACAAATCTCCCAACCCACTCTCCTTCCCCAAGTCCCCAACAACCACCAGTCTACTTTCTGTCTCTTTGAATTTCTCTACTCTGGGTCCTTTGCGTTAGTGGAATGATTTAGTGTTTGTCTCTTCGTGCCAGACTTATGTCACTTACTCTTAATGTCTTCAAGGTTCCTCTGTGCCGAGGCGCGTGTCAGAATGTCCTTCCTTTTTAAGGTTGAAAAATATCCATTGTACACTTTGTGTATCCCAGCATCTGTCACCGAACATTGATTGAGTTAGGCTCGTCCAACTTTGTAATAAAGCTTTGTAGCAAGAATGCTCACTGCAAGTGAAGTGTGAAGTACAAAAGTATTCTGTCTGATCCCAGGTGACGAATGACCCCAATTGTCCCAGGAACCAGCAAAGCAGGTCCTTGGAACCCCAGGGTGGGCCTGTGGGCATCAACAGACAGAGCAGAGCACTCTGGGTGCTCCAGGTGTGCAGGCACAGAGTGATGTCACCAACAGCCTCCCGTTGGGGATTATCCATCATCGACTTTTTCTAATCACTACCATCAAGTGGCTGAGAGAGAGATTTGCAGAGCAGAGAAAACGTGCGGGCTCCATGTGCTTTGCTTTGGGGCTGAGGTGTTCCTAGTAGCCCTGAGGGGGCCATCCTGGCTCTTCTTGGCCATTGGCAAGTGTCCACACTGGTCAGACTCTCCCTGCATGGGCTGCTCCACCCTTAAGAAAGAGGCTCCCTTGGGGCCGGCACTGTGGTGTAGCGGGTAAAGCCACCACCTGCAGTGCCAGCATCCCACATGGGCTCCAGTTCAAGTCCCAGCTGCTCTACTTCTGATGCAGCTCTCTGCTATGGCCTGGGAAAGCAGTAGAAGATGGCCCAAGTCCTTGGGCCCCTGCACCCGTGTGGGAGACCTGGAACATGCTCCTGGCTCCTGGCTTCAGATTGGAAGACCCCCTCCCCCCCCCCTCTCACCTTCTCTCTCTCTGTGTGTAACTTGGACTTTCAAATAAAATAAATCTTAAAAAAAAATAAAAGGAAAAAGAAAGAGGCTCCCTCCTCATCCTTCTCTCCTCTCACTCACCTCCCAGCCCTGTCCTTTAGGATCCAAGTATGAATGTCTAAGATCCCAGTAAACCAGTTTGCTTTTTTTTTTTTTTTTCATTTTTGAGGTTGGAAACAAAACACGGTCTGGCCTGATTTTGTTGTGTCACAGGTGGAAACTGGAAGATTGTGTCCACGAGAATGGGCGAGAATGTTGGTAGGAGGCTGAAATGGCAGGGGTGATGGGGTGGGGGCTCCCAGCAGAGCCCTAGGGAGACAGTGGCTGAGGAAGAGCGGGGCTAAGGTTGGGAGGCCAGATGTCTAAGGAAGCAGGAGGAGGCAGGTGGGACTCCACAGAGAGGAGGCCTGGCGGCTCTGGGGCACGGAGGATGGACACTATGGATCTAACCACAAAAGATCAGGGATCCTGGCTTCTTGCCAGTGAGCACACCTGGGACTTGAAATAACCAAGGGAGTGAGGCCTGGCCACACAGAGCCTTCTCACCACCCCCGTCTACCATGCTTGTCATTCGAAGAGGAGTAGGGAGCCCCCCACCCCCTGGGCTGGCGAGGAGCATCGCAGCTGCACCTGTCCCTACAGGCACACCACAAGAGATTTCCTCCCTGAAAATTGCCTCTGTGACCAACATGGCTTCAAGTGATCACCTGGATCCAGCCATGCCTGAAGCCATGAACGCTTTAGCCATATAAATCCCTGTTCCTCTTGTCTTTCTCCAGAGCTAGGTTTCTCCCACGCATACTCAGAGTGACTGCTTCAGACAGAACACATGGTTACTGAGGCTTCTTACATAGCATCTGAGCTACCCGCCACCTTCCCTTGGCCTCGTGGGTGGGTCCTGGCTGGGCAGACGGAGGCTACGGGTCCTTACACTGAACATAACCATTTAGAGATGCTGCCGAAGCAGCAGCCGCTCGGTCCAGGCTGCTGTCTTTGCCTTCCTGTGGCTTCCGGAGCAGGGTAGTGAGGGTGACGCCTCCGTGGTCTACTCGGCTGGGCCAGGAAAGGAGGGACAGGGCTGAGAGGAAGCTGAGGCTGTGCAGGTGTCTCGGGGCCACAAGGCAGCTCCCAGAATGTGGTTCTCATGCACTGGCCTGCGCTGGGGCTTCCGTGGAAAGTCGGAGCCTGCCGGGAGGGGTGGGGAGCAGAAAGCCCGTTTGCAAACCACTCTCCCTTGACCTCACCCCCTGCCGCTGACAATTAAGCCTGCTTGTGAGAGCAAAACAAATTACCTTAATAGATATGTAACCATGGGATCCTGCTGAAAAAAATTAGATCATTGGGGGACTAGGTATTTTTAATCAAAAATTGCCATTCTTATAAAACCCGTGTAATTTGAATATTTTTATTGAACGCCATCAATGCAGTTTAAACACGACGTGCTGAGCCTGCATTCAATTCTGTTCTGAAAGAACAAACCTCAAGCCCCGTTAGAACTCAGTATTTTTTTTTAACCAACATGTTGATTGCAATTTTGAGATATATGTGTGCACCACAACTCAAAGAAAGTGAGAAGCCTCTTTGATTTTAATAACTTATTGAGCTCCTTTCAATATGGGAAAAGAAACTAAATAACCTGTGGCCCTATTCTTTCTTGTTGTTGTCTTTTAAAGTTTTGTTTATTTATTTGAAGGGCAGTGAGACAGAGATGGGGGGGACAAAGAGAGAAATAGAGAGAGAGAGAGAGAGAGAGAGAGAGAGAGCAGTCTATCCATGGCTTGCTGCAATGGCTGGATCTCCATCTGAGTCTCCCATATGGGTGATAAGGACCCAAGCACTCGGGCCATCTTCTGCTTCCTTCCCAGGCACATTAGCAGGCAGCCAGTTTGGAAGTGGAGCAGCCAGGATTCGAACCAGTGCTCATCTGGGATGTGGGCATCACCACAATGCTGGCCCTGGAAAGCGTTTGTTAAACTAACACTCTTGGGAAGGTCTTGGGGCTGGTGTTGGCAGTCTGCCTAAGTCTCTGTTGTGATAACCGTGGGAGCCTTGCTCTGCAGAATTTACGTCCCGGTAGAGGACACCCTCTCTCTTGAGCTGAGCTGGGCGGGCAGCTCTGGATTCTGAGGCCAGAGAGTAATTCTAAACTGGGTGTGCAATGGTAAGATCTGCACTTCAAAGAGAGTACAACAAAGGCAGACTCACACCGATCCGGGCAATGAGGAAGTTTGTTTTCTCCAGCAACTGCAAGTTCAGAGGGAGGGTGGATCCAGCCTGGGCGAGGTCAGTGGCTCAAAGATGCCCTGGAGAACCTGACTTCCTCCTGTTTCTCTCTTCTGGCATCCTCATTTGAGCTTCACCCAAAGTCTGGCTTCCTGGTGCTCGCAGGGTAGCCAGGAGGTGGGGAGAGAAAAGCAGAAGGGGGAAGACAGTACTCCAGGGCCGGTGCTGTGGTGTAGCAGGTAAAGCCGCCGCCTGCAGTGCCAGCAGCCTGTATGGGCGTCGGTTCAAATACTTACAACAGGGGCAGGCCCCCTGGGGCTTAGATAGGCAATGGAGGGGGGGACTGTGATGTGGACACTGTTGTTTTCTCACAGAATACTGTTTTTTTACGCAGAGAGAGGAGAGGCAGAGAAAAAGGTCTTCCATCAGCTGGTTCACTCCCCAAATGGCTGCAATGGCCGGAGCTGCACTCATCTGAAGCCAGGAGTCAGGAGCTCCTTCCGGGTCTCCCATGCGGGTACAGGGGCTCAAAGGACTTGGGTCATCTTCTGCTACTTTCCCAGGCACATCAGCAGGGATGCTGGATCGGAAGTGGAGCAGCCAGGATTCAAACCGGCGCCCACGTGAGATGCTAGTGCTGTAGACCAAGTTCAGGATAAAGATTCACTATGGGGTGTGCGTGTGCGTCTGAGATCCCTGTTGGGGCGGGGGTTGACAGTTCTGTCTGCTGGCCCATGTTTCTTTGGTCTGGCCGAGTCCTCAGCATACTGAGAACCGCAGCGTCGCAGTGAGGATGACAAGGAGGGATTGGGTGGGGGAGAGAATGTCACGGTCAGACGGGGGCCCAGGACCTCAGGGGTGGGGGTGGGGTGGGGGTGGGGGTACAGACTTTCCTGGTGGAGAAACTGAGGCCAGTGAGAGGAGCGGCCTTTCGTCAGGCCACAGAGCCCTGGAGGATGGAACTGGTATCAGAGCAAGTTCCTCTGGCAGGAGGCCCTGGCCTTGGCCTCTGATTGACCTTGGACTTGCGGTAATGTAAGCACAGTGAGCTAGAAAGACAAGCCAGGAGAAAGCTGCCGTTTCTGAACTGCCCCTATCCTCTAGGACTCTGGGCTCCCTACTGCCCTCATGCAAAGCTTGTTTGCCCAGGATGTCAACAGACCCTGGCTCATACCCGCCTCGTGTGGCCTTGTGCCACTTCCTATCGGAGCGGCACCTTTGAAAGGCTGGCTTTGCACCAAACACTGCACCCCAGGTGCAAACATGGCCAAGGGCACCCGCCATCACCAAGGGCTTCCCTCTGCCTGAATCTTCCCTGGTGTGAACCTGAGAAGTGCAGTGGGAGATCTCGGGCCTGTGTCCTGGGTTTCCGGTGTGGGACTCTCAAGTGTGGTGCTGCTCCTGCTTGCCCAGTTCAAGTGCAGTGCTGGGTGTTCCCTCCTGGGTGACTGTGCTGCACATGGTTCTGTTGATGGCTCCACTCAGGGTCAAAGGCACAGGCTTCAGTAGGTGGTGAATATTGAAGGATCATCCAAAAGTTCACAGCAAACGTATTCTGAACAATTTATAGACGGATTTTGCACTAGTCCACTTTTTATTACTACAGTGACATGCCCGAGATAAGCTAACTGTATAAAGAGAAAAGTTTTATTTAGCTCACAGTTTTGGCCCTTAGAATCCATTTCTGGGTGATCTCCATTGGTTCAGAGTCCAGTGATGGTGAAGAGGGTAGGTAGCAGTGGTGGAGAGTACATGGAGGAAGGGTCCCCTGGTCAGCCAGGAAGCAGGGACAGAAAGAGAGAGAGAGACAGAGAGAGAGAGAAACACACATCTATGTCTATGCAGTCTCTTACAAACCCACTTCAATCATGGGGACTCCTCCCCAATGACCCAGTCCAATGCAACTGCTTCCCAAAGGCCCCATCGTTAGATGCTATAACACAAGTTTTCTACGTTTTTAGTTCCATTCACATC
This sequence comes from Sylvilagus floridanus, assembly GCA_949820135.1. Classification (NCBI taxonomy): domain Eukaryota; kingdom Metazoa; phylum Chordata; class Mammalia; order Lagomorpha; family Leporidae; genus Sylvilagus; species Sylvilagus floridanus. The sequence continues at coordinate 80,795,675 of OX463245.1, forward strand.
AAATTTTGAGGATCAAATCTTTAACACCATAGAAGCCATAGAAGTGTTCAAAAATTTTTTTCAACAAAATGAACTTATCTTTCATGCCATTTTTTTTTTCAGAGAGAAAAGCAGGATTTCTTTAAGTCAGAAGGCTCCTGCTGAAATGGCCAGGAGGGGTCTCTCAGAGTCATGCCATTTTTCACACTGACTTTTGGAAGTAACCTTATACATTCACCTTGGACCCTCAAAAATAGAGCTTTATATCTGTAATGACCCCATTTTCAAATAAGGTCATATTCTGAGGTACTGGGGGTTAGGATTTCAGCATAGCATTTTTTTTTTGACAGGCAGAACTAGACAGTGAGAGAGAGACAGAGAGAAAGGTCTTCCTTTCCATTGGTTCACCCCCCACATGGCCATTGGGGCCAGGTTCCTGGAACTCTTTCTGTGTCTCCCATGTGGGTGGCAGGTATCCAGTGACTGGGGTCATCTTCCAATACTTTCCCAGATGCATTAGCAGGGAGCTGGATTGAAAATGGTGTAGCCAGGACTTGAACTAGCACCCTTGTGGGATGCCAGAGTTACAGGCAGTGGCTCAACTCCACGCCCTGTAACACCAGCCCCAGCATATCATTTTTTTTGAGGAGACACAATTCAACCCATAACACATGACAAAAAGTGATTAAGGTAGCTGATCAGCTGACATTAAAATAAGATTATCCTGGATTACCTGAGTGGGCTCACTGTAGTCACAGGAATCCTTAACAGTGGAAGAAAGTGGCAGAGGAGTAGGTCACAGTGAAGTGCTGTGACATGGACCCAATAGCATTGTTGATTCTGAAGACAGGGGAAGGGACCAGAAGCCTCCAACACAGAGATTCTTTCCCAGAAAGGAATTCCAGAAAGGAATCCAGTCTCACCAACACCTTGATTTTGGGCCAGTTTGACCGCTGTTCGACTTCAACAGAAATCTAAGATAATGAACCTGTGTTGTCACTAAGGGTATGGTCATTTGTTACAGAAACTGTAGGAAGCTCCTAGAACCACCCAGGACAGAACAGCTGAGATAACATTGCTTTGTTGTCATAGGCGATTTCCTTCAATATTGTGAAATTAATCTATCTCACACAGCCATTGTTTATCATTTCTAATTCCATGACCATATATTTGTAAGGGTTAGTGTTTCTGAATCTCTGAAGGAGAGGATTTTGCCCAGAGAGCCACTCTTTGCCTTGCTCTTTTTACCTTATTTAGAGTTTTGCCTGTCTCTGGAACACCTCCAGGTCACTGATGTCATGATCTCTACTTTACATTGGCTTAGCTTGGCTTTTTTAGTTCAAATGTTTTGGTGATGAAAGGTAGAACGAGTGCACGCCTGTTTAATGTCTGTTTATCCAGCTTGATGATGCCATATTTATGTAACAGGATCTCTGGAAATACATCAATATTTCTGATGAAACTACCCCCTGCTCCCCAATATGCAGAGTGGCTAGAAAATTTTCAATTCTTTGAACATTACAAGTAGTTTCTTTTTTTTTCTTTTTTAAAGATTTATTTATTTATTTGAAAGGCAGAGTTACAGAGAGAGAGGGAGAGGCAGACAGAAATCTTCCATCTGTTGGTTCACTCCCCAGATGGCCACAACAGCCAGGGCTAAGCCAGGCCAAAGCCTGGTGCCTAGAACTCTGGCCAGGTCTCCTATGTGGGTAACAAGGGCCCAAGCCCTTGGGACATCTTCCGCTTCTATCCCAGGCTCATTAGCAGGGAACTGAGTTGAATAGGAGCAACTAGGACTTCCTGGGGCTCCCATCCACTGCACCACAATGTGCCGATATCATTGTGCTAATGTCACACCCACTGTGTCACAATGGGGACTCCTGACCCCTTACTTTTTATATGTGCTCAAGTAAGGGACTGGATTCTACTCATCTTCAAATTCTCTTAAGTGTGGATCTTTAAATTTTTAGATTCTCACTAAATAATTGTTCACCCATAGAGATAGGGAGAGTTGCCTTCCTGAGATGTTTTCTCAAGTTCTGTTTGCTTTATTTTCCTGGATCTGGATGGTTTCCTTCCCCTTGGCCTCTCCCCAGTCCCCTCATCATTCTGTAGCTAAGCTTCCTGTAACTAAACCAAGTGCTGCAGGTGTGGTCCCATTAGCGCCTCTGATCTGTGATGCAATTCTTTTTACAAGGACACACTTTGTTCTGACTTGGAAACTTGCAAATGAAAGCCACAGCTAGTGAGGAGCACATGTGTGTGGTGCGCACACACACACATAGAGACACACACACACAGACACACACACACACACACTGCCCTCCAAGAGCTGAGCCAAAGTGGGTTACCAGCTCCTTCAGAAGGTAGCGAACAGCCAGTCAGATGCCCCCACATTTTTTCCCCAAAGGGCTTATTTAATAGCACAATGTGTTTCAAAAGAAAACTCTTAACATTACCATGAAACTGTAGAGTTCCGTTTTCTCTTGGGTCTCAAAGTACGGGTGGAAACTTGAGCTTATCTTCCAGGAGCCTCATGGGAACAACACTCTTGCTTTTGAATGTGACCCACTTAGCTGGAGTGCAAGAGAGGAGCTTTGGGAACAAGTCGCCCAGAAGGTGAGACTTTGGAAAGAGTGTTCAGAGTGATAGTGATGTAGTGTCCAGGAATGCCCACCACGAAGCAAAGTAGAAGCACAATGTAGTTAAAGAATACTTTTTCCAGAAGAATCAAGTAAAGACTGGAACATATCAGATAATGAGAGTTTCCTGAGCTCTTGGGATTCTTTGGAGTCCAGTGTAACTCAACACTTAACAAGATCCAGGAATGCACAGTCCTATGGCCTCACAGTTGAACGAAGGAGAAGTAGGATTAGGATGTACATGACAGTTTCCAGACCAAAACTGAGGTGTCTGGTTTCAGCCTGGAGTGTCTTAGACTAAACTGCTAAGATTCAGAGATAATTCCTGACATAAATGCTGGCAGAAAACCTTAATTTTTGCTGTCTTTCATTTAGGAGTGGAGGCCACCTTGCTGTTGACTAGTCCCTCAATTACACCCCAAGTGTCCCTACAGATTTAAGAAACTGAAATCAAGACTTTGTTCTTTGTCTTGTCAGCACATGTGTAAATACTTCATCCCACTAAGATCTTTCAAAAAGGTGTTTAGTATGATGAAAGAAATCTCACTAATAGGACATATGCATTTGCCCCCCGATGTTGGACAAGTCAATATACCATACGCAAGTTAGCCCAGTGTTCCATACAAAAATGCTTCATGCCAAACTTGATTTAGCCCTCATTTCTTGGATATGCAAGTAACTGCGCATGATGGGCTCCGGAAATATAATTTGCAGCCTTTCCTGACCTTTGCAGACTGAAGTGATCATTCAAATACCAAGAGCATCAGAACTTGTGGTTAGAAATAATGTAAGGCTGAACTGTAGGAAAGACGAGACAAAAAGAAAAAGAAAAACCAGTGACCCTCATTCGGTCTTTATTGAAAATTGTGACATTTTGTTCACTGTAGATATTTTTGCATTAATTTTGATGGATCAAAATGCTGCATTAAATATTATTTGTCTTGACGGCTGGGTTTTTGGTGCCCTCTGATGTTCTACAGCAAGGCAATCAAGGCAGCCTATCTCAGCAGTGAGTTGGGTGTGGTCGTCTAGAGGTAGGCATCTAGATCCTTCTCCCTCTGGAAGCTCCACTGAGATCATGCAAGAGGACACTGCAAAGACGAGAAGTGGAGAAGCTGCTGGAAAGTGGAAGGGGGATGGGAAATTGGTACTTGACTTGCAGATGGAGAAGCCTCCCCAGGCGGCAGAGACAGCGTGAGAACCTACCTTTTTTTTTTTTTTTAAGATTTAGTTTATTTATTTGAAAGACAGAGTTACAGGGAGAGGTAGAGACAGAGAGAGAGAGGTCTTCCATACACTGGTTCACTCCCCAGATGGCTGCAATGGCTGGAGCTATGCCGATCAGAAGCCAGGAGCCAGGAGCTTCTTCTGGGTCTCCCACGTGGATACAGGGACCCAAGGACTTGGGCCATCTTCTACTGCTCTCCTAGTCCATAGCGGAGAGCTGGAGTAGAAGCAGAGCAGCCAGGACTCGAACCGCTGCCCATATGGGATGTGGGCGCTTCAGGCCAGGGCGTTAACCGGCTGCGCCACAGCGCCAGCCCCAAACCTACCTTTTTTTTACATTGTGGGTCATCTCGGCCACACACACACACACACACACACAATTTTCATACTGGGGACAACTCATTGCGGGTCTGTCACTGGTGGGGAAAGAGGACTTGATGAAAGTGTTTAGGAAGAGGCCAGATTCCTCAGCAGACTGGAGGCCAATTCCTGGGAGAGTAACCCAAGCGGGCTTGAACCGAGAGCACCAAGCACAGTGGCAGGAAGAGTGCAAGGGGGCAGAAGAGGCAGGTGACACATTGTGACAGTGTGACCCATACAATTGGTCTTCCTCTCCTTTACTGGCACTCAACTCCTAAATCCTTTGGAACTTTTGAAGCGAGAATGTCTTTTTGGATGCTAATGAATTGGCCTGTGACTGGCAGCCCCTAGTGGCTTCAGGAGGAGGGCTGATCACAGGGAAGACCAAGGTGAGATCACAGGATTGGGACTTTTAGGTCCTTCCCCATCTTCTTGGGAGGAGAGAGGAACTGGAGCTTGAGGTCCAATGGCCAATGACTCACTCAATTATGTCTATGTGATGAAGCCTCCATCGAAGTCCAAAGGGACAGAGTCTGGATGGGCCTCCAGGTTGTTGAGCACATGGAGATTCCTGGGGTGTAGTGCACCCAGAGATGGCATGAGTGTGTCATCAGCTCACGTCTTGAGCAGCTCAAAAGTCTTTGTCTCCACTCACTTCTACTTTAAAGCCCCAAAGCTTCCAAAGTAACTGATAGTTGTTCTATGTTCTGTTCCAGAGAGATTCAATAACCAGCCACCATGAACTGGCCCAGATCCTATCATAAAAGTGACAATGACAGCTGTGCATATGAGCCAAGAAGTGTCCAGAAATCACCCTTTATCTCTAATGCTAAGATCTCCATGCCAGGAGCAGCTAAAGCCTCATTACCCTAACATGCGATGTGTGTGAGAGCATGATTCCAAATTGCTCTTGCCCAAGCTTGTACCCACCTCTACATGGAATGGCAAAGTTGACCATTTTGAGTATTCATTCCTCTCCCTTGCTCGGAGAGTCACAGCTTTCTGGTCTGTAAATAACAATTTGTGTGATAGTGAAGGATTTGATTTCCACTCTCCTAGATGTGAATTCACATTGAGCAGGTGACAGAAGCTCCCCATTCCTTCCCGTATGCCTCTCCCGAAACACTTCTCCATCTGTAACTGCCTTTGCTCTAAATCAGTGAATGTGTTTTCCTGAGTTCCATGAATGGTTCCAGCAAAATCATCGAATCCTGGGATGGGGTGCTGGGAAACTTGGTTATATCTGGTTGGTCAGATGCATTGATAGAACAACCTGGGGATTGCACCTGACATCTGAAGTGGTGGGGATGCCTTAGACTTAGTTCCCAAACTGAGGGACCTGAGCAGGTCTCCAAGCAGACAGGGTCAGACCAGATCAGATTAGAGGACAACCAGTGTTGTCTCCTGTGGATTTTATGGCTTACATGCTGGTGGGGAGCAATCCCCACATCTTTTGGGGGCATCAACGTCTTCTGTCTAGGTTGGTGCTGTGTGACAGCAGACACAAAAACAAACCTTCCAAACTTGAACCTCAGTCCCATTAAGGATGAGGTCTCTGGCAACAGAGCTGCATTCTCTCCAGGGAGTAGATCAAAGAAGCTTAGCACCAGATGATACTAAGCCTGGGGGCTCTCAAGCCTGATCCTCCTTCTGTGAGGACCATGGATGAAAGTCCCACAGACCATCTAACCAGCCCTTGATGGCCCATTCTGATACATCGACCACTGGAGCTCACTGGACAAGAAGCCAGGGAGAAGCAATGACTCTGAGGAAAATAGCGAGAAAAGAGCACCTGTGGGGAGCAGAGGTTCCTCATATAGGACGAGAACAATAAGGAGCTCAGAGAGACAAGAGGAGGCGCTGCATCCATAAAACAAGAAGAGGCTGTAATGAAAAAAAACTTTCAAAGGACAAAAAAAAAAAATTGAGATAAACAAAATAGGGTAGCTGAAAGTTAAAATCCAGGAAGAATATTGAGAGATAATATTGAGGAAATCTCTCAGAAATAAAGTAGAGTAAAAAGACCAAGAAACTGGTGAGTAAAAGTCATTGAGAAATTTAAAAAATCAGTCTGGTTAACAGAAAGCCAACAAGCCAATCACAGGAGTAAGATTGATGGGGATTTGTAGGGAGGGAAAGTGCTAAGGAGGCTATGCAAGAGCCATGGAAGTGGAAAAGGCAGAATATAGAAAACAAACAGACAAAAAACCTTGGACCTGTCTTTTGGAAGAATGAATTGTTAGGTGTTCTTCCATGTTTGAGTAGATGGAGGAGATTGACAGAACTAGGTCAAGTTTGGGTATGAAATAGTAATATATGCACAGAAAAATATGCGTGTGCTCACACACACACACACACACACATTCACACCAATCCAGGACATCTTATGCTCCAGGGAAAACAAAATCTTGTGAAAGAAAAAAAAAAAACAAATATAGTATAATGCAAGAAATAAAAGGTAATCATAGTGTACCATGTGACTCAAATGTGGATAGCACTGATACATGCATAATTTTGCACGCTGTTGTAATCAAATTATGTTGTGACTCTACTGATACTGAGAGTAGGGAAAGGCGAGAAATGAGCTTCCACTAACAAGGCGAGGATGGTTAGGGGGTGTATGAGAACAGAGGCATCGTTCTCCACAAAGAGAAGTCAGCAGATAATGACCAAATTGGAAAACTCATGGAAGGGGCTTGGAGCCTGTTCACTGGAAATAGGCAAGGAAAGCCAGGAGAGTGCATGACACTCGGGCAGCTCGTGCGTCGCCCTGAGGGAGTGGCGCATGCTAGGGAGGTGCTGTGCTGTTTTCCAGAAAATGCCTTGTAGAACAATTTCACTTTAAGATATGCGCATATATAATTTTGGTAGGAATAAAAAGCTAAAATCGGAAAGGAAGAGGCTGTGGATCTCTGAAGGCAGCTTGCAGAGTCATGACAGGACTGAGAGAAGGGCAGGGAGTTCAGATGTGAGCAGTTCCGTGGACACAGCGGCGAGGGAGGAGGTGGGAGTCTGCAGTGACACCCGCGTCCTCTGAGAAGGGCAGAGAGCTGGCTTTTGTGCACTGGGCACCTCTGTTGGCACACGAGCCCTTTCTATCATACAACTGCTTAGGGAGCATGTGAGTATGTTTTTAGGGAGGGCTCTACAGATCATAATGGGGATGAATGAATGAAAAGTCCAATCTTAGCCTGGGAAGCATGAGAATGCATTACAATTTGATGAAAGAGCTTAGAGTTCATTAGAAGTTGAGCGTTCATATTCCCTGTATTTTGATCTCACGTTTGGAAATGAGGTTGGCTGTTGCTGAATGTGTCCTGCTCATGACCCCTGAGCCTACACGTGGCAAACACATCTTTTCCTTCCCTCTGCAGCTCCACCCCCTCTCCACACTCCAGAGTCGAGCATCGAGCATCGTTGGCACACACAGGCAGTGGAGGAAATCTCTTTAATCCTTACCGCTCTCCCCTCAGGCCTGCGCATACACCGGATGCTATGAATTTTTAATTAGCTGGGAGTTAATGATATATATGCAATTCTGCGTTCCCAGAGATTTAGCTGGGTTTCCTGCTCCTGGTGGAAAGACGCTTTCTCAAAAAGCCCCCAAAAAAAGCAAATTCCAAAACCACTTTCACGTGGGAAGAATCCAAAGAGGCAATTATCAAAGTAGAAGTTAATAGGAACTAACCCAGTTTTATCACCATCCTACTTCTTTCTACCTGTCCCACCCCTCATTTTCTTTTAAATTTTTAAAAATTTATTTATTATTTATTTACTTGACAGAGTTATAGAGAGTGAGAGAGAGAGATGGTTCACTCCTCTGATGGCCGCCACGGCCGGCGCTGCACCCATCTGAAGCCAGGAGCCAGGTGCTTCCTCCTGGACTCCCATGCATGACCCCTCATTTTCTAACTCTCCTCGTCCTTTGTGTCCTAGAAGTCATCTTTTAGTTGTCTGATTCTTTCGGGCTCCTTGGCACTTTGACTTCTGGTTGGGGGCATGGTTTCAGTGGGGGAAGGTAGACAGGTGGACAGTGCCTGCGTTGCTTTAGCTTTGGTTCTCTTGCTTGCACTCCCTCTCTCTGCCCCTTTGGGTCCAAGAGTGGTGTATTAGTCTGTTTTCTATTGCTGGAACAAAATACTGGAGGCTGGGTAATATGTAAAGGGAAGGGATTTATTTAGCTTACAGTTTTGGTGGCTGACGGTTCACATAGCATTGGCACCATCTCTATGAGAGCCCCCCTGGCTGTGCCACATCATGCCAGAAGACATCATGGCAAGAGCATGGATAAGAGGGAGAGAGCACATGGTGAGAAGGGAAACCAGAGAGAGAGATTTGAGGATCAGACTCGCTCTTTCCTGACAGCTCACTTTCTTAAGAAATAACTGGGTCCCAGGAGAACTACTTCAATCCCCTCCAAGATCAGCACCTCCAATGACCCAACTACCTCACCCTAGGTCCCATCACTTAAAGGTTCCACCACCTCCCAACACCACCACACTGGGACCACATGAATCTTTGTTTTTTTTTTTTTTAATTTTTTATAATGCTTTTATTTAAAGAATATAAATTTCCAAAATACAGCTTATAGATTACAATGGCTTCCCCCCCCCCATAACTTCCCTCCCACCCACAACCCTCCCCTTTCCCACTCCCTCTCCCCTTGCATTCACATCAAGGTTCATTTTCAATTCTCTTTATATACAGAAGATCAGTTTAGTATATATTAAGTAAAGATTTCAACAGTTTGCCCTCACATAGCAACACAAAGTGAAAAATACTGTTGGAGTACTAGTTATAGTATTAATTCACAATGTATAGCACATTAAGGACAGAGATTCTACATGATATATTTCTTTTTAAATTGATTAATTTTCTATGCAATTTCCAATTTAACACCAAGATTTTTTTTTTCATTTTTAATTATATTTATATACAGAAGATTGATTCAGTATATACTAAGTAAAGATTTCATCAGTTTGCACCCACACAGAAACACAAAGTGAGAAATACTGTTTCAGTACTAGTTATAGCATTACTTCACATTGGACAACACATTAAGGACAGATCCCACATGAGATGTAAGTACACAGTGACTCCTGAAGTTGATTTAACAATTTGACACTCTTGTTTATGGCGTCAGGAATCTCCATAGGGTCTAGTCATGAGTTGCCGAGGCTATGGAAGCCTTTAGGGTTTGCTGACTTCAATCTTATTCCAACAGGGTCATAGTTAAAGTGGAGGTTCTCTCCTCCCTTCAGAGAAAGGTACCTCCTTCTTTGATGGCCCCATTCGTCCCACTGGGATCTCACTCGCAGAGATCTTTCATTTAGGTCTTCTTTTTTTGCCACAGTGTCTTGGCTTTCCATGCATAAAATATTCTCATGGGCTCTTGAGCCAGATCTGAATGCCTTAAGGGCTGATTCTGAGGCCAGAGTGCTGTTTAGGACATCTGCCATTCTATGAGTCTGCTGTGTATCTCGCTTCCCATGTTGGATCATTCTCTCGCTTTTTGATTCTATCAGTTAGTATTAGCAGACACTAGTCTTGTTTGTGTGATCCCTTTGACTCTTAGACCTATCAGTGTGATCACTTGTGAACTGAAATTGATCACTTGGACTAGTGAGATGGCCTTGGTACATGCCACCTTGATGGGATTGTATTGGAATCCCCTGGCACAATTCTAACTCCATCATTTGGGGCAGTTATGATTGAGCATGTCCCAAATTGTACATCTCCTCCCTCTTTATTCCCACTCTTATATTTCACAGGGATCACTTTTCAGTTAAAATTTAAACACCTAAGAATAATTGTTTGTTAATTACAGAGTTCAACCAATATTACTAGAATAAAAAAAAACTAAAATGGATAAAGTATTACATTGTACAACAACAGTCAGCACAAGAGCTGATCAAGTCACTGTTTCTCATAGTGTCCATTTCACTTCAACAGGTTTCCCCTTTGGTGCTCAATTAGTTGTCACCGATCAGGGAGAACATATGATATTTGTCCCTTTGGGACTGGCTTAATTCACTCAGAATGATGTTTTCCAGATCCTCCATCTTGTTGCAAATGACCGGATTTCATTGTTTTTGACTGCTGTATAGTATTCTATAGAGTACATGTCCCATAATTTCTTTATCCAAATGTATGCTTTGAATTCCCTGTGATCTTTTGCTGTGAGGTTCCCTTCGTTTACCTACTTTCATGTTGCTGGCCGTGTTTCTGCGTTTCTGTGTGTAACACATCTTTAAGCATCTTTTGCAGGGCTGGACGAGTGGCAACAAATTCTTTCAATTTCTTTTTGCAGTGAAAGGTCTTTATTTCACCTTCATTCATAAATGAGAGCTTTGCAGGATATAATATTCTGGGCTGGCAGTTTTTCTCTCTTAGTACCTGGGCTATGTCTCGCCATTCCCTTCTAGCTTGTATGGTTTCTGATGAGAAGTCTGCCGTGAGTCTAATTGGAGATCCTCTGAGAGTAATCTGACGTTTCTCTCTTGCACATTTTAGGATCTTTTCTTTCTGTTTCACTGTGGTGAGTTTAATTACAATGTGTCGTGGTGAGGATCTCTTTTGGTCATGTTTACTAGGGGTTCTATGAGCTTCCTGTACTAGGATGTCTCTGTCCTTCTCCAAACCTGGGAAATTTTCTGCTATTATCTCACTAAAAAGGCCTTCTAATCCTTTCTCCCTCTCCATGCCTTCAGGAACTCCTAGAACTCGAATGTTGGGTTTTTTAATAGTATCCTGTAGATTCCCAACAATATTTTTTAGATTTCTAATTTCCTCTTCTTTTCTTTGGTTTGACTGTATAGTTTCCTGTGCTCTGTCTTCTAAGTCCGATATTCTCTCTTCTGCCTCACCCATTCTGTTTGTAAGGCTCTCTAATGTGTTTTTCATTTGATCTATTGAATTCTTCACTTCATTATGATTTCTCGTCACTATCACAGTTTCATGTTCTACTAGTTGTTTCATTTCAGCTTGATTCCTCCTTGATATTTCATTTTCACGAGAGAGATTTTCTATCTTGTCCATTAAGGATTTCTGTAGTTCAAGAATTTGTTTTTGAGTACTTCTTAGTGTTCTTATCAATTTTTTGAGATCTGCTTCTTGCATTTCTTCTATCTCATCATCTTCATAATCTTGAATTGGGGTGTCTTTTTCATTTGGGGGTGTCATAGTGTCTTCCTTGTTCTTGTTACCTCGGTTTTTGCGTTTGTTGTTTGGCATATTGGTTTCTTCACTGTGGTGTTTTTTTCTTGTTATACTATGACTCTAGATAAGTGGACAGTCTGCTTTCAATGGAGCCTTAGAGGCTTGAGATGGGTGTGGCCTGATAGCTCTGTTTGGTTCCTCAGTGTTGAGGGTGTGCCAAAGGTGACACTCCCAGGTTAGGTGTGGTAAATCTCTCTCTGTTTCTTTCTTTATTGTTGATTCAAAAGGGAAGTAATTCCACACAGCTGAATGGAATTGGGGGTGGTTAGCAGGCAAATGATATACCCACAGGAGCCAGAGTTCGGAAGCTCTTTCCCAAGGACCAGAGAAGGAATCTCTGCGGCCTTCAGTGTGGGCTCAAATTCTCCTGCAGTCTCCCACATGGGCTGCCAAGGCTACTGAACTGTAGCGTCTCTGGAGAGTACTCACGTGGTGAATTCTGTGAGTTCTCTCCCCCACAGTCTCTTTTTTCACAGTCTCAGTTCATTAGCACCACACATTCATTAGGTTCTAATCTCCTGTTATTTCACCCCCACGCCCAGAGTCAGGTTTTTCTGCTAGGCTCAGGGCCGGTGCAGACCTGAGGTCGCCCTGCTTATGACGTATGTCCAAAATGGCGCCTGCTCTTTGTCTTGCTCGCCTTTGAGAGGTGGGCGGAGAGAAAGAAACCCGTGTCCGTATCAGTCACTTTTTTCTTTCTCTCTCTCTTCTAGTTAGCCTGGTGAACTTTTCCCCACAGGGTTTCAAGCCTTGTTCGCTCTAGTCTCCTCTTTCCGCTTCCCTGCTGGTGTCTCGGGCTATTGAAGATCGGCTCACCTGGCGTTCCAGCGCTGGTGCGTTGAGTCTGCTGCTGGTGTCCCAAACTGCGGGCTTCCACGCTCTCCTCAAAGGTCCACTGTGAATCACTAGTTCTGGAAGAGTTTCCTCTGCTGTTTCTTCCCCTACTCTTCCTTTAACCTGCAGTATCTCCACTTTTATTAAACTGTCTCTCCCCGGACTATCGGTGTGCTACCTTCCTATTCCGCCATCTTGCCCTAATCCCCCCACATGAATCTTTGGGGTTCACAGTTACACCACAGCTAAGCTATAGTGGGTTGTAACAGCTTCCTACAGAGACCAGGAACCATTTTTGATTGGTTCCATGAGACCCTTCCAACAATAGTTGCATAGTTGTTTGATGAACTGGTCTTCTATTAAACTTCTGGAATGTGTTTTTCGGCCAAGACTGATTGACCAGAGTCTGGTTTTTGGTCGTGTCATCAATTTGTCTTCCAGGTTCTCCTACCAACAGGTAAGCCCCTGAGGGCAACACTGTTGACTTAGTCATCTTTGTATCTCCAGTGTTTGGAACACAGCCGGGGTATAACATAGGCTTCCAATATATGCTCGATGAAACAAACAATACACAGATTAGTGCGCTCCTGTATGCAGCACTCAATTTCAGAGAAGCTGGTTAATTTCTATCAACCAGCAGACCAGGAGACATGAGTGGAGACTGCACAGCTTGGGACAGAAACAGTAGTCATCAGATTCTTCAGTCCAGCCTCCTTTTCTCCATCCCACACAATCATAGAGAGAAAAAGCTGAGAAAAAAAAAAAGCAAGAAACTGTCTTTCCTGGGGATATTGGATAAAGGTTTAAGACAGAAGCTCCTAGACATGAAACACAGGATGGGCTTGGATATCTGGTCTACCCATTTATATGATTTTGACCATGAACAATATATTCAATTTCCAAAGGCTTCAAAAATAAGGATAGCTCATGCAATAAAAATTCTGGGGTTTCTGCTCTTTTTTTCTCTATCAATTCATAAAGTTTGACCTTAGTCCTTGCCACTGATACTCCACTGCCCTCAACAAGGCCACATGATGTTTACTTCTGCCCCAGGCATCCTCTTCACCCAAGTCCATCAAAGGGCAGGCAAGGAGGTTCTTCCTACCTGTTTACGTTTATTAGGGAGTTCTTCAGCAGATGCACCTCATGACCCCGGACTTTGATTGACTCTTGTAGTCGTGACCTAGCTGCAAGAGAGGCTTGCAAAGTGAAGAGCTCATGTTTTCTACAATGGGAGGTGGTCTCCACCATCTTGGTTCCTACCAGTGTTATGGACTGAATATTTGTCTTCCAGATTTATATGTTTAATCTCTAACTCCCAAGGTGGTTGTATTGGGGTTTAAGGCCATTGGAAGGTGATTGGGCCTTGAGGGTGGAGCTCGCATCATAGCATTAGTGTCCTTATGAGAAGAGATCAGAGCTTGCTTTCTCTCCTTGGTGCACCTGCAAAGACACAGCAAGAAGGAGGTCATCCGTGATACAGGACATGGGCCCTCACCGGACTCAGGATCTACCAGTGTGTTGCCCTTGGACTCACTAGCTCTAAAACTGTGAGAAATGAATGTTTTTTGTTTGAGCCCTCCACCTACGCGATTTTCACTAAGATAACCAGAAGGGAAGAAATCAAGGAGAAAAACACACTGGATAAACAATTCAACAGCATCGATGACTTTGTGTTTGTCCATAGAAGCACTGAACAAGGGATGTCAACATAGAGGGTTCACTTCCACTTATTGTGGAAGTCGTTTTACAGGTCTGTGTATATCCATTCCTCATATGGGTTAATCTATTTGTCTAGAGAGACTCCAGGGGCTATGGTGACTTCAGTATGTCCCTGCTATAAGATGACAATAATGATACTGACACCTGTTCCACAGAGAAATGTAGGTAACAAGTAAATATTTATAAGGGCAGGATGAAAGCTGCCAACAGCACTAAAAACACACACACACACCTTTGTACCTGACACGGCTCTCACTTTATTCTCAGTCACATTTCATGGTTTATTAAGTTTAGTTGCAATTTAAAATAATGGTTTCTGACATGCCAAAAATTCAATGTTCATCAGCAATTCTGCCAAAGATCTTCATTTGCCAAAGAATTGCAAATACAGTGAAAGTTATCTTCAGGTTAAACTTTATGGTATAATACCATTTTATATGCCACGAGGTGTATCACCTTATCAGATAACAAAATTTTAGGTAAGGCACTATTCTTACTCTTTTAATTAAAGAAAAAAATCAATATTATTTTTTACTCATTTGAAAAAGGACATTCATCAACATTTTACATCTGGTGTTTTTTATCTCTGGGGATGCCACACACTCTCCATATAACTTCATGAACAGTCCTGCATGTGTGGTGTGCGTGTTTTTTATGTGTATGTGCACCCAAGCTGTATACATGTGTATGGTGTGTGTTATATATGCATGGTATATAGTATGTGGTGTGTGCACATGTGTGTATGATGTGCATGTGTGCTTGCAGGGAATATGTGAGGTGTGTGTGATGTGTGGTATATGTATGGAGCGTGTATACATGTGGGGTATGTGTGCTATGTAATGTGATCTGTGTGTGTGTGTTGTATGTATAATATGTGTGTGGTTGGTAGCATGGTGGGTAACATTTTTGTATGGTACGTGGTATGTGTGTGATGTGTGTGCATATAGTATCTTGCATGTGTGGTATGTGTGATATATAACGTTTTTTGTGGTTGTATGTGGTACATAGTATAGCATGTTTGGTGTTTGTGTTGTGTGGTATACAATGTGGTATGTTTTTGTGTGTGTGGCATGTGTGGTACATGTGTTTGTATATTTGGTATGTGTGTGATATGTGGTATGTGTGTGATAATGTGATAACATGGCTATGTGGTGTATGAGGTGTGTGTGGTGTGTAGTATGTGCATGGTGTGTGTGTGATGTGTGTGAGGTATGTAGTATAGTGTATGTGGTACTTGCAGTACTTGGTATGCATGTGTGTGTTTAGTATGCAGTGTGTGTGGTATGTGTGTTTGATATGCTGTATGCATGTGGTATGTAGTATGTGTGAGTTTGGTATGTAGAGTGTGTAGCATGTGTGTGCTTGGTATGTGGCGTGTGTTTGTATGTACTGTGTGATGTGCCTGTGTATATGTGGTGTGTGTGTGTACATTTCTGTCTCCTTGGTACAGTGAAGGATGTACCAAGGAGAGCTCACACAGCGGCAGGGCCCACGTTTGAGACCAGGTTTATTCACAGTTTCTTACCACCTTCCACCCCCATGGCATGGTTGGTTCTAGGTCTGTGTGGCATTTCATCAAAGAGATGCAGGGTCACTTAAAAAACTGAGCCACAGGCAAGGAAGGGGCACATTTGCTTCTGGCTATAACAAATTGTCACCAACCAGGGGCTTAAAGTAACAGAGACTCACTCTCTTTCCGTTCAAGTCCAAAATCAAGGTATCGGCAGGGTGGGTTCCCTCTGGACACTGGAGGCACCGTCAGCTCCTTACCTCCTTCCTGGCTTCCGGTGGCTGCCGGAAGTCCTTGGTGCTCCTAACCACTCATGACATCCTTCTTCCTGTATGTCTTCTCCTCTTAGAAGAACATCAGCCGTTGGATTCAGCACTCACCTTAATCTAGTCTGACCTCATCTTAGCTCACCTAACTACCCATGCTAATCCCTATTTCCAAATAAGGCCGCATGCGGAGGCTCCAGGTGCTCCAGTCCATTTTGTGTTGCCATGACAGAAAATCCAAGGCTTTGTAACACAGAAAGAAATGAGCTTTACCTGGGCTGAAAAGTCCAAACAGTAAGGCACTGGGCTGTGGTGAGGCCCTCTAAGCTGCATCACAGCAGGGCAGCCGGCCTCCCATGGTGGAGTGTGGGAAAGTGAGCTCACGCAGTGAGTGAGTGCAGGAGAGACCTGGCTTGCTCTCTAGTAGGAGCTCAGACCCAACCCGTGAGCCCCTTCACAGGGTGAGGGCAGTTGTCACCCAATCACCTCCCACTAGACTCTGCCTCTCCAAGGTCCCATCACCGTCCAATCCTGATGGGTTTCGAACCGAGCTTTCAACAGGTGAACCAGGGTGGGGAGAAGCTACATTCACACCGCAGCACACATAGACGTGATTTGTAGGAGAGCACTCCGCAGCCCAGCGCAGTGAGGTTTGAATGACAGCTCTTGAAAAGATCGGACTTCATCATTAGAACGTTTGTGTGGTCAGGAAATGCCTGGGAAGGTCATGGTGAGATTCGTTCTTCCACACTTGCTCAACATATATCTGCTGAGCACTATAAGGTGCTCCAAGCCCTGTGATACCAGAGGACTGGGAATGCGAAAGGTCCTTGGGCTTCTGGGCTTTCTTAGCTCTCCTGTGCACTGTTTGCCCAATACCCAGTGTTGATGGGACAGCAGACGTGGTGCCTGCTGGGGTGGCCGGGGGTGGAAGCTTCTCCATGGAGCTGCCTCTGCTTCATGCTGGCTCAGGGTGAAGGCAAACACTCATCATCACGAATAGTCACAGCTCCCCTTACATCTGGGCCAACCTTCTTATGTGCCCAACCCTACTGAATTCTCTAGAAAGCACACAGAAATGGTTCTTTGGTGCTGTCCACCCAACTAAGGAAAAAAGTAAGTAAACAGCAAACTTGAGCCTTGAACACTGACCCTTTCATTCTTTTTTTTTTTTTTTAAGATTTTACTTATTTATTTGAGAGGAAGAGTTACAGACAGAGAGAAAGGTCTTCCTTCTGGTAGTTCACTCCCCAAATGGCCACAATGGCTAGCGCTGCACCAATACGAAGCCAAGAGCCAGGAGCTTCTTCCAAGTCTCCCACGTGGGTGCAGGAGCCCAAGGACTTGAGCCATCTTCTGCTGCTTTCCCAGGCCATAGCAGAGAGCTGGATCGGAAGTGGAGCAGCTGGGACTAGAACGAGCACCCATATGGGATACTAGTGCCGCAGGCAGAGGAGTAACCTACTGCACCACAGTGCTGGCCTCCCCCTTTCATTCTTAAACCTGGGGTTCTACCTCAGTGCCTTTGCGGCCAGATAGTGCAAAGCCATGAAATCCCCATCCACCAGTGGGAAGCGTGGGAACCCGGATGAGCCGGAGATGCAGACATGAAACAAAAATTCAAAGCCAATTTTTAAACATGGATCTCTCAATGCAGACAAAACTTATATTTGCACATATCCTTTGACTCAGCAATTCCATTTCTAGGATTTAATCCTGCTTCCATATTTCTACATGTATCAAAACCCAGTGATTATCCATGGGAGACTGCTTAAGTAAATATTGCTATACACATATCTGTACAAGAGGTTAGTATGCAATGCTCAAAAATGAGCATTTTTAAGTACTAATTTGAATCTGTCTCCACCATACATGGTTAGGTGAACAATGTGTCTGCATGACAATACATAGTTGCCTGCACATACATGAAATACGTCTAAGAACATGCCAGAAAGTGGTACTATAGATTGCCTCCAGGGAAGGAAACATGGGAGGTTTTACAAATATCCTGTCATACATTTGGATTTCCGAACCAGGTTAATGTACTTCTTATTTCTAATAGTTAACTAACACACTACATAGTTCAAAGAAAATGCAGGGAGGGGCGTTTGGGCTGCTGCTCTTGACCCCTTCCCAGGGGCCAGGGCCGTGTCTCGGCCACCATTCAGTCCTCTCCCACACCTCATGCCAGCCAGGCGTGCCACGGGGCTCATTCAATGCGTAGTTTCTTGACCCAAATCATTGCATTCTTTGAGGCTTGCTGGTCAGACTTGAGACTGTTAGTGTCCAACACTGGACTCATTATCTTAGAGTAGCTACTGCTCCTGGCCCTCTCTGAATGGTGCTTCCACCCCTCTCCCCCGACTGTCCAAGATTAAAGCCAGCCTCCCTCTGTCTTTCTCTCTCAGCCCCTGTCCCTGCGAGCCAGCGCACCCACACAAATTCCTCCTCTGCACTGTGTTCTGCCCAGGCTAGTTTCTAAAGTTGCCTTTGAAACGCTCTCCTTCTCACTCCTCCCCTCCTAGAAGGGGCGATCTTTTTTTTTTTTTAATATGAGTATTAGGTATATTTGTGTAACTGGTTCTTAACCTTACTCTGCTTAGCCATTTTTCCTTTTTTTCCTCCTAATTTTATTTATTTATTTGAAAGGCAGAAAGACAGAGAGAGAGAGGGAGAGAGACAGAGAGGGAGAGACAGGCGGACCGCTGCACCTGCTGGTTCACTCCCCAGTTGCCATCATTTGCTGCATCCCAGGGCGTGCATTAGCAAGAAGCTGGAATCAGGGGAGGAGCCAGGACTCAAACTTAAGCACCGTGAAACAGCAGCACTAAGCAAGGTCATAGGAGTTCTCATGGAGGCCACGCCTCCTGAGTGACTACTCCGCTAACACTGTGTCCCCGCAATAGATCAGGATACTCCACTGCTTCCAGGTTGCTCTAAAGGCACAGGCCCTGTCCTGTAGTTTCTTCATTTACTTGTCCATTGGGACATCCTACTATTGGAATACAGCAGGTAAAGGTGAATTCAGCCCTTATGGGGACTGGAAGCCTACACAGTTGGGGGGCAGGGGGGCACTTCTCAGGAAAATGAATACAAAACTACTTGCACAAAGCCATACATGAAATTGAATGTGTATTGACAACAAAAAATTAACAGATTATACCCTGTAAAAGACTTGATGTATCTAGAAAATGAAATCATCTCTTCACCATATGAGCTACCTTCACTATATGAGATAGTTTATGCTGCAAACCCTGCTGGCCGTGGTTTGAATATGTTCCCCAGAAGTTCACGTGTTGGAACCTCGGGGTCTCCAATGCAGAGAAGTGTTGAGAAGTGGGAGCGGAGGGAGCTGGGTGGAACTTAGGGGTTTTGCCTTCATGGATGGATTGCTCCATTGGCGGATTTGCGGAAGCATGAGTTGATGGATTATCATGAGTGGCTCTGTTACAAAAGCGAGCTCTCTTTGGCACGCTTGCTCTGTGTCACCATGTGACGCCCTCCCCCACGTCACGACGCAGGAAGACGGCCTTGCCAGCAGCCCAGCAGAAGCTGGGGCTGGGCCCTTCAAGTTCCCATCCTCCAGAACCACGAGCCAAGTAAACTTCTACTCTTTATCGACGACTGGCTGGCAGGTTATTTTGTTATAGCCACGAAAAGCAGACTAAGATGACTTTTCTATACAGACAGCAAAAGATAATTCCACTTTTCCTATAGCAGAGTCGACTGAAAACCCCTTTCTTTATTGATAATTAAATGGAGTTTCCTTTTTAAAAAAAAAAGAGATTTATTTACTTAGTAGAAAAACAGAGTCACGGAGAGAGAGAGAGGGAGAGAGAGAAATATAAAGAGAGCTCATCCATCCACAGGCTCACTCTCCAAATAGCCACAACCGCTGGGGCTGGGCTGAAAGTAGGTCCCAGAACTCCATCTGGGACTCTCACATGGGTGCAGGTGCCCAAGTACTTGAGCCATCCTCTGCTGCTTTCCCAGGTGCATCAGCAGGGAACCGGATCAGAAATAGAGCAGCCCGGACTTGAACCAACACTCATTTGGGCTGACGGACACCCAGGGAGCAGGTGCACCACAAAGCCGAGCTCTGAGATTCCCTTTCACAGCTCATTGCTGGCCATGTGGTAACAAGCAGCGGTCTCCATGCTGAGACGCATCCAGCATGTGAGCCCACACCAGACCTGCTCCCTCTCTACGGTACTGATTCAGGCGTGGGCTCCACGGACACAGGAGTTCTGGGCCGTCTGACTTTGTGCAGTTCCCATCAATAAAGGAAAAAGAGCATGTGGTCCTCTGAAACAGTGCGGCTGGGTTTGCAGCAGGGGGCACAGGCGGCAACACTGTTCTTGCTGAAGGTCAGGAGGGGTGGGCTTCCAGGAGGGGTCCAGAGGAACACCTGGCCTCCGAGGACAGAAAAAGGCAGGTGATCCGGTGCTGGGAGGAAGCCACCCAGTAGCAGAGTCTCCATCGGCAGAGGGACACAACAGATAATGGTCCAGTGGCTGGCAGGAGCCACCTTCACTAGGAAAGGGTGCGTTGTGTGTGACAGCGGCACAGCTCCAGGCTCCTTACCTGGCCTCCGCAGCCTTGACTTTCTAACCTGTAACAGGTGCATAAGGACACTTACTTACCTGCCACTGTTGCTGTTAGTACCCAAGGCTGGTCCTCATCTCTGATGCCACTCCCTTTTACCTTCCCCACTACCGGGGGACTCCCAGTGACATGGGACGCAACTGGACACTCCATGTCACTGATCATTCTCGATCCAGCCTCTCCACATCCGCCCAGCAGCCTTGTGTACCCTGGCCATGCCTGGATATGTGGCAAGGACGGGGTGGGGCAGAGAAGCCTGAATTCTTCTCTGTGGGCAAGGAGATCCCTACCAGCAGAGGTTCTCAACCTTACTGACCAGGAACCCCGAGGCCTTCCATGGAAGTGCTCATAGCCTCTGCGTCATGGAACCGAGATAAGAATTCACAACTTTCCCTAAGCTTGTCCTGAGCCAGGTGCCACAAACGAACATATCAGAGAGTCTTTTTTTTTTTTAAGTAATCCCTCAACCATCTGCTTCTCTAGATTCTAAAGGCACATATTTTCTGTTAAAAGTGATCTTTTAAAAATAAATGCTTTAATGTATTCAAAAGACAGAGAGAGAGAGAGAGAGATATGGAGGAGAGATGGAGAGAGAGAGAATGTATTTGTGTGTGTGTGTGTGTGTAAGAGAGAGATGGAGAGAATGTGTGTGAGAGAGAGAGAGATGGAGATAGAATGTGTGTGTGAGAGAAAGAGAGAGATGGAGAGAGAGAATATGTATGTGTGTGAGAGAGAGATAGAGAGAGATGGAGAGAGAGAATGTGTGTGTGTGAGAGAGAGAGAGAGACGGAAAGAGAGAATGTGTGTGAAAGAGAAAGAGAGATAGAGAGAATGTGTGTGTGTGTGTGTGTGTGTGTGTGTGTGTGAGAGAGAGAGAGAGAAATGCATATGTGTGTAAAAGAGAGAACCTTCCATTCCCTGGTTCACTCCCCAGATGGCCTCAGGGGAGGGCTGAGGCTGGGGTTGGCCAAAGCCAAGAGCCTGGAACTCCATCCCGGTCTCCCACATGAGTGGCAGGACCCAAGCACTTAGGACATCTTCTGCTGCCTTCCCAGGCTTACTAGCAGAGAGCCGAATTGCAGGTGGAGCCGCTGGAACTCAAATCCACGCTCTGGTGTGGGAAGCCGGTGTCACAAGCAGCGACTAAACCGCTGAGTCACAGAGCTGGCCCCTCAAAGCAATCCTGACAGATGAGTTTCGCTCACTGTGTTTCGGGAAAAAAAGCCAATGCAGGTTTGCAACCAAAAGTTAACTCCACGGAGTCTTGTTTATGTAGGACTTTGTGTGTGTTTGGGAGATAATTATGATTTATATGGCAAAAATCAGTGAGCATTAAATCTCCCATACAAAAAAATATAAGAACTTAATAGGAATCTTCTGGAGAAATGTCTGTTCTCAGGCCTTATTTTGGGATTCATGGGGACAGCTGCTATGGCTGCAAATTCTTGGAAATCTATCAGCTTCCCCCAGCAGGGTCATCCCCCTGTCTACCTGTCTGTGACACATCCCAAAAAAGGAACCAGAATCTAGGATTTGGGCAAAGGTACTCCAATGTTGGCAAAGTCACTAGGGAAGAAGAAATGACTGTGGTGAGGAGAGAGCCTGTGTTTCCACCCAATGCCAGGAGGCTCAGGCCAGCTGTCCTGGCTCCATGTGGTGTTCGGGCTTTGCCGCAGCAGCAGACGCAGCAGCTGTGAGGCAGAGAGGCAGTGTCCTTTCTAGAGGGCTCTGTCTGGTGCCTTGGCAAGAAGACCTCACGGCAGTGTCTTCGTTGGAGCCTCTTCCTGACTCATCGGCCCCCAGGGCTGGGGGAAGGCCCCTGGGAACAAGGGACAAGAAGGCCAGGAGGATGTGGCCTGTTGGAACTTCGGATTAAACATGACCCCTGGATTCACCAGGACGTGGAGGGTTTGGTCCTGTTGGCTCAATGTCAGACAAAGGGTAGAGGGCAGGTGGCTCTCGGAGACCGTGGCTTTGAACTCAGCGGGCAGAGCAGGCAAAGCGAAGGGAAATGAGCTGTGGCTGCTCTGACATTGCAGCTGCTGGCGCGTGTTCCTCCTGACCAGCTGGCAGGCTGTGGGAGGCCTGCAGGCCTGTGTGAGCCAGCCTCTCCCGCTGTCCTGCCCCTGGCCAGTGCCCTTTGACCTTCCACGCCTTCCTCTGTGTGTGTGTGCCCCAACATAAATACACAGAAATCTCTGTGCCAGTTCCTGGAATGCTGGCATATGGCAGGAAAGGATTACGAGATATTGGCCTAAATGGTCAGGAGCTTAACAAGGATGCCGGGAAGTCAGGCTGAGCGTCACATGAGTGGTGAATTGGCCCAGCCCGCCTGGGCTCCAGGAAGAATTCAGGTGCACAGGAGGGCAGCTCATCTCAGTGAAAGCACCAGGCCAGGAGGGCAAAGACCTCGGCACTGATAAGGCTTGCACAGCGTCCCCACAGGGAGTGTCAGCTGAGAGATCGAGAGATCACGGATCCCTTTCCTGCTCACCACCGTCAGCGGCATCTGGCGCAGTCTCGTTGCCTCTCTGTGTGGTGGCCCCTAGGACTCTGCAGCTCTGAAACTCTAGGCCTTTGGATGGGGCAAGGCATACAAATGCTGTAAACCATTGCACGTTGGCTTACCAATGTGCTATCGTGTTAATGCTATCTCTGGCAATAAAGATTTCTAGAGGAAGTGGACTGTGAACTGGGCCTTGAAGCAAGAGCACAGTTTAGATTGATGGCCTAGGGTACAAAGGGCATGACAGGCAAGCTGAAAGAAAAAATAATAATAAAACCACAGGAGAATCAGCAGAGGCTGTGATTAGGGGCCAGGCCAATGGATTATGGGAAACTCAGGTCTATCCATGGCATCCTCTCAAGTTGGGCTCAGGCTGGAGGCTCACCTCCTGCAACACCTTGGAGCCTGAGCCACGGCCACGTTTTCCAGTGGCTGTGGCCTGCCACCAACCCTGTGAGCGGAGCAGCTTGTTCTTACCAGGAAGCGAGCTGGAAAGCAGGCCAAGGGCCAACAGCAACCTCCTTCCCCAGGGAAGAACGAAAGGAGATTGTGCTATTTTGGTGGACTCCTGGAGTTTCTTTCCCCGGGCATTGGGAGCCCCTTCCCCAAGTGGGGAGCAGGCCAGGGCACACAGATGAGACTACTTTTATGGAAGTCAGTTTGGAAGATCCTGGCGCACAGCCCCCCAAACTTTCCCCGGGCCCCGCTGGCATGGAAGAAGTCGCAGACTGCGCAGCTGACGTGGCGCTGGAAGCTGTCGTTGGCGTAGGATGCAGTCACATTTAATTATCACCCAGACACTCCCCCAAACGGTTCCTGGAAGCGTCAGCTATTATTCCGGTTGCTTCTAAAATAAAGTCTTGTGATTATTTGTGCGCATGCGTGTCCCGCAAGGGTGCCCGTCTTGTTCCTGTGGAGTTGGTTTATCCAAAGAAAATTACAGAGCTCAACAGGAAAGGAAAACTCTCCTGCCTGAGAATGAGTGGGACCGTGTCTGGGTGAGTCGGGTGCATTTTTGGGCAGTCACCACCTTGCTTTTGGTGTCGTCCCTGGGGAGGGCATGACACTGCTGTCATTCTTCCCAAGATTCCCTTTTATAAAGAATCATCTTAAGGTTCTTTTTTTAACATTCTGTTTTGATCAGCATGCAACAATTGCACATATTTAGGGGATACAGTGTGATATTTGAAAATACATATACAGCATGTACAGATCAAATCATGGTAATTAGCATCTCTTTTCCTCATCATTTTCTTGCATTTAGAACCTTCAAGCTCCTCTCTTTAGCTCTTCATGAAGCATGAGACAGTCTCCCGGGAGCGCCTGTCGTCCCACTGTGACATGGAGCACTAGAACTTACTCCTTCTAGCTCAGTGTTTTGGTACCGCTGGTCCACCTCCCTCCATCTCTCCCACCCTTCCCAACCCCAATAGTCACTATTCGGCTTTCAGATCACTTTATTTTTAACTTCCACGTCTGAGACAGGGCATATGGTATTCGTCTTCCTGTGCCTGACTTGTTTCATTTAACCCAGCGTTCACCAGTTCCACGCACTTAACACAACGGCCAGCAGGGTGAGTGTTCCATCCTTTCTGTGGCTGCATAATATCCCACTGTGTACACATTTTCCTTA